>BLBF01000055.1:3550187-3566192 GCA_015471245.1 Laticauda colubrina | reverse complement strand
CTATCTATCTATCTATCTATCTATCTATCTATCTATCTATCTATCTATCTATCTATCTATCATCTATCTATCTATCATCTATCTATTTATCTTCTCTATCCATCCTCTCTCTCTCTCTCTCTCTCTCTCTCTTCTATCCATCTACGGTATCTAATTTCCTATCTCATCTACCCTTTCTGTCTATCCATCTTTATCTTTCTGTGTATCCATCCATCCTCTCTCTGTGTGTCTCATCTACCATCTGTCTATTCTATCCATGTTATCTATCCATTCTCTCCCCCTCTCCCACCCCCCTCTCTCTCACACACCCACACCCCTATTAGATAGGCTTTTTTAATCCTACTTTTATTTCTTTATAAATAACTCAGGCAGCAAGTATATCTAATACTCCTTCTTCCTTCTATTTTCTCACAGCAACAAAGCTTTAAGACAGGTGGGGTTAAAGAGAGATTGACTGAAGCAAGGTCACCCAGCCAGTTTTCATGTGTAAGGCAGGACTAGAACTCACAGTCTCCTGGTGATTGGCCCAAAGATGCCCAGCTGGCTTTCATGCAAACAGCAGATCTACCATAGGACTCTATGTCTTGAAATTCATACAGTTTAAAGTTGAGAAACTCTTATTTAATTTTCCTTTTGGGAAGATGGCTATGCCAACCCTTATGTCTCATTATGTCTTTCCTGACAGTGAGAACAATTAATCAGTGGAACAACATGCCTCTAGGAGTTGTGGAGTTGTTTCCTAGTATGATTTGATTGCTCATTGTACTCTATGACTATATTCTATTTATTATATATGACTATATAACCCTATGACATTGTTGTACCTGATGATTCTTGACTCTTGACAAATGTATCTTTCCTTTTATGTACACTGAGAGCATTTGCACCAAATTCCTTGTGTCCAAGCACACTTGGCCAATAAAGAATTCTATTCTATTCTATTCTATTCTATTGGGAATGCTCCAATACTGGAAGTTTTTAAGAAGAGATTGGCCAACTGTTTGTCTGAAATTGCACAGGGCTTCCTTGCCTGAACTGGGAGTTGGACTAGAAGACCTTCAAGATCCCTTCTATCTCTATTATTCTGTTATCCTTAGCAATTATTGATGTGTTGACTGTAAGCTGAGGGCAGAAATATTGGTCCAATATCTGATTTTTTTTCATATATACAATGCCGCACTTCAATAGTTAGATGACCAACACGTTGGTATCTGAATATAACTCTAACAATGTTCCTATTTTATTGTGGTGGTTTTTTTTTTTTTAAATTGAGGCAAAACGTTAACAAATATCGCAAGCCAACGTGTGATGTGCCATACGCTAAATATATAAATAAATAGTGATGCGCTTCAACGTTGACTGTAGATTTTACAGCTCTTTAATTAGCAATATTAATAGTGCCACCTAAGCTTAATGAGAGTAATTAGGAACACCCAGTAAACATTGCTTTCCTGCCGTATTCAGAGATAAACTTCCATGCTCAGCTGGGCTCTGAAATATTTTTTAATAATAATAAAAAAAAGATTAGCAATGGCAAAGGGAGTAAATTCAGATTTCCTTTAAATATATGGGTAGCCCCCAGTTTAAGAATGAGCTCTGTTCCTGAAGATTGTCCAAAATTGGATTTGTATGGGAGCTAGAACGCTACAGGGAGTCCTCGGCTTACGACCACAATGAAGGCCAATATTTCTGTTGCTAAGTGAAACTTTTATTAAGTGAGTTTTGCCCCCTCTACTCTTTTTGGTGGGCATGTGTGATAAAAATCAACCATTCAGGACAAATGGAGACATGTGAACAATATATATAAGATCTTTTGCAAAAGGGAATTCTGCCCTTGGGCAGAAGACATGGTTCCCAGGAAGGCTGGGATTTATATACAGGTTCAAATATATAGTCAGATAACAGATAATCAGAATTGGAAGGGGCCATGTAGGCCATCTAGTCCAACCCCCCACCCAAGCGGGAGACCCTACAACCATTTCTGACAAATAGCAGTCCAATCTCTTCTTGAAAGTCTCAAGCGATGAAGCTCCCACAACTTCCATGGGCAAGTTCTGTTCCATGAGTTCATCATTCTCCCTGTCAGAAAATTTCTCCTTATTTCCAGGTTGAAAAATCTCTCCTTGATCAGTTTCCATCCATTGTTCCTTCTCTGGCCTTCAGATGCTTTGGAAAACAGCTTGTCCCCCCTTTCCTCCTCTCTGGGGCAGCCCCTCAAATATTGGAAAACTGCTATCCTGTCTCCCCTGGTCCTTCTCTTCCCGAGACAAGCCAGGCCCAGTTCCTGTAACCGTTCTTCTGCCCCTTTCTGGGTTTCCAGTCTATCCAGCTATGTGTCTCCCTATGCAACACCCCTATTATTATTGTAGCATAACATCAGTTTCCTCGTCCTGTTTACCCGTTTCCATTTCTAGTAATCTCCATCATTAACATGACACTGGCAGGGGAAGGTTACTACAAAATCCCCATTCCCTCCCTACCCCACTAACCTGCTTTCCAGCTCCGTTCTCCTGTGCAGGGCAACCAAAAGAGACCCAACCAATCAGCTGGGAGGCAGAGAAGAGATGTCAGAGGTGGCATTGGCCAGTTCTCCGAACTACTAAGAATTTCCACTACCAGTTCTCCACAACGGTCATCACTGGCTGAATACCACCTCTGAATTAGGGCTGTTTTTCACACTTGCAGCATCCCCGCGATCAAAATTCAGGCGCTTGGCTCATATTTTTGATGGTCTCAGTTTCCCGGGAGCCACGCGATTCCCCTTTTGTGACCTTCCAACAAGGAAAGTCAACGAGGAAGCCAGATTCACTTAAACAACCGTGTTTCCGATTTCACAATTGCAGCGATTCGCTTAACAACCAGCCGTGAAAGGCCGTCAAATGGGAGCCAAGCTCGCTGAACAGATAAGTCTTGCTTAGCGACTGGAATTTTGGCGGCTCCATTGTGGTTGCAATTCGGGGACTGGGCGTAATGAAGGAACGTGATTCATTTTGTATTTCACATCAATTGCTGTGCGTTCGGGTCAAATGATGCTACAACAGGCTCCCTTCCTAGCTAGGGATCATCCTTGAACCCAAAGACTCATTCTATTCTATTAATCATAAAAAGGGGAGAAATGACCAGAAATACATCTTTGCAAAATGCACCAGGGTGGGACTTTTTTTTTTTTTTTTTTTGCATTACTGCAAAAATAATCCCAAAGAGTTATTTTGTGTTACCGCGCCAGCAAAATGGTGTTTGTTGTGCTACAGGAAGATTATCGAAGGCCAATTGTACTGAAAGGGGAGAGCAGGAAAGGATTATAGTGGCATTTTGTAGTTATTTTTCTCGTACGCATGAAAGGTAGCAATGCATCTGTCACTTGGATTATTAATAAAGTCTCGCTTCCAGCCTGCACGACAACAAAAGGTTTACAAGAGTGGGCGGATCAAACATCAACATTTTATGAATTGTTTGTGTGCAGGTTAAACTCCTCAACGTACGACCAAAATTCGGCCCTGTCAATGTATGCAGGCAATGGGCTTGCTTAACAACTATCACATTGGTTTAACTGCCAAAGTCCATGGCTAAGACAGGACTAGAACTCACTGGTGGTTAGCCTGAAGTCACTCATCCAGCCTTGATGCCTATGGTGGGACTAGAACTCACAGTCTCCTGGTGATTGATCCCAAGTCACCCAGCTGCCTTTCATGCCTAGAGAGGAACTAGAAGTCTCAGTCTCCTGCTGATTGACCTAAAGTCACCCAGCTGGCTTTTATGCCTAAGGCAGAACTAGAACTCACTGTCTCCTGGATGATTGGCCTGAAGTCACTCATCCAGCCTTGATGTCTAAGGTGGGACTAGAACTCACAGTCTCCTGGTGATTGATCCCAAGTCACCCAGCTGCCTTTCATGCCTAGAGAGGAACTAGAAGTCTCAGTCTCCTGGTGATTGGCTGAAAATCCCCAGTCAGCCATCAGGCGTAAGGTAGGACTAGAACTCACCGTCACCTGGTGATTGGCCTAAAGTCGCCCAGCGGCCTTTCATGCCTAAAGAGGAACTAGAAGTCTCAGTCTCCTGCTGATTGATCGAAAGTCACCCAGCCGCCTTTTTATGCTTAAGGCAGAACTAGAACTCACCATCTCCCACTTTTGAGCCTGGTGCCTCTTCGACCAAGCCGGCTCTTATAAGCGGAGTATACATAGATATCACACGAAGTATGGGTGCACTTTAGCCTCTCGGAGATGATTCCTTTCCCCAAACAAAGAGTGAAAAAAGCATCAGTGGGATGAAGGCCAAGACACACATTCTGCATTCTTTGCTCCGTGGCCCAATCTGTGAGACGGTGGGGGGGTGGGGGTGGGGAACAAGACTCATAATAATAAATAACCCGAAAGCTCCGGGGACGAGTGACCTAATCAAGATGTATAATTGTACGCCTTACCTAAATGGAAGGCCTGGTTTCTGAAATGATAATGAGCAATCCGTCTGAATTGAATTGCTGTACAGATCAGCACTGAAGGATAATTATAATGTTTAACAAATATATTCCCTTTGGGAACCTGCTGTTTAAAATGCCACTTCCCCCGCAGCTTCCTGACAAATTATCCAATATCATAGGAGTGGAAGTCCATCGCCTTTTGGACTCATCCATCTAAGAAATCACCCCAGCTGGGTTTCCTACCCCTCTAAGCAAGGAAATCGACAGCCTGCTTCCTGTAAATTTGGAATATATTCAGTTTCATTTTTCCTTTTTTTAACATATATATATGTATGTATGTATGTATGTATGTATGTATGTATGTATGTATATGCTAACTCTTGCATAATGTCTGGGCCGTTTCTCCTTCTCGCTGTCAGTTTCTCCCTTCTGCTCTCATTGCCATGTTGCTGGGGCTGCGTGCTGGGGCTTTCTTGCACCGTTTCGTTCGTTTCGGGGATAGCAGGGCAGCCATGGCATCATTTGCAAGTCATACCACCCTTGCAAAGACTCCCTCTTTGAGGGAGACGGGCGAGTCAGGAATGTGAGAAGGAAGGAAGGAAGGAAGGAAGGAAGGAAGGAAGGAAGGAAGGAAGGAAGGAAGGAAGGAAGGAAGGAAGGAAGAAAAAAAGGAAGGGGAAGGAAGGAAGAAAAGAAAGAATGAAAAAAGGAAGGGGAAGGAAGGAAGAAAAGAAAGAAAAAGGGGAAAGAAGGAAGGTAGATATGTATGAAGGAAGGAAGGAAAGAAAGAAAGAAAGAAAGAAAGAAAGAAAGAAAGAAGGAGGGAGGGAGGGGGAAAGAAGGAAGGTAAATATGTATGAAGGAAGGAAGGAAAGAAAGAAAGAAAAAAGGAAAGAAAGAAAGAAAAGGGAAGGAAGGAAAGAAAGAAGGAAGGAAGGAAAGAAAGAAAGAAAGAAAGAGGGAAGGAGGGTGGGAAGGAAGGAAAGAGAATGAAAAAAGGAAGGGGAAGGAAGGAAGAAAAGAAAGAAAGAGGGAGGGGGAAAGAAGGAAGGTAAATATGTATGAAGGAAGGAAGAAAGGAAAGAAAGAAAAGAAGGAAAGAAAGAAAGAAAAGGGAAGGAAGGAAAGAAAGAAGAAAGGAATAGAGGAGAGAAGGTAGATATGTAGGAAGGAAGGAAGGAAAGAAGGAAGGAAGGAAGGAGAAATGTAGTGAAGGCAATAAAAGGGTGGGGTCCTGTCTCTACTTAAAAACCTCCATGATGGAGGCAAGCTGTTCCCGATTAATTCTCCTAACTGTCAGGAAATTTCTCCTTAATTCCAGGTTGCTTCTCTCCTGAATTACTTTCCATCCATTGCTTCTTGTTCTGCTGCTTTGGAGAATAGCTTGACTGCCTATTCTTCTCTCAAATATTGGAACACTGTTATCATGTCGCCCCGAGTCCTTTTTTTCCACCTACCCAATTTCTGCAACCCTTCTTCCTATGTTTTAACCTCCAGCCCTCTAATCCCTCTTTCTTGCTCTTCTCTGCTCTCTTTCGAGAATCTCAGCCTCATTTTTTGTATTGTGGTGACCAGAACTGGACACAGCAATCCAAGCATGGCCTCATCAGTGCAGTGTCAAACGGTGCCGTCACTTCCCATGATCTCGATGCTATCCCTCATCACCAGATCCAGATATCCACATATCGGATCAAGGCTGCCCTACCACCTCCTATTTGCAGAGCTCCAGAACTGCAGAAGACCCCAGTCAAAACCTAACCCCTATGTTCCACAGTCCAACAGCAACTCAACCCCCTCAGTATGGGAACTGAAGAGCGTCATCCAGGCCAGAAACTAAATCGGTGCAAAAACAGATGGCCGAGGCAGCAAATGGGCTACGCTTAAAAAACATTTAATGTTATTTCGCTCCTTGGACATATAATTTTCTCCAAAAGAAATGGTAGGCAGATCAGCATGCAAATAAATAAATAAAAATAAAATAAGACCGCTTAGTTTAAGGACAAATTTTGTCAGCTCCAAAATGGATGGCCCCTGCTTTGGGTTATTAGCTTGGAAAACAAAATCAAGTCAGCCCAGAGCTGGGATCCTTTCAAATTCCCATTAATGTAAAAAAGAAAAGAAAAAAGAGGGGAGAATTTGCTGAAATTAATCATCCCTGCACCACCTCCAAAGGCGAATGAAAACCTTCAAACCTAAATCAAAGATGAGAGTCAAAATATAGAAACAGAATCTCTCCGTTTTTAATATTTGTGCAAGCTTCTTTTTGGAGAGTTTGCTCCTGGTCTCTTCTGATCATTCTAACATCTAATAAAAGAGAAAACAAAATAAACCTGTGGTCATTCCTCTATCTTCAAAGGCCTGGAAGTTTTGGTGTCCATTTGAGATAAATAAAAATATGGATCTTTCATGGTCTCTTAGCATGGTTGATTTCTTGCAGACATCTCATTACCCATCTAAGTAATATCATCACTGCCAGAAAGGAGTTGGGTTGAAGAGGAGGAGGAGGAGGAGAAGGAGGAGGAGGAGGAGGAGGGGGGGGGGTTGATGACTGTGGGGTACTGGGTGCTCTCTGAGCTTGGTTGATTTCTTACAGATGTCTCATTACCCATTGAGGTAACATCATCAGTGTTAGAAGGGAGTAGGGTTTGTGGACAGAAGGAAGAGGCTGTTGACTGAAATTTTCCCAATTTCATCATCTTTAGCAAACTGAAAATTTCAATCCAAAGGAGAGTTTTAGAGAATGGATAAACAAACCTAGTTTGGAGACAAAGGTTGCAGGAATGGGTCCAACAGCTCACTCTATTTGAAACCGGGTTCTCAACCTAGGTCTAGGACAGGGGTGTCAAACTCAAGGCCTGGGGGCCGGATCTGGCCTGCAGGCAGTGGTGGTATTCTACCAGTTCGGCCCAGTAAAAAAAATGCTACAGGGTCAGCTGAATCGGTATTTCCGATGATCAGCTGGGTGACGATCAGCTGTGCCGCGCGATTTGGATTAGCTAGAAATCAGGAAATCGTCGGATTTCTTGTTTTCTAGCTAACCTAAATCATGCGGCACAGCTGACCCGCCTTCCTCGCTGTTGTCCTTATCCTGGAAGGCTTCAAAATGCTTCTTTTTTCGGCCCCCAGGAGGCTTCCCTGAGGCCCAGGAGGCCAAAAATGGGGTGCAAGGGGGGTGCTGCGAAAGGGAACAAAAAAAAAACCTCCCACATAGCCACGCTTGCCCAGTCAGATGATCACCTGGTCACACCCACCTGGCCATGCCCACATAGCTATGCCCACCTAGCCATGCCCACAGAACCGGTAGTAAAAAAAATTTGAATTCCACCATTGCCCGCAAGGTACTTATAACTGGCCTTCAGGGCCGCTCTGGAAGCAGTGAAGGACCAGTCCGCAGTGCCTCTGCCAGTGAAGATGGAGCTCGGTGTGTGTGTATGTGTGTGTGTGTGTGTGTGTGTGCGCGTGCACGTGCAAGGCCCACACGGACTTCAGGTTTGGCCACGATGGCCTCCTGCAGCTCTCTGGGGAGACCTCAAGCTCCATTTTCGCTGGCAGAGGGCTTCCGGAAGCCATCGCGGTTGGAAACGGAGCCTCAACAACAGAGGTGGGCAAACCCGTAGCTAACTGGTAGCTAATTTTATGGCTCATTCGGTGAACCGGCAAATCCCAACCCTGGATGGCCCCGCCTGCCCCACCCCTCCTCTCCCAGGAGTCCCCACACAGCTCATTTTGGATGTCAGGTAAGTGCAGGGCCTGCACGGAGATTCGGGGAGTGTAAAAAATGGGCCTCCAGGAGGCTCCAGAAGGCTGGAAACAGGTCCATTTCCAGCGTCTGGAGCCCAGGGAGGCCATTTTTGCCCTCCTGGAGGCTCGAGGAAAACCTCCAGAGCCCAGGGAGGGTGAAAACACACCCACCCACCCACATACACACACATACACATGGTGCAGGAGGCCAACTAGGCTACACCCACCATGGCCCTGCCCACTCAGCAACCAGGCCGAGAACACTTTGCTAAAATTTTTGAAGCCCACCCCTGCTCAACAAGTGATGTCAAGCTGGCCCTCAGTGAAATCGAGTTTGACACCTCTGATCACCCCTGGACCTTCCCTCTTCAATATTTCCCATTTTGAGGACACAGAACAACAGATTTAGACTGGTCTTGCTGACCTTCAGCCGTATTTTATTTTATTTATTTTATTTTTATTTGTCAATTGCTGATAAGATAATAGGTATAAGTAAAAACATAGTTATGAATACATGGATACATATGAGAAAAAAAAAAAAGAAACAATAGGACAGGGATGGTAGGCACGCTGGTGCGCTTATGCATGCCCCCTACAGACCTCTTAGGAAGGGGTGTGTGTGAGGTCAATAGTAGACAGTCTAAGGTTAAAGTTTGTTAGGGATAACATTGTTCACCCTAACTGTTTTAGGTGAAATACTAACTATGAATCATAGTTAGTGTATGCAGCTTTAACTGTAAAATAGCAACTGTGGGTGTGGTTATGAAAACCATATAAAAGTAGCAAGGCTACAGCTTGCTCTCTCTCTCTCTCTGGCTTTGATGATCCCTGATTACTGCTTGGAAGCAAGACTGCATTGCTCGAACGGGAGAGACAACAACGGACTGATTTATGAGAACTGACAATAGGATATTCTACATGGACTTTGCTAACTGAATATCCCTGAATGGACTGACTACATGGTAAATGAATATTGGACTGTTTTTGACTATGCTATAAACTTATACTGGAATAAAATATATTCTTGATAGCACAAGCGTATCTGTTATTTTTACTGTATGTTAATAAACATACAAGCTTAGCTCACTCATTTATCTGTGTGCCTATCTGACTAACGCTGCACATTCTGTTTAGCTTGTCTACCTAACCCTGGTTGGGGAACCCAGGCTTAACAAAGTTTTTGGGATTTGGGGAAGAAACTAGAGTCAGGTAGAGTATTCCAGACATTGACCGCTCTGTTGCTGAAGTTGTATTTCCTGCAATCAAGTTTGGTGTGGTTAACCTTGAGTTTGTATCTATTGTTTGTTCCTGTGTTATTATGGTTGTAGCTGAAGTATTCATTGACAGGTAGGACATTGCAATGTATGATTTTATATCCTATACTTAGATTGGACCAAAGGCGGCGTAGTTCTAGATTTTCTAGGTCTACAATTTCGAGTCTGGTGGCATCAGGTATTCTACAAGGAGTAGAGGAGTGGAGAACTCTTCTCGTGAAATATTTCTGGACTTTCTCGACTGTATTAATATCAGATACGTAATGTGGGTTCCAGACTGATGAGCTGCATTCGAGTGTTGGTCCAGCAAATGTTTTGCATGCTCTAGTTATTTGTCTAATATTACCAGAGAAGCAAAGCTGGCTGGGGGGTTCTGGGAATTGAAGTCCGCACATCTTAAAGTCGGTGAAGTTCAGAAACGTTGCTTCTAGAGCATACCATTAGCAAGTAGGATGAAGTTCCTGGGTTGAAAACTCCCAAATCGATAAGAAAAGACTTGGCCATCCAGAATGAGGGGGATGTGGTTTCCCTGCAGCTATTTGACTGTTAGCTTGGGGTTTTAAAAAAAAAGAATTTCACTCCCTATCTTGCCCAGGGCCAAGTTCTGCTTTCACACCCAGATGATCCATGGAATGAGAAACATTTGTCGGAAATCAATCCCCCCAATCCCCCACCTCCAATCCTTCTTCTTCTTCTTCTTCTTCTTCTTCTTCTTCTTCTTCTTCTTCTTTAATGGACAGTTGGTGGGACTGTTGGTCCATTCTTTTCGAAGCAAAACAGCCTGTAATCTCCTAACCCTTTGAGGCATCTCTGTAGAGGTGGGTGGTTCCTTTCAACCCTTCGTGGAAGGACTGCAGGGGGAGGGCGGTAAGTGCTTTCCGCCCTGCGCCATTTGCTGCCTAACGTAATTTCTTTTTCTCCTAGGGACAAAATGTAGAGCATTCGTAGGGCTCTGTACCAGCAAAGGGCAATGCCAATACATACTCAAGCTATCTTTCTTCCTTTCTTTTCTTTCTTTCTTTTTCTCTCTTCCTTCCTTTCTCTTTCCCCATCCTTCCTGCTTTCTTTTCTTCCTCTCCTTCCCTCCCTCCCTTCTCCTTCCTTCCTTCCTTCATTATTTCACTGATTCTCTCTTTTCTTTTTCCTTCCTTCCTTCCCTCTTTCACCTTCCTGGCTTCATTTATACTTTCATCCTTTTCCCCTCTGCATCTCTTCCTCTTTCTTTCTTTTTTATTTATTTCTTTCTTTTTTCTCTTTCATTTCCCTTCCTCTGCCCCTTTCTCCTCCTTCCTACCTTCATTCATTATTTCACTCTCTTTCTCCTTCCTTCCTTCCTTCCTTCCTTCCTTCCTTCCTTCCTTTCTTCCTTCCTTCCTTCCCTCTTTCACCTTCCTGGCTTCATTTATACATTCATCCTTTTTCCCTCTCTACTTCTCTTCCTCTTTCTTTCTTTCTTTCTTTCTTTCTTTCTTCCTTCCTTTCTTTTTTCTTTCTTCCTTTTTCTATTTCACCTCCCTCCCTCCATCTTTCTCCTCCTTCCTACCTTCATTCATTATTTCACTGATTCTTTCTTTTCTTTTTCCTTCCTTCCTTTCCTCTTTCACGTTCCTTGCTTCATTTATTCACCCTTTTCCCTCTCTGCCTCTCTTCCTCTTTCTTTCTTTTTCTTTCTTCTCTTTCTTCTCTTTTACCTCCCTCCCTCCATCCCTCTCTCCTCCTTCCTTCATACATTATTTCACTCTTTCTCCTTCCTTCCTTCCTTCCTTCCCTCCGTCCCTCATTCATTCCTCTTGGACTCTCCAAACACAATTGAAATGTCCAGATCAATTTACAACATATCTTTGCATCATTTACACATCTTGGAAGGACCCTAGGATTTGGAAGTGAGGCCGTTTAGAGTATGCCATTGCTGACCCCACAGACTTTTGCTGATCCATCCCCATCGGGTTGGTCTTTCTTAAAGTCAGTCAACTCTATCAAGGTCTCTGAAATGGCAAATAAGTCCTTTTCTTCATAGGAAAAAAGCTAACCCTCCTTTAGTATGTGTATGCTGCAAGAACAAAGAAACCATCTTAAAAGGGATACCAGCAATATATAAATTACACTTATTAAGAACAGCAGTCCAAATGACACCTGCTGGTTAATGACTCTCCTGAAAAGTATAATACCTGTATGTCACACGCTGTTCAGCTTTCAAGGTTTTAGTCCAAAAATACCTGCAAACATTTAGGTGAGCAGCTTCATGCTGCATTCACACAATGCATGCAAGTTACTTATGCATCTCGTGGCTGCCTTCACAAAACATGCTGGAAAGTTGCAACCTTGATTAGCTTTCCGGGATTTGACACAATGGACAAAAGCCAGCTGTTTGATAGCTTCGTGATTTGAAGTGGGTGTACCCCAAAAATGAGATGATTCAAGAGATGTTTGTTTTGCAATCGATCAAGCAATCAAATTCCACTCAACTACAATCTTCTCAACTAATAGTTAGTTGAGTTAGTTGCTTGGGGATAGATAAGGTTAGATAAGATAATCAGGAATTCAAGCTGAATGGTCAAGACCTTGTTGATGACCCCCCACGATGTCAAGGACCTTGGAGTACTCATCTCTAATGATCTAGTGCAGTGTTGGTATGGTGTGGAGGGTTTCCGGTTCAATGTGTGCAGGGTGAAGGATGTGTGTTTGTGTTTATTTTCATGGTCATGGTCATGATGTGCACTGAAGATGGTTCATTGTACAAGGTGCAATGACAATAAAGTAAAGTAAAGTAAACTAAGTGCTAGAGCCCACTGTAACTGCATAGCCAAAAAGGCATGAAGAGTTGTTAACCTAATCCTACGTAGCTTTTTCTCTGGTAATACCACACTACCAACTAGAGCATACAAAACATTTGCTAGACCAATACTCGAATACAGTTCATCTGTCTGGAACCTGCACTGCATATTGGACATTAACACAATCGAGAGAGTCCAGATATTTCACGAGAAGAGTCTTCCATTCCTCTACTTGCAACAGAATACCTTATGCCACCAGATTTGAAATGTTGGGCTTAGACAACCTAGAATTATGCCGCCTTCGGTCCGACCTAAGCGTTGTACCATAAAATTATCCATTGCAGTGTCCTACTCATCAATGACTACTTCACCTTCAACAGCAACAATACAAGAGCACACAATAGATACAAACTCAAGGTAAACCGCACCAAACTCGATTGCAGGAAATACAACTTCAGCAAGAGAGTGGTCAGTGCCTGGAATACTCTACCTGACTCTGGTTTCTTCCCCAAACCCCAAAAACTTTAACCTAGGACTGTCTACTGTTGACCTCACCCCTTTCCTAAGAGGTCTGTAGGGGGCGTGCATAAGCGCACCAACGTGCCTACCGTCCCTGTCCTAATGTCCACTTTTATTTGTTCCCATTCCATGTAATCATAATCATATTTATACTTATACCGTTTATCTAATACTTGTTTGACAAATAAGTAAACAAATAAATAAATCAATAGACATAGACATAGACATACATACAGACACACTCAAACACACACACACACACACACACACACACACACACATATGAATAAATAAATAAATAAATAAAGGTCAATGGCATTCAAGGGATGTAGAGATTCTAGGCTGATCCCTCTCTTAACTTCGCCACTCCTTTCCTTACACTCCCATAGTATCTTCCCAGCCATTTTGATCTGGTATGGTTGATGCACACTGGGTTCCTTTGATTAAATCATCTATCTTCTCTGGAGTAGAATCCTTTCTCTGCCCCCCCCCCCCCATTCCATCCACATGGCCTCCATTCTGGAGATTCCCTCGCTTCATCATGTTTTCCATCTTTTATTTTCAACTTTTATCAATTGCATTTGTCAAGACTTTGTTTTGAATTGCCCAAAGTCATTGGAAGTCAGGGTCATTCAATTAAGTATGTATGTATATATGTATGAATGCACGCATGTATTGCTTTGTTGTTTGGTAACACTGTGGTGATTGTTGTTACTAGGGTTCACTGTTCACAGTCAGACAGACTGGATCTGGCTTTTATCAAATCGTGCTCAAGAACCTGGGATAAGCAGATGTTGTGGTTTAATGGTAGTAATCGTTATTGTTGTTGGTGTTGGTGTTGGTTACACAATCAGCCAGGTATTCAGACTGGATTTAGCCTTTTGTCCAACTCTCAAATCCTTCCCAAGGACTGGAGATAGGCAAATGTCTTTCTTTGAAGATGTCATAGGTCTCTTTCACAGGATGTAAGCTGTTCTGAGCAAACATAGAACATTGGATAATAGAGTTGGAAGGGACCTTGGAGGCCATCCAGTCCAACCCCCTGCTCAAGCAAGAAACCTTAAAGCATTCTAGGCAAATGGCAGTCCAGCTTCTTCAGGAAGACCTCCAGTGATGGAGCACCCACAACTTCTGGTGGCAAGCTGTTCCACTGGTTGATTGTTCTCAGTGTCACGAAGTTTCTTCTTAGTTCCCAATTGCTTCTCTCCTTGATGAGTTTCCACCCATTGGTGCTCGTCTTGCCTTTTGGTGCTTTGGAAAATAGTTTGGAACCCCCACTCATCTTTGTAGGAGCCCCTCAAATATTGGAAGACTGCTATCATGTCTCCCCTGATCCTTCTTTTCATTAGACTAGCCATACCCAATTCCTGTAACCGTTCTTCAATTACCCATCAGTCAATTGCAAAGCTGCCTCTTGCAATTGACTGATGAGGTTTTGCGAATGCTGACAGTACTCAGTGTGCTCTAGCTGTGTGCTCCAAATGCACCTATTACTATTAGCATTATTTTTTGCTCTCTTTTGCCGCAGTCATTCCATATGTAGGTCTTCTCCAGTTCTTTCTCTTCTCTTCTGCTGCCCGCAGCTATCCACCATCCATTATTGTTTATTTGGTTCAGAGAATTGATTCACAGCAGTCCCTTGCTGGCAAACTGGAGGTTTTTGTCAAATTTCAAGAAGGAAGCGTTTTCCAATTGCACCGGAGAAACTCTCCCAGCTGGACTCTCCAATGTGGCAAATGCAAGTCCTTCGACAAAGATGCAAGCTACCCAGAAAAATTGTGATTTTCCTAAAAAAAGGCATCACAAATAGAGATGGCCTTGGAAGTCACAGCTGTACAAGTAGTCCTTGACTTAAAAACAATGGCTACAAACCTGCCTTCCATGGAGAACCTGTATCCTGCACGAGTGAAAAAGAGGGCTGTGAAAATATCTACAGACCCCTCACATCCCAGACATAAATTGTTTCAGCTCCCACCCTCAAAACGATGCTACAGAGCCCTGCACACCAGAACAACTAGACACAAAGAGAGTTTTTTCCCGAATGCCATCACTTTGCTAAACAAATAATTCCCTCAACACTGTCCAACTATTTACAAAGTCTGCACTACTATTAATATTAATCTTCTCACCACTCCTCATCACCCATCCCCTCCCACTTGTGACTGTAGGACTGTAACTTTGTCGCTTGTATCCTTACTATTTATATTGACTGTTTCCTAGTATGATTTGATTGCTTATTGCACCCTATGACTATTATTAAGTGTTGCACCTGATGATTCTTGACTCTTGACGAATCGTCTCTTTTCTTTTATGTGCACTGAGAGCATTTGCACCAAGACAAATTCCTTGTGTGTCCGATCACACTTGGACAATAAAGAATTCTATTCTATTCTATTCCATTCTATTCTTATTCTATTCTATTCTCCATTCCATATTTTATTCCATTCCATTTCTATCCTATTCCTATTTTTATTCTATTCTTCATTCCATATTCTATTCTATTCTATTCTTCATTCCATATTCTGTTCTATTCTATTTTTATTTCTATTCTCCATTCCATGTTTTATTTCATTCCTATTCCTATTCTATTCTCATTCCATTCCATTCCATTCTATTCTATTCTACAACCATTCATTCAAAGTTACAACGGCACTGAAAAAAGTGACTGATGACCATTTTTCACACTTACGTTGCAGCATCTCCAGGGTCACTGTAGTCAAAATCTGGACGCTTGGCCACTGGTTCCTATTTATGACAGTTTGCATGTCTCGGGGCCATGCAATCCCCTTTTATGACCTTCTGACAAGCAAAGTCAATGGGGGAACCTGGATTCATTTAACAACCATGTTTGCTCATTTAGCAACTGTAGCAATTCACTTTACATGGGTGGCAAGAAAGGTTGTAAAATGGGAGGGATTCACTTAACAACCATCATGCTCAACAACCAAAATGTTGGGCTCGATTGCAATGCTAGGTGACCACCGCATCAAATTGGCTCTGAGCCCGAAGAATATCTCTGTGCAATGCATACAAGGAAGCCTAACCCTTTGGGAAATGAACAATGTAGGCTTTAATTAACTGGTAAATGCCACCCAGGTGAAGGAGATTGGGGGAAAATATCAGAAAACGATGTAAAAATGTCAGCCCTCCATCATCCAATAGAAAAAGGAGGGGGAGGGGGAGGAGGAGAAAGAAGAAGAAGAAGAAGAAGAAGAAGAAGAAGAAGAAGAAGAAGAGGAGGAGGAGGAGGAGGAGGAGGAGGAGGAGGAGGAGGAGG
>BLBF01000055.1:3518379-3550087 GCA_015471245.1 Laticauda colubrina | reverse complement strand
GGGGGGGGGGGGGGAGGAGGAGGAGGAGGAGGAGGAGGAGGAGAGGGAGAAGGAGGAGAGACTTTTGTGATTCCCTGAGCTCTTTGTAAATTTATACACACTTTGAAAAGCTTTGACAGTCATTGTGCCAAGCCTGAAAAAGCCAACTGGGTCTTCATTAAAAACTGCAGGTTTTTTAAAGGAAAAAAAACCACCCAAATTTGGGATGGTTTTATTAATCGTATTGGCTTTGGGCAGTTGAATTAAGGAATGCCCAGTTTTAAATTAGGATGTCTAGGGAAAAGGGGAGATAGGAAGCAGCAGGAAAAATAACTCTAAAATAACCAATAACAACAAATGCAGAAGGATTGGTGTGGGATTTTTTTTGGTGAGGTAAGAAAATTGGAATGTGGCTATCATATTCTGCTTCAGGAAATGGTATCTCCTAGTTTTAAGACAGACAGTTTTGGGGGGAATTTTCCTTTTATTGTCTAAGAACCTCAATGGGACCAATGCTGCTCTCTGAGGTTGTTGGTTTTCTTGCAGACATTTCATTACTGAACTAAGTAACATCATTAATGTTAGCACATCCGAGCACTGACAATGTTCTCTAGCTGGGTCATAAAAGGTTTGCAAAAATGTTTCCAAGCTCTGAGCAATAAAGACCTCACATTCCTCCTCCTCCTCTTCCTCCTCCTCTCCATTAACTCCACTCCCTGGGAGCACTGATTATGTTACCTAGTTGGGAAATGAAATATCTGCAAGGAAATAACCAAGTCAGAGAGTACCAAGAATCTCACAGTCCTCCTCCTTCTCCTCCTCCTCCACTTCCTCCTCCTCTTCCTCAACTGTACTCCCGTATAGCTCTGATGAAGTTACCCGAGTTAGGTAATGAAAAATCTGCAAGGAAATAATCAAACTCAGAGAGCACTCAGGACCAAACCACCACCTCCTCCTCGCACAGATGATTTACCTCGTTTGGCAATGAAACATCTGCAAGATTGGAGAACACCAAGAATTGTGGTCGTATTTCCAAACCCTGCAGTTGAAATAATGATTCAAATGATTGAAGGAAGTTTCTTTGGAAACCTTGGATTTGGACACTGAAACGCTGTCTAAGTACACATTTACAAAGACCCTGTTCCTCATAGTTTATGCCAGGGCTGCAGAAATGCTCTTCATCGGGTTCTGACCAGTTCTGGAGAACCGGTAGCAGAAATGTTGAGTAGTTTGGAGAAGCAGCTAATCCCACCTCTGATTGGCTCCATCCCCATCTATTCTCTGCCTCCCGAGTCCCAGTTTATTGGCTGGGTCTTCTTTGGTTGCCCTGCCCAGGAGAATGGAGCTGAAAAGCAGGTTAGTGGGGAGGGATTTTGCAGTATCCTTCCCCTGCCATGCCCATCAAGCCATGCCCACAGAACCAGTAATAAAAAAAAAAAATTGAACCCCACCACTGCAGGGGTGTCCTGCCATGCTGGCTGGGAGATTCTGGGAGTTGAAGTCCACAGAATCTTTAAAGCTGCTAAGGTTGGACACCCCTGGCTTATACAAATGCCCAAGAAAAGCCAGATCTCCAGATCCTTAATTGTCTTCCCAAATGCTAATCACAGCATGCAAATCTTGCCTCTTGCTTTGTATGATGGAGCACGCCTCCCTCTTCATTTAAACAAGAGCTGTTTTTAATTCCAGTTAGGAAATTGATTGTTCACACTTCTTTCGGCCTTTCTTTTGAAAAGAAAGAAGTAGAAGAAGAAGATGATGATGATGAAACAAAGAACCCAAACAGCCTAAGATGAATCATAAATAACATGAATGGAAACTCAAAGACAAGAATCCGGAGTGTATATCACTTTTTTTTTTTTTTTTTCCCAGATCGATACGGGTGGTGTAAATTGCCGTAAAGACATTTTAAGAGTCATTCAGGACCCTTCTCCAACACGATTTGCAGGGAGAAGAGACAGCACGGCTGCGCATCTCGGGCACGTAAAGCAGCCAGCCAAAACATCAAGATGAGTTAATGGCTTGATTCATGTTTGTAATTGGTTTTTCCACGCCTAGGCGGCTGGTGGGTTGATTATTGTTTGTAACAGGGTTGGTGCGGTTGAGTTGAAACCATGCCTCTTCTCATCTGATCAGCCAAATTGGCTCTTCTAAACTCTGCTCCCCTCCCCACATGCCTTCAATGTTTTGCTGGGCATGATGGGCAGAATCTCAGGAAGCCACTGAAAAGGAGACGGGGCAAATTCTGCCCCCATCCAAACCAGGAAGAGTGTTACGCACCCATTATCAAAAGAGGCATACACACACTACAGGTGGTCTTCAGCTGGTTCTGACCGGTTCTGGAAAAGTGGTTGCAGAAATTTTGAGTAGTTTGGAGAACTGGCAAATCCCACCTCTGACTGGCCCCGCCAATCCCATCTCTTCTCTGCCTCCCATCGAGTCCCAGCTGATCGTCTGGGTCTCCTTTGGTTGCCCTGCCCAGGAGAACAGAGCTGGAAAGCAGGTTAGTGGGGTGGGGAGGGAATGGAGATTTTACAGTATCCTTCCCCTGCCACGCCCACCAAGCCACACCCACAGAACCAGTCGTAAAAAAATTTGAATCCCAACACTGATACATACCAGAGGTGCAGAGTGGATGAGTGGACAGATGGAGGGATAGAGGATGGATGGATGGATGAACGGACGGACAGACAGACAGATAGACAAACAATGGATGGATGTCAATAGAGATTTTTGGTCCTTCAGGTTGTGGTTGTTTCAATGATGCTTTTTTTTTTTTTTTTTTCAAGAGGCAACTGGACTTTATGGTTTTTCTTTGAAGACATTTCCCTTCTCATCCAAGAAGCTTCTTCAACTCCTTGAAGGAAGCTTTTTGGATGAGAAGCAAAATGTCTTCAAAGAAAAACCATAAAGTCCAGTTGCCTCTTGAAAAAAAAAAAAAAAGCACCTTTGGGATAACGGATGGATGGAAAAATAATGTAAGGATAATGAAATAGTGGGTGGGTGGGTGGGTGGATGGATGGACAATGGATAGATGGACAGATAGATAGATAATGAATGGATAATTAGGGACTGGATGGATAATGAATGGATATATAGACAGATAGAGGATGAATTTATAGATAATGAATGGATGGATGATAGATGGATATGTAGACAGACAGACAGGATGATGGATGAATGAATAGATGTATGTATGGGTGAATAAATAGAAGGATGGATAGATATTGAATGGATGGATGGATGGATGGATGGACAACAAGGAAGGCTGAGGGATTCTGGGAGTTGGTCTTTAAGTTGCTAAGATTGAGAAATACTAACACTAAGTTACTCCTAAGGGTAACTGTAAAAGATATTGCAAACCCACAGGATAAGGAGAGAAGGGCAATCCATAGGAACATAGCAGCAAAGCAGGGCAATAAGTTTTCCTAACAGTTTGGCAGAACATCTGCCCACTGGCAAGAAATTTCGACAGTTCCTTCCATTTGCTCACCCTCCAGTTCTTCCCTGTGTTACTCCTGCCTAGCCCGGCTTAAGAAAGCCGAGAGAAAGAGAGGCATTGCCCTCTCTCCTGTCAATCACGCCTCGGTGAAACCTGCCAGGCCGATGCTTTCATGCAGAATTAAAGTCTGGCTAATCAATGTTTTCCGAGGAAGGGTGAGAGACAACTGGTGAAAGATGGACGGTTGAGCCAGGGTGGAGAACGAAGCGAAATGTCTTTGAATTATGGATCGGGAGCCAGTTACCAAGACTCCCGCACGCCGGCGAGTGGAGGACGAATCAATCCATTCTCTTCCTCCTCTGGGCGCTCACAGAGGATGCGAGTGAGCGATTGACTCGAGCAAAGCCAAGGATGAAGGCCAAGGGAAGGAGAAGATGGATGCAGAGGGCCTGGAAGAATCGTCCAATGTCCTTGGACGAGGGATGGAGCATCGGCAGGGACCTTTAGAGACAATCACCAGTCATCCCAACCGGATGGGGCTGCAGGGACTTATTAAGAGATGATAGATGGAAGGAAGCCTTGCTCCGCTCCTTCCTCCCAGCAGAGGGTTGTCCCCAAGTCTCTCCTGGCTCTTTAAGGAGCCCCTGGGGGCGCGGGGGTTAGGATGCAGTATTGCAGACAGGGTCTGTCCGCTGCCAGGAGTTTGATCCTGACCGGCTCACGGGTGACTCAGCCTTCCGAAGTCAAGCAAAATGAGGATCCAGTTTATTGGGGGCAAGGAAATAAAAATAAAAATAAAATAATAAAATAAAAATAAATTAAACAAACAAACAAACAAATAAATAAACAAATAAAAAAATAAGTCAATTTAAAAAAACCCTTATTTTGCAAAGCTTCTTCTCCGGCAACATTGAATTGCGAACTAGGGCATACAAATTTTTTGCTACTGACATAACAACTGCAGTGATCCACTTAGCAACCGTGGTGAGAAAGGTCGTAAAATGAGGCAAAGCTCAACAACTGTCTTAACTAGACGTGGAATATTTGGGCTCAATTCAGGGATGGGCTTCAAATTTTTTAGCAAGGGGCTTTCTGCCCTAATGACTGGGTGGGTGGGCATGGCTGGATGGTCATGTGGCTGGGTGGGCGTGACCAACTCGACGTTGCTTCTTTGCCTTGATTATTTAAAAAAAGGATATATACCCAAAAGTTGTTTATTATTTCGTGCATTTAATACTCAAATAAAAGACTGGGTGAAACCAGCCTTAATGGCAGTGACTTGAGAAGGATCTTGGAGTCTTTGTGGAGTTTCTGGTGAGTTACGTGATTCTTGTTATTTGGGAATTAATCCCCTCAGAGGCTACTGACTACATTATCAGATTTTCTCCATGGCTCTCCCTCGAAAGAGCTGAGTGGATTGTTTATCTAGCTTGCCACACTTTGATGAGGTGTGAAATGCTCTTGGCTGAACGCCCAGAAGTTCAATTAAGCCTATTAAAAGCTTTTCATTGCTGCTTGTCTTGCTGAGGTTATTGGGGGCTCTCCGAACCCCGCCAATCTTACTTAGGAGCTCTCCCAAGCCCCTGTGAGCCCCCAGTAGCCCACCTCTGGCTCAATTGTGCTTGTAAGTCGGGGACTTCCTGTAATCACAGATCAATCCTAAAGTTGGTTCAGCTTTCTAACATTTGTTTCTTTTTGCATTTTTGCTTTGCAATAAGCTTGAATAAAATATTTTTATTCTTTCTTTCTGCACATGTGCTTTCCTTGCTTCTTTCTTTCTTTCTTTCTTTCTTTCTTTCTTTCTTTCTTTCTTTCTTTCTTTTTCTTTCTTTCTTTCTTTCTTTCTTTCTTTCTTTCTTTCCTTCCTTCCCTTTTTCTTTCTTTCCTTTCTTTCTTTCTCCTGCTCTGCATTAGCTTGTCTTAATTCCTTGTACGTTGCAAAAACGTTCACAAAAATTTACATACAATTAATCAAGGGATATTTTTTTTGTAATGCAAAATGAAAGCGGTGCTTATGCAAGGTTTGTTAACGCACCTCCATTTGCTCCCTCTGGCCTAATCAAAGGGCAGGCAGAAAAAAAAAATAACAAAAACTAAAACCATCCTTTTTTTTTTTTTACCTACTTCTCCATCACAGCACCAATCTATCCAGACAAAACAATTCCAAACAGGAATATCTTGTTATAACAAGCCAGTGACTTAGAAGCAAGTTTTCAATCATTTTCATCCTCCTGCTGAGATAGGTGCCTTTAATAAGAAGGAAATTCCTTTCTAATGACACCGGGATGAGTGCAGGAGGGTTCTGAAGGAGAAAATAAAAAATGCTGTTGTGCCAGAGCGACAAAAGGACAGGTGAAATATTTCCATTAATCTTTTTTTTTTTTTTCTGGTAGAGAATTCTGCTTTTGATCGTCTTTCTTTTATGAACAAGGAGATGACAGCAGGCCAAAGGGCTCGCCTTCATCTCTTCCTGTCTCTCAAGAGATGTTCAAGAAGCAATTACCAAAACAACCAAACACAAAAAAGAAAAGAAAAAGAAAAGAAGAAGAGGAGAAAGAAAGAACAACAGAAAGAAAGAAAGAGGGAGGGAGGGAGGGAGGGAGGGAGGGAGGGAGGAAGGAAGGAAGGAAGGAAGGAAGGAAGGAAGGAAGGAAGGAAGGAAGGAAGGAAGGAAGGAAGGAAGGAAGGAAGGAAGGGCTGTGATGGCACAGTGGTGAGGCTGCAGTCTTACAGCTAATTCTGCCCACTGCCAGGAGTTCGATCCTGACCGGCTCAAGGTTAACTCAGCCTTCCATCCTTCTGAGGTGGGTAAAATGAAGTCCCAGATTGTTAGGGGCAAGAGACAGACTATGTAAACTGCTTAGAGAGGGCTGGAAAACACTGTGAAGCGATATATAAGTCTAAAGGCTATTGGTAAGTGGGAGGGAGGGAGGGAGGGAAGGGAGGGAAGGAAGGAAGGAAGGAAGGAAGGAAGGAAGGAAGGAAGGAAGGAAGGAAGGAAGGATTGTGATGGTGCAGATGGTGGACTTTATATAGAGATCTGGGATCATATCTCAGAAGGGCAGATGGCTCTTTTAATACTTTCATCGGTTTATTTTTAATTTAATTTATTTTTACCTTACTTTATTTTACCTGTAGCCCTCAACTTGCAACACTTCATTGAGTGACCACTCAAAGTTGCAATGGCATTTAAAAAAAGTGACATCTAAGACTCTTTTTCACATTAACGAGCCTTGGAGAAGAAGGTCTCCGGGCAGGGTACAATAAAATGTTTAAAATAAATAAAAACACTATATAAATTCAAAATTTTAAAAGGCGGTAAGGACAATTAAACCTTGCTTTAAAAAAAGAAATTACAGGTCATCCTTGACTTATCACCTGAGCGGAGGGTTGGACTAGATGACCTCGAAGGTCTCTTCCAGCAATATTCCTTGTTTGTGGGTGCATTTCTTGTCCATTCTTCTAGGAAGGGGTGGAGAAGAAGGAATTGTCCGCCATGTTAAAAAGAAAACAGATATCCTTATTTTCAGAATGGGATATTTAGAGACAGACAGATCGGGGGTGTTTTTTTTTATTCTTTTATTCTTTTTTTTTTTTTGCTCCCTCTTCCTGTCCCTTGGGCCTTCCCGAAAAAGATCTTGTCCCTTCCAAATATTTATATCTGCACAAACAAAACAATAATCCCTGGCATTCATTTGCAGCTGTCAGTCGATAAAAGAATCCAGGTAGAACCAACTCCTGGGACCCGGTATGGATTCCCTCGGCTCTCTGCCGAGCGTAACTGGAAACCTCCCCCCTCCTTTGGTTATCTGAGCCTCCATTCCCTGGCCACATCAATAAT
Organism: Laticauda colubrina; assembly: GCA_015471245.1. Lineage (NCBI taxonomy): Eukaryota > Metazoa > Chordata > Lepidosauria > Squamata > Elapidae > Laticauda > Laticauda colubrina. The sequence continues at coordinate 3,542,825 of BLBF01000055.1, read as the reverse complement.
GATATTTATGTCTGCATCAACACAATTGGTAAGCAACTTTTTCCTTGTTGCTTTGGATGCCCCCCTGTATTATTGATCCTGGAAAGGCAGAGTTGGCCAAAAAGAGTGTTATCCGGTATTAATAAATATCTGGGGTTTTTTTCTCTTATGGAGTTGAAGGCATCAACATGGATGCCCCTTAATGGGTCATGTGAGGAAGGGGCTGATGTATTTATTTGCATCTCTGCCAATTTGGTAGATGAGACGGCTTACAATGAGAGCTAACTTGACACCTAAGCATTGGAGAGTGGAATTTGTCAACCTTTGGCTGCTTTAAGACTGGTGGACTTCAACTCCCAGAATCCCCCAGCCAGTATGCTTTGAGATGGGTGGACTTCAACTCCCAGAATCCCCCAGTCAGTAGGCTTTGAGATGGGTGGACTTCAACTCCCAGAATCCCCCAGCCAGCAGGCTTTGAGATGGGTGGACTTCAACTCCCAGAATCCCCCAGCCAGCAGGCTTTAACTCCTACAATTCCCAAGTCAAGCATGTTTTGAGACAAGTGGACTTCAATTCCCAGAATCCCCCAGCCAGCATGCTTTAAGGCGGGTGGATTTCCAACTCCCAGAATCCCCCAGCCAGCATGCTTTAAGGCGGGTGGATTCCAACTTCCAGAATTCCCCAGCAAAGAATGCTTTGAGATGGATGGACTCCAACTCCCAGAATCCCCCAGCCAGCAGAGAATTAAAAAAATAACCCAGCTTGATTAGTGGATGTAGCAGGCAAGGCCCAATTGAGGCTCAGCGATAGCAACCACCACACATATACAACCATTGCAACATGTCGCATGATCATAATTCAGATGCAAGAGCCCACTGTAACTACATAGCCAAAAAAGTATTAAGAGTTGTTAACCTAATCTTACACAGCTTTTTCTCTGGTAATATTACACTAATAACTGGACAAAACATTTGCTAAACCAATACTTGAATACAGCTCATCAGTCTGGAACCCACATTATATATCTGATATTAACACAGTTGAGAAAGTCCAGAAATATTTCACGAGAAGAGTTCTCCACTCCTCTACTCGTTGCAGAAGACCTGATGCCACCAGACTCGAAATTCTAGACCTAGAAAACCTTGAATTACTCCGTCTTCGGTCCGATCTAAGTATAGTGTATAAAATCATACATTGCAATGTCCTACCTGTCAATGAATACTTCAGCCTCAACCATAACAACACAAGAGCACACAATAGATACAAACTCAAGGTAAACCGCACCAAACTTGATTCCAGGAAATACGACTTCAGCAACCGAGTGGTCAATGTTTGGAATACTCTACCTGACTCTGTGGTTTCTCTCCCAAACCCCAAAAACGTTAACCTTAGACTGTCTACTATTGACCTCACCCCTTTCCTAAGAGGTCTGTAGGGGGCGTGCATAAGCGCACCAACATGCCTACCATCCCTGTCCTATTGTTTCTTTTATTTTTCTTATATGTATCCATGTATTCATAACTATGTTTTTACTTATACCCATTAGCTTGTAAGCAATTGACAAACCAAATAAAATAAAAAAAATAAAATTAAAATAAAAACATGATTTATGACTGGTCCTCACATATACAACCATTGCAACATGTCGCACAATCATAATTCAGATGCTTGGCAACTGGCATGTATCTATGCCTGTCTGCAGCATCCCAGGGTCATGTGATTACCATTTGAGACCTTCCCAGCTGGCTTCTGACAAAAAAACTCAAAGGAGAAAGCCGCAGTTGCTTAATGACCACATGATTCACTTAACAACACAGTCAGAGGTGGGATTCAAAAGTCCCAGCAATCAGTTGCTGGATGGCCATGGCCATGGTGGGCGTGGCTTACTAGAACTTCTGGGAGGGCTGTTTTTTGCCTCTGGGAGGGCAAATACGGCCTTCGCTGGCTCTAGAAGCCGGAAACAGGCCCATTTCCAGATTTCTGGTACTTCCGGAAGGGCCATTTTTCCCCTTCCCAGAGCCTCTGCGCAGATCCTAGTCTTACCTGCATCGAAAATGGGCCACGTGGAGATTCCCGGGAAGGGAGAGGCAAGTGGGGCCAGCCGGTTGGTTCAACTACTGGTCCAGTGAACCAGAAGCAAATTTAACATCTGGTTCACCCGAACCAGTCTGAACTGGTAGAATCAGGGGTGGGATTCTACCAGTTCGCACCTATTCACTCGAACCAGTTGTTAACAACCTAAGCAGTAAAGAGAACCGGTTGTTAGAAGAAATTACTGGTCTAATCCTGTAAGGAAGGCAGGAAGGAAACATTCTGGTGTTGCTTATAGAAACTGCCTCTCCATTAACCCTTATTACATTCTTGGTAGGACTAGACTTCCTCCCTCAGGAACTTCTCTGGAGTTTTTTCCCCTCCTTTGCTGGGTACTTTACTTGTGTGGAGTGACCATTCAAAGTGACAATGGCACTGCAAAAAGTGACTTATGACCATTTTTCACACTTACGACTGTTGCAGAATCCCCACAGTCATGAGAGGACAGGCGAGGAGATGCGTGCCTCGATGTGAGTGATATTGAGTTGGCCACACCCAGCCAATAACATGACCACCAAGCCATGTCCACCAGTCACATGACCACCAAGCCATGTCCACCACCGAAACCACGCCCAAAGAACCAGTTGTTAAAAAATTTGAATCCCATCCCTGGGTAGAATCCCACCCCAGAACACAGTGACTCGCTTCGTAGCCATGGTGAAAATCAGGCACAACTGACTTAACAACCATCTTGCATAGTAACAGAAACGCTGCTCCCGACACACATAGAGTAGGTGAAACCAGGCTCAATAGCAGTAACTGTGAAGGGATCTTGGAGTCTTAGTGGACAACCAGCTAAATAGGAGCCAGCCATGTGCAGCAGCAGCAGCCAAAAAAGCCAATGCAATCCTAAGTTATATTAATAGAGGGCTATAGTCAAGATCAAGGGAAGTTCTAATACGACTCTATAAAGCCTTACTAAGACCACACCGAGAATACTGCATCCAGTTTTGGTCACCACCTTATAAAAAAGAGATTGAGACTCTAGAAAGAGTGCAGAGAAGAGCAACCAGGATGATGAGGGGACTGGAGGCTAAAACATACGATGAATGGTTGCAGGAACTGGGCTTGGCTCATCTAGGGAAGAGAAGGACCAGGGGAGACAGGAGAGCATCTTCCAATATTTAGGGACTGCCACAGAAAGGAGGAGGGGGTCAAGCTATTTCTCAAAGCACCCAAAGGCCAGACAAGGAACAATGGATGGAAACTGAACAAGGAGAGATTCAATCTGGAAATAGAGAGAAATTTTCTGACAGTGAGAACAATCCACCAATTTGCCTTTGGAAGTTGTTGGAGCTTCCTCACTGGAGGCTTTCAAGGAGAGACCGGAGAGCCATCTGTCAGAAATGGTGTAAGGTCTCCTGTTTGGGCAGGGGGTTAGACTAGATGACCTATGAGATCCCTTCCAATTCTGTTAATCTATTATTAAAATGTGTCTGTTATTGACATCCAGCAGGCTCTTTAATTCCCAGTTTTTCAAGAGGAAACAATCTAGAATTGCCAGACTGACTTTGGGCATCCATCTGCTGTTATTTCAAGTATCATTGATTTAAATACAATTTCTTTTTTTAAAAAAAATGCTATTAAAACCAGTCCTTGACTCACAACAATAGTAACCATTCAAAATTACAACTGCAGTGAAAAATGACTTATGACCGTTTTTCACACAACTGTGGCATAGTCCTGTCATCAAAGTTCACTTGGCAACTGACTTATTGTCATGCCCTTGTTGGAATCTGATTCCGCAGGAGAGGTGGAACCGCTGACAGGGAGTGGGAGTGTGGCTCCGGTGGCTGTGGAAGAAACTGGGGAAGGGCACAGTCTAGCTAGGCATTCAGTGGAAGACCCAAGCCCACCCCCTCTTCATCCTAGGGCAAGCAGGGTGGAACAGAGAAGGAAACAACATGGGTTACGGGGGAGAAAAGGGCCCTGATTCCCTTCATGGGCTGCAGCTGGGAAAACAGGATTTAAAAGGGGGCGTTTGCGCACAGCACCTTGCCGGAAGCAAAGCATGCATTATCTTTGTTTGTCAAGTCTTATCTGGGTTCTGGCATCCTCCCAACTGTGCATGTTTCATTATCTTTTGAAGTCTGCAATTCCTTATCCTGCCCTGTCTGGTTAATTGCTGCAGCGTGGTTTGTGTTGGTTTTTATTTATAATTTATATGTACTTTGGGGTTGGACTGAATTTCTTCCCTTTAAAGACTGTTCTTGGGAGAGTTTTTTTCTCCAGCCGATGATAACTGGACATTGGGGGCCAGGTTGGAGGAATTAAAAGGAGCTTTCCTCCTTTTGTGACTTTTGTTGCTTTTGTGCCACGCCCCTTTGGGTCATCACACTCATATTTATGATGGTTGCAATTTCCCAAGGGATCACGTGATGCCCTTTAGCAACCTTCTGACAAGCAAAGTCAATAGAGGAAGCCAGATTCACTTAACAACCGGGTTAACTAATTTAACACCTGCATTGATTCACTAAGCAATTGTGTTATTAGTTTAACACACGGTGGTAAGGAAGCTCGTGAAAATGGAGCAACAGTCACTTAACAAATGTCTCACTTCGCAACAGAAAATTTGGGGCTCAATTGTGGTCATAAGCCGAGGACCACCTGCATTAAGAACCGAACACACACACACACTCAACAACAGAAAAAAGTAACAAAAGAGCTTCTCATACCTACGTATATCTGCAAATACGAATCTTATAACCAAAAAGTATCAATCAGGGATATAACTATATCTAATTGTAATCAAATACATTTTTCTGCCCGCAACCCCCGTTAAATTCACAATATATATTATACATGTTATGTTACTGTAAACCCTCAAGGGCATTGGTGCCTTTGCTAAGTGCATTTTCAGCCCTGTCTCTCATTCCCCTTCTTTAAAAATCTTTATAAAAACAGGCATTTATGTCTATATATGGATTTCCACACTGCAGTCTCCATGGTTTCTAGGCTTGGAGTATTTCTGCCAGCAAACGAAGATTTAATTCTTTTTACATCAGTTTCCCCCCCCTCCTCTCTCTCTCTCTCTTTTTTTAAATTATTATTATGAAACTTTAAAGGCTGGTTGTCACACCCAGCTGACACCTTAAAGAAGCAAGACCGAAGGTGATGCAAAACATGAATCGCGGTCGTTGTTTCATCCTGTTCCTTGCTGTCTTTGCTAATATATATATTTTTTAATCCTTCCTGCCCCTTTCTAAGTTCATTTTTCTCCCTTCTGTCCATTCTTTCAGTTGCACTGCTATATAGCTGCACCGGCCACTTAAAAATGACAGAAAAGTGGGTTGATGAATGGAAATATTTTTGAACTTTGCAGAAATAGCACTAGCATTTAAGACTTATATACCAACCCACAGTACTTGACAGTCATAGATAGATAGATAGATAGATAGATAGATAGATAGATAGATAGATAGATAGATAGATAGATAGATGGATGGATGGATGGATGGATGGATGGATGGATGGATGGATGGATGGATGCATGTATGCATGGATGGATCCATTTGCTTTCATTCCTAACTGTAACAATAGCTCTTAGACTTATATACCACTTCACAGTGCTTTACAACCCTCTCTAAGTGCTTTACAGAGTCAGCCTCTCACCCCCCAACAATCTGGGTCCTCATTTTACCCACCCTGGAAGGATGGAAGGCTGAGTCAACCTTGAGCCAGTCAGGATCGAACTCCTGGAAATGGGCAGAGTCATCTGCAATATAGCTTTCTAACCACTGTGCCACCACAGCTCTTTCTTTGGTTTGGTTTTTAGAATGAGAACTCTTGTTATGCCTCTGAATTCAGGTCCATGGCATCTTTGGGGAATGTCAAAGGGGTGTCAAACTCGCGGGTGGTGTCACGGCGGTGTTACGTGACGTATCGGCATTTTTTTTCCCCCTTCACGAAATCAGGCATGGGAGTGGCCAGTATGGCCACGAGCTGCGAGCTTGTCAGCCCTGGAATAGAGTCTTCTTAATGTACCACTACAATTGAGCCCAAAATTACTATTGCTGAGCGAAATAGTTGTGAAGTAAGTTTTGCCCCATTTTATGACCTTACTCGCTACAGTTCTTAGGGGAATCACTGCAAGTGCTTTACTTAGTAACCTGATGGTAAAGTGAATCGGATTTCCCTCTTGATTTTGCTTTTGAGAAGGTTGCAAAAGGAGATCATGTGACCCCAGGACACTGCAAGCATCATAAATACCACCAGCCATGCGCCTGAAATTTGATCACGTGACATTGGTCATAAGTGTAAGAAACTATCATGCATCACTTTTTTCAGTGCCGTAACATCGAAGGGTCACTACATGAATGGTTGTAAGTCAAGAACTATCTATAAACCATCATTTCCATCATGTTTGGACTCAAGAACGGAGGCTGTGCATTGAGATGAAATGGTGGGTTCGGATTCAGTTTCTTCTTTAAAACGGAATTGCGGGTAGTCCTCATTTAGCGACCACAATTGGGACCACCAACTCAGTTGTTAAGTAAAGCAGTTGCTAAATACGGGTAATCCTTGACTTACGATGGCAATAGGGGTCAGAATTTCCATCATTAAGCAAGAGGGTTGTTAAATGTCCAGTTGTTGTTTTTTTGCCACAGTTGTTAAGCGAATCACTGCTATTGTAAAGTGAGTCCCATGGTTGTTAAGCAAATCCAGATTCCCTCCTTGACCGTTTGTTGGAAGCTGGCTGGGAAGGTCACAAATAGCAATCAAACAACCTCAGGACGCATCAACAGTCATAAATACATGCCAGTTGCCAAGCAGTTGAATTTGGATCCCCAGACCTTTGGGGAAACTGTGACAGTTGTAATTCTGAGGAGTGGTTTTCGGTCCCTTTTTTCCAGCGACAATCAGTCACTAAATGGATGGTTGTAAAACCAAAGACTTGCCTGTATTTGCACAATCAATGCAACCGACATAGAGAGAGGCGTTCACCAGGATTTCTTCTGCCTTTCATCAGTTTTTTTTTTCCCCACCCTCTTTTTTAATGCAAATGTCACACGGCGTGGTGCTGATGAATCGTGACAGCCCCTTAAATTGGATTAGCGGGCTTCCCAAATGTGCCATCCAGAAGAATATTATGACGTCTGTGTCTTCGAGAGCGCAGAGTAAGGTCTGGATGGCTCAGCATTGCAACGAGAAACAAGGCAGCTTACTCAGTGGTCTCATCCACAGGGACACACACCAGTGCTGAGATTCAACATTTCTGGACTACTGGTTCTGTGGGCGTGGCTTGATGGGCATGGCAGGGAAGGATACTGCAAAATCCCCATGCTCTCCCAACTCCAGGGGGAGGTTTATTGCAAAATCCCCAATTCATCCTCACCCCACTCACCTGCTTTCCAGCTCCGTTCTCCTGCGCAGGGCAACCAAAGAAGACCCAGCTGATCAGCTGGGACTCCATGGGAGGCAGAGAATAGAATGGGGCAGGGCCAATCAGAAGGGAGGTTTGCCAATTTCCACTACTGGTTCTCTAGAACCAGTCAGAACCAGCTGAATTCCACCTCTGCAAAATCCCCATTCCCTCTTCACCCCACTAACCTGCTTTCCAGCTCCATTCTCCTGGGCAGGGAAACCAAGGAAGACCCAGCCAATCAGCTGGGACTCGGGAGGCAGAGAATAAATGGGGGCAGAGCCAATCAGAGGTGGGATTTGCCAGTTCTCTAAACTACTCAAAATTTCCGCGACCAGTTCTCCAGAACTGGTCAGAACTGGCAGAAGACCACCTCTGGTCTCCACCCCACTAACCTTGGTGGGCGTGGCAGGGGAAGGTTACTGTAAAATCCCCATTCCCTCCCCACCCCGCTAACCTGCTTTCCAGCTCCGTTCTCCTGCGCAGGGCAACAAAAGAAGACCCAGCCAATCAAGTGGGATTCGGTGGGAGGCGGAGAATAGATGGGGTTGGCGGGGCCAGTCAGAGATGGCATTTGTCGGTTTTTCGAACTACTCAAAATTTCCACTGCCGGTTCTCTTGAACTGGTCAGAACTGGCCGAAGATCTCCTCTGACACACACAACTTGACAGGCCAGCTGCAAAAGGTAGACTAGAAGACTTCAGAGGTCCCTTCCAACCCTATTGATCCTAAGTTCAAAGAGGCTCTTCCCAAGCAATGCAATTAATCCCAACCGATTCTAATTTTTGCCACCTTTAAGGGGTCTCCCTTTTAAAACTACCTACGAGAACAGGAGAAAAATGCCCACTGCCCAGGTTTAGTCTAGCTTTACACCAGAGGGGGTATTCAGCAGGTTCTGACCGGTTCTGGAGAATTAGTAGTCGAAATTTTGAGTAAAAATTTCAGCCAAAAAACAGGCACGCACACACTGGCCAGCTGGTCTTCGGTTTTCTGGCACTCTGGCACGTGTGCTCCGATTTGGGCCCTCAGTGCCAAAACGTTTCGCCATCACTAGTATAGACTTTCCTGCCGGAGCAGAGGGTTAGACTAGAAGACCTCCAAAGGTCCCTTCTAACTCTGTTATTCTGCTCTTCTGTGATTACCTCTCCATGACTCCATCTCTCCGTTTCCCACACAAACACACACAACTCAACCTTACGTAAAGAAATCACGGCTTTGCTTACGCTGCTCAAATTAATATAGCCCTGGGTTGGTGGGGGAATTTGTGAGTCACCGAGTTTTTTTCCTTTTCAGCTCCGATATGCTAATTTTGATTGGACTTTGGATGAAGTCAGCAGGGATCAAAGCTGGGAGGAATTTGTCCTTTTGTGCTGTGGGGTTTTTTTTTTTCTTTCTTTCTTTCTTTCTTTTTCTTTCTTTCCGGAGAGCGAGCTACAAGCGAGAAGCAGGGAACGGGGGCCCCCGCACGCCATAAGAGATTAATAGAGTTAAGCCAAAACTCTTATCATAATTGGGGCCCGAATCTCCTATTTTTAACAATAGAAGGAGAAATGTCACCTAGCATGAATCCGAGAATCCCGGGATAATTGGGTTGAAGAAAGGAAAATGCCGTCAAATCCTGGGCTCAGTTGCGGCAACACACAGCTCTCGTCTGCAGCCGAATTCTCATTTGTACATTTTAGCAATTATCCCTGGATAGGGAGGCTGCCCGCTCGGTCACTCATGGCCTGGTCATCTCCTGTCTGGACAGATGGACCTCTACTTACAACCTTTCATTTAGTGGACATTCGAAGCAGTGGTGGGATTCAAATCTTTTTACCACCAGTCCTGTGGGCATGGCTTGGTGGGCGCACTTTGCACCTCCGCAGAGAGTTTCCTACAGTGTTCAACAGCTGACGTGCGGCAATCTGCTGTGCTGCACGAGGCAGCTGAGTGTGATGACTCAAAGGGGCATGGCACAAAAGCAACAAAGTCACAAAAGTAGGTAAAGTCCCTTTAATTCTTCCAACTTGGCCCCCAATGTCCAGATATCATCGGCTGGAGAAAAAAACTCTCCCAAGGACAGTCTTTAAAGGGAAGAAATTCAGTCTGACCCCAAAGTACATATAAATTATAAATAAAAAACAATACAAACCACGCTGCAGCAATTAACAAGACAGGGCAGGATAAGGAATTGCAGACTTCAAAAGATAACGAAACACACACAGCTGGGAGGAGGCCAGAACTCAGATAAGACAGAAGACAGAACCCAGATCTTTGTCAAAACAAAGATAATGCATGCATTGCTTCCAGCAAGGTGAATGTGCGCAAACTCCCTTTTTAAATCCTGTTTTCCCAGCTGCAACTAATGAAGGGAATCAGGGCCCTTTTCTCCCCCATAACCCATGTTGCTCCCTTCTCTGTTCCTCCCTGTGTGCCCTAGAATGAAGAGGGGGTGGGCCTGAGTCTGACTGCCCAACCAGGCTGTGCTTCTCCCCAGTTTTCTCCACAGCCACCGGAGTCACACTCCCACTCCCTGTCATTTGTTCGACCTCCCCTTCGGAATCAGATTCCAATAGGGGCATGACACTCAGCTTCAAAACCAGGAAATAAAGGTCAGTATAGAGCTGGGAGGGCCCAGCAGCTGACTGTCGGAGCGAACCAGTTGTCAACTCATAAAATATTTCTATGGTCTTTTTAGAGTTGCCAACAGAAAGGGAGGGGGGAGCAGTGTGACTGCTTGCAAACCAAAGCTGCATTCCATAAATGTTTTCACACTCAGTGACTGAAGTTTCTGCCGCCCAAATATCTAACTGGAGAACATGATTGATGATTCTGTGCTATGGATGTGTCCCATTGAAGAGTATGAATTACAATACACTCAGGGGGTAGGGGAAAACCAGGATCAAGGGTGACAATGAATTATGTGTCTCAGAGTTGGCTTCACCCAAGCAGTGTTGGCATGTTAACTCTCAATAAATCCTTTTGAAGCTTTGGAAGTTTTGCTCGAGACTCATGATTTAAATGGGAGTAACAGCCTGAATCCTGACATCGGTTCACTCACAGATGATCCTCAGAGTTACCAGTTCAGTTTAACTGTGCTGAACAGGTAGAATACCACCCCAGTTCAAAGTTACAACAGCAATGAAAAAAGTGACTTATGACTGTTTTTCAGTTATGACTGTTGCGGCATCCTCATGGACACGTGATCAAAAAGTGGATGCTTGGCGATTGGTTTATATTTATGACGGTCACAGTGTTCCTGGGGTGATCCAATCCTCAGTTGCCACCTTCTGACAATCATATTCAATGGCCAAGACAGATTCGCTTAACAACCGTGTGACTAACTGAACAACTGCAGTGATCCACTTAACAAATGTAGCAAGAAAGGTCGCAAAATGGGGCAAAACTCACTTTAAAATGTCTCACTTAGCAATAGAATTGTTGGGCTAATTGTCAAGGGCTATCTGTATTGCGACAGGCTCTGCTTGGGGCTACCCTTGAAAACTTTCCAGAAGCTTCAGTTGCTGCAGAATGAGAGGCGTTGGATGCCAGGTTGCTTCTAGTCCAACTCAAGGTGTTGGTTATGAAGTTGGGTATGTTGAGTATGATGCTGGTTATAATGTTGGTTATGTTAGTTCTGATGTTGGTCATGATTACAGTTGGTTATGATATTGGTTGTGTTTGGTATGAAGTTGGATATAATGTTGGGTTATATTGGTTATGATGTTGGTAATGATGGTTACAAAGTTGGTTATGATGTTGGTTATGACAGTTGGTTATGATGTTGGATATGATGTAGGTTATATTAGTTATGATGTTCGTGATGATGTTGGTTATGATGACAGTTGGTTATGTTTGGTATGATGTTGATAATGATATTGGTTATGATGTTGGTTATGCTAGTTACAAAATTGGCTATGATGTTGGTTATGCTACAGTTGTTTATGATGTTAATTACTAAGTTATGATATTGGTTATGATGAGAGTTGGTTATGATATTGATTACTATGTTAGTTATGATGTTAGTTATGATATTGGTTATGATATTGGTTATGATGGTTACAAAGGGTTACGATATTGGTTACGATGACAGTTTGTTATGATATTGGTTATGATGACAATTGGTTATGATGTTGGTTATGATGACAGTTGGTTATGTTTGGTATGATGTTGGTTATTATGTTGGTTATGTTGGTTACAAAGTTGGTTATGATATTGATTGCTATGTTAGTTATGATATTGGTTATGTTTTTATAATGTTGGTTATGATGGTTACAAAAGGTTATGATGTTGGTTATGATGACAATTGGTTATGATGTTGATTACTATGTTAATTATGATGTTGGTTACTATGTTAATAATGATGTTGGTTATGATGACGGTTGGTTTTATGTTTGGTATTAAGTTGGTTATGATGCTATTTATGTTGATTACAAAATTGGTTATGATGTTGGTTATGATGCTGGATATGATGTTGGTTATGCTGGTCACAAAGTTGGTTAGTTTGTTGGTTATGATGACAGTTGGTTAGTGTGTTCGTTATGGTGACAGTTGGTTATTATGTTGGTTATGATGTTGGTTATGACGAACAGCGGCTTTGCTTACAAGTGGAAATTCTGACCCCACTTGTGGTTGTAAGCCAAAGACTACCTGGACCATCTTCCCCCTATTAAGGCCTGCTGCATCATGCCAAGTCACCTAAGCCACACCAACATGCCCAACTGCCAACTTGTAAAGCAATCTTACACTTGTTTTTTTAAGTTTGGCTCAAGGCTCATGATTTAATTAGGGAGATCACTGGAATCCTGACACCAACATCGAAAGAAAGAGAACAGCAAGGCAGATTATAATTACAACACAGGTAGTCCTCCACCTGTACCAGTGGTGGCTCCAATTGTGGTCGTAAGTCAAGGACAACCTGTACCAGGAATGCTGTGTTTGCTTAAAAAGATGCTTTTTAGAAATGGAAAAATAAAGCCAGTCCTTGAACAAACTCGCAGAGATCTTTTTCTTTGGCTGAAACAACTACGTGGAGCTCAGAATCCCGAAAGCACATCAGACAGGAAGGACCTTCGCTGGCTGACAGCTGGTGCTATGGGAAGCCCTCATGAGGATGTGGTTAAAGCCTTCAAAGAAGCCACCGATCACACCCAAAAAAAGGCATTTTTATCAATAAACATGCACGGCCAGCTGATGGCAGCTAAGGCATTCTCAGCAGAGTTCAGAATCTTTTACACATTTGGAGAAAGTGAGGAAGAGAAATACTGCAAGGGGAAGAAAAAAAATTCATGGAACTTCAGAAGATTTCCAAAAGAAGATTCCCAAAGGTTTCTGTGAATCTTTGGATATGTGTTTCTTTTTTTCATTTTACAAAAATTCATCGATACATCTCTTTAATTTCTTGTTATTAGCTCTCTCAGCGTCCAAGTACATTCTGGCAAAACTGACTTTCTTTGCCTTCCCTAGACAGATGAATAGAGTAGAGTAGAGTAGAGTAGAGTAGAGTAGAGTAGAGTAGAGAATAAGAGAATAAAGAATAGAGAATAGAATAGATAATGGAATGGAATAGAATAGAATAGAATAGAATAGAATAGAATAGAATAGAATAGAATAGAATAGAATAGAATTGATTTGAATCAAATCAAATCAAATCAAATCAAATTGAATCAAATCTTTATTGAGAATAGAATAGAATCTTTATTGAGAATAGAATAGAATAGAATATAGAGAAGAATAGAATATAGAGAAGAATAGAATAGAATAGAATAGAATTGATTTGAATCAAATCGAATCAAATCAAATCAAATTGAATCAAATCTTTATTGAGAATAGAATAGAATCTTTATTGAGAATAGAATAGAATAGAATATAGAGAAGAATAGAATATAAAGAATAGAATATAGAGAAGAATAGAATAGAATAGAATAGAATAGAATAGAATAGAATAGAACAGAACAGAACAGAACCGAACAGAACAGAATAGAAAGGAATGAACAGAGTTGGAAGGGACCTTGGAGGTCTTCTAGTCCAACCCCCTGCTTCGGCAGGAAACCCTACACCACTTCAGACAAATGGTTATCCAACATCTATTTAAAAACTTCCAGTGTAGGAGCATTCGCAACTTCTGGAGGCAATCTGGAGATGAAGGGGGACGTCTTATCTGTTATCAGAAACAAGATACTGGTTTTGGAAATTACCCGAATTAATTAGTCTTCAACATTAGCATTAAACAATGAGACATACACCATCTTCAGAAGTGCAAAGGATTCCCAGATTCCTCTGTGGGGAAGAATACAGGTAGCCTGAAATGGATTGCTATGCATATTTGGCCCCACCCTATCCTGTCCTATATTTCCTTCTTTCTGGCTCAGTTAATTCGCACGGCACAGTGGATTTCCGTGCCTCAGCTGTTCTACTTAGCGCTGTTGCCCTAGAAGGTAAGCAGAGCTTCAAATTGCTATATTTTGAATGAAGCACATGCTCACAGAACCAGTTGTTAAAGCCCACTATTGCACCAAGGGCTCCATCATTCAACCATGAGCTACAATCTTAAGAATAAGAATGGAATGGAATTTGGAATAACAGATAACAGATAATCACAGTTGGAAGGGACCTTGTAGGTCAACTAGTCCAAGGATCACCAGGGACCTTTTGGACCTCAGGGACCACCAAACTCATAATTTTAAATTCTGCGGACCACGAATATGAATTTTGACTCACAGTGGCTTGCCGACGTCTTCCCTGGGTCTCTGCAGAAAGCAGCAGAGGCCCTGGGAAAATCCCCAAAAAAGTCTGCAGGAAAATTCCACACCCCATTTTCCGACCGATCGATCATTCTTTTAGTTGTCTTCAGCTCCATTCTCAGGGGGGGAGAGAGAGAGAGACTTTTGGCTTCATGCAAGGAAAGCAGCAGAAGCAGCAGAAGTCTTTCTTTCTCTCCCCCAAACTCTGCCAGAAATGAGTCTTTGCCGGCACAGCTTCTTTGAGCAGGAGGCCTTGAAGGGTCCCAAAGACTCATTTCTGTTGGAGTTTGGGAGAGAGAAAGAAAGACTTTGGCTGCTTTCCTTGCATGCAGCCAAAAACAGAAGAAGAAAGAAGTGGAAAGAAGCAGCCCGGTGGCCAGGCAAGTTCCCCCCTTCACCCTTTCCCCCCTCCCCTCACTACCTCATGTTGTTCGCAATGCAAGCGATCCAAGCCTTGTGTTCTCAGGGGTCATGTGGGCGGCGCAGCCTTGTGTTCCCGCGCAGCCTGGATTAATTGTTTCAGGTGGTACTTTGGGGGTGACATTTCTATGCGGACCACCAAACTTTTCTCATGCACCACCTGTGGTCCCCAGCCCACTGATTGGCGACCACTGATCTAATCCAACCCCCCTGCCCAAGCAGGAGACCCTACACCATTTCTGACAGATAAGAGTCCAATCTTTTCTTGAAAGTCTCAAGTGATGGCGCTCCCACAACTTCCGAGGGCAACTTCTGTTCCATCGGTTGATTGTTCTCACTGTCAGAAAATTATAGCGCACAGAGCAGAATAGAACCAACGTGCAAACCGCTAAAGATACTACGTAGTAGATATTAGCCCGCTGAAGATATTACCTAGTTTGATAACAAAACACCCAGGAGCCAAGCAGCAAGCTCAAAAGATGAACCTCTGCCCCGAAGGCGACGGCCCATTCTAAAAATGTTCAGAATCACCCTAACATGCTCCAGTAAGACATCTGAACACAGTTTGCCTCCTGGTTCTCCACATCGCACCAAGAACGAAAAACATGATTATTATTATTTCTTTTCATACCCCAATCCATGTTCTTGCTTTCATTTCCAATCCTGTCTTGTCAGGGATATATATCACATGTTGGACTGTGCGCGCGCGCGCGCGCACACACACACACACACACACACACACACACACACACACACACACACATATATATATATATATGGCTGAAGGGCTGGAGGTTACTCATTTCTGATAAGCTTGATCAGGTATCAACGTAGGAAGTAGCAAAAGTTGTAATTACTAAGCCGACAGTGAGTTAGCCCTGGTAGTACAGACACGAGCAATTATATCTGATATTAATTGCTAGGTACCAGACATCAAGTGTCAAATGCAATTATAAATGCTCTTATTTCTCCCCTTGTATTTTATCATACTTTAGCAATAATACAGATTTTAAAAGCCCACTACAGATAGTCCTCAACTTACAACAATTCCATTTAGTGACCAAAGTTACACTGGGATGGAAAAAAGGGACTTATGACCATTTTCCCACACTTACGACCATGATCATTTGATCAAAATTCAGGCACTTGGCAAATGACTCGTATTTATGAAAGTGGCAGCACCCTGGGGTCATGCGAACACCTTCTGCACCACAGGTAGTCCTTGATTTACAACCATTCATTTTCTGAATTTTGCTTGTCAGAAAAACATCGTAAGTCATTGTAACTTCAAACAGTCACAAAACGAATGGCCGTTAAGTGGACGATTACCTGCAGGTTTTTTTGTTTTCAAATTCTTCAAAATAATTTCTTAATGTTGTCAAGTCGCTTCAGGTGGGAAATGCCACCTTTGCAAAATGACTTGTACACTTCTTAAATCTGTGAACGAAGGCAGCATTTTGAGAGAGCAACATATGATCCACATGGAATCAGGTGCAGGGAGGGGGGGTGGTGGAAACCAGCCTTGTCCATCTTCCAAAAATGTAGCTTAAAGATGCTGACATTCTGCCTTCCTTGGAGAATTTGATTTCAACTGCTTCTTTTTGTTGTTGTTCAGATACATTTGACAGGGCAGGCAGTGAGAAGGCGGAACGACTGAAAGTTGCAATCAGCTCGGTTTGCAAAAGAGAAGATTTACACATTTAGCAATTGCAAGAGGCCTTAGACTTATATACCGCTTTGCAGTGCTTTTACAGCCCTCTCTAAGCGGTTTACAGAGTCAGCCTGTTTCCCCCAACAATCTGGGTCCACATTTGATCGACCGCAGAAGGGTGGAAGGCTGAGTTGAACTTGAGCATGTGAGGATCGAACTGCTGGCAGTGGGCAGAGTTAGCTTGCAATGCTGCAGTCTCACCACTGCGCCACCACAGCCCTTTCTTCCATTCTTCCTTCCTTCCCTCACCTTCCTTCCTTCTTTTTTCCTTCCTTCCTTCCTTCCTTCCTTCCTTCCTTCCTTCCTTCCTTCCTTCCTTCCTTCCTTCCTCCCTCTCTCCCTCCCTCCCTCCCTTCCTTCCTTCACACTTACAATAGCCCTACACTGCTTCACAGTGCTTTACAGCCCTCTCTAAGCAATTTGTAAATCAGGTTAGGATTGAACTGCCAGTAGTGGGCAGAGTTAGCCTGCAATACTGCAGTCTCACCACTGTGCCACCGTGGCCTTTCCTTCCTTCCTTCCCTCCCACCCTCCCTCCCTCTTACCAATAGCCCTTACACCAGGGATCTTCAAACTTGACAGCTTTAAGTCTTGTGGACTTCAACTCCCAGAATTCCTCCTCCAGTCATGTTAGCTCAGGAATTCTGGGAGTTGAAGTCCACAAGTCTTAAAGCTGTCAAGTCTGAAGACCCTTGCCTTAGACTTATATGCCGCTTTACAGTGCTTTACAGAGTCAGCCTCTTTCCCCCAACAATCTGGCTCCTCATTTTACCCACCTCGGAAGGATGGAAGGCTGAGTCAGCCTTGAGCCTGGCAGGATTCGAACTGCCAAATTGCAGGCAGCCGGCAGTCAGCAGAAGTAGCCTACAGTACTGCACTCTAACCACTGCGCCACCGTGCCTTATTTAGTGACCATTCAAAATAACAATGGCACTGAAAAAGGCAACACGATAATTTTCATATACCTCCTACCATCTTATAGCACCTTGTACCGTTAGCATCTCCTTGATCATGTGATTAAAATTTCCATGCTCGTCAACAGGTTCATATTTATGATGGTCGCAGTGTCCCAGGGGGTCCACATGATCCCACTTTTGCGACCTTCTGACAAGCAGAGTCCAAGGAGGTTAGCCAGATTCACTTAATAACAACTGTCTGAATCACATAACAACCGTGGTGATTCATTTCACACCTGTGACCAGTAAAGATCATAAAACGGGACAAAACTCACTTAACAACGGTCTCACTTAACAGGAGAAGTTTAAGGTTCAACTACAGTGATAAGTCAAGGGCTACTTGTAAGCTGCATTCTGATGAGATCAGAGGTGGTATTCAGCCGGTTTGGGCCAGTTCTACAGAACCAGTAGAGCAAATTTTGAGTCGTTCGGAGAACCGACAAATATCATCTCTGACTGGCCCCACCAACCTCATCTCTTCTCTGCCTCCCATTGAGTCCCAGCTGATTGGCTGGGTCTTCTTTGGTTGCCCTGCACAGGAGAACGGAGCTGGAAAGCAGGTTAGTGGGGTGGGGAGGGAATGGAGATTTTTCAGCATCCTTCCGGGTAGGAATGTAGTATCCTTCCCCTGCCATGCCCACCAAGCCACAGAACCGGTAACAAAAATTTTTTGAATTTTTGACTGCAGCACTGCTTCAGTCATGGAGCACTCAAAACTTCTGGTGTCAAGTCGTTCCACTGGTTAATTGTACTCAGTATCTGGAAATTTCTCTCTTAGTTCTAGGTTGCTTCCCTCCTTGGCGAATTTCCATCCTTTCACCCCGGCGATCAAAAGCAACGCACAGCCTTATTATCCAGAAATCTAATCTGCCCATCGCATTCCAAGTCCCTTCGGTCCGGTGGATTTCTTTCAACTGGAAAATCAGCCAACACAAAAATGTGCTAGGGAGAGGCCAACTCATGCCAACAACAACCCCATGTGGATTCCGGAGCTACAAAAGGCTGGTTCTGCCCAACCTTTTACGCCTCCCGAACTCTAATTAACCAAACGGCTAGTTGCAGCCACGGACCCAGTTCTAGCTCCTTGCTTCAAGAAACCAACCACCATGTCTCTTTTTCATTATAGCCCGAAGAAACTGGATTTTGAAGAGAGTGAAAAAAAAAAAAAACACACACAATGGGGACAGAAAAGATTGGAATGGCTGCAAGAAGCGGAGAGAATGCATCGCCTCGGTTGACAAATAAATGCATAATAATAATTAGTCCAGGCCAATGTTAATGAATTATTAATTGCCCTGAATAATTGAAGACTTTTGTTTGGTTTTGTTAGGTTTTTTTTTTCCCCTGACCCAATGGCTGATTTCGAAGACGGAGGCACTTGGAGAAGAATTGGCTATATTAAATCTCTTGCCAATTTCCACGTAGCAATTTTTTTAAAAAAATGGCGACAGCGGCTGCATGCGTTTGCGTATGCTACTCCAAAGTGTTGTGCAGAGAGGAATTTGGATTGTAGAGATTGGTATGTGGAAGTGGAAGAGTGTATAGAGGGAAAGGCAAGGAAGAGACAAGCTTGATAAACTCAACTGCGAGGCTGGAATTTGTTGAGGAAACAGAGAAGTGAAAAAATGGATAGGCCAAGAGCTGGAAGAGTGGAATGGTCGGAAAGTGACGGTTGGAAGATAATGGACACTGCAAATGGAGCCGAGCTGGGTGTCCTAGTATGAGGAGGAGTGACGAAGGAGTAATACCTCCTTAAAAAAACCCTTGGTCCAGCTAGCCCAGCTGGTAGCACTTCACAAAGGCCCCTTTCCAGCGTTATAGAAGAAGATGGTCAACAGTTTTTGAAGGCGGAAGAGGGCTTTATGGCCCAATGGCTGATAAAACGGGAGAACAATCTCCTAGGAGAAGGGAGATTCTGATTTCAAACCTCTACTGTCTTGTGGCTATATCTATCATTGGAAAAGGCTTCAGGAGTCAACCTCGAGGCAAAATCCGGAGCCGGAGTCCCGGAAGCAGTTCATGACTGTGTACAATTTTGGTAACTCCTGCGATGCAGCTGGAATGAATCATATCGGCTCTGCCATTTCATTAGACCCATGATGGCAAACCTGTGGCGCACGTGCCACAGGTGGCACGCAGTGCCATTTGTGTCGGCACGTGAGCTGCAGGAAAACGTACCTCACTGAGCATGCACTTACTTCACTGCTGATTTTTGGCTGGTTTGAGGCCTTTTTCAGCCTCCCAGAGGCTTCAGGAAGACTTCTGCAGGCTTTTTAGGCCAAAAACTAGGCCCGTTTCATCACTTCCTGTTTTTCTGCAAATACCGTTGTTGGTGTCTCAGGGAGCCTTAATCAGAACAGAGGGGAGCCACCACGGAGAAGGCCCTTCATCTTGGTCCCACAAGATGGATCTCCTTAAGAGAGGGGACCCATAACATCCCGTCTCCTTGTTTGGTGGGTTTGGAAGATGTAACTAGGAAATGACAGCCTTTCAAACAACCTGGCCCCAAACAACTTCTCCTTTTGCGACATTCCGACATGCAAAGTCAAGGGGGGGGAAAGCCACAACCATATCATTCACTTAACAATGGTAATGATTCACTTAACAACTGTGGCAAGAAAGGTTGTAAAATGGGGCAAAATGGGGCAAAATTCACTTCACTAATGTCTCGGTGAGCGACAAACATTTTTGGGCTCAACCGTAGCCTTAAGTCGAGGATGGCCTGTGCAGATTCGGTAAAGATTCTCAAAAATGAATCCCAAATGCGCTTTCCCATTATTAGCTTTCCCAATGCCCTTGGCAAGCCTTGAATTTTGAAACTCCGCCGAACAGCATCTGATAACAATATCTTTGCACACAGAAGGCCCTCCAGGGAAAGGAGCAGACAGGAGGGAAGAAGCTTTGTTTAAGAAAAGAAGAAAGAGGAAAGATCTGACATTCAAAAGCCATTTATGATACATTATCGGTCGTTTTCCATTGCAGGCACTCTTCCATGAAAGGTAACGCATCGTCGTTCAAAGTTACTCCCAGGCAGATCGATCATAAGATTTCCTTGGAGGAGATTATGCAGGGCAGGTAAGTATTCAGTGATACACTAAGCTTTTAGCATAATGGATTCATTGCAGTTTGCATCCTTTTTAGCATAAAACCAAAAAGATGGTTGCGTTGATTTATTTGGAACCCACCTTGATTGTTTTTACAAAAAACTCAAGGCGGTGAACAACACATCTTCTTCCTCTTGTTTTCCCCACAACAATCCCATTAGGTGGGTTGGGCTGAGAGGAAAGGACTGGCCCAAAGTCAACCAGCCGGCATTTGTGCCTAAGGCGGGACTAGAACTCATAGTCACCTGATGATTGGCCCAAAATCACCCAGCTGCTTTAATGATTTAAGCGGGACTGAAGTAGTCCTTGAATTTATGACAATCAGCATTTATATTTATATATATATATGCTGTTCAGCTTCCTTCAGGTATTATCCCACGTCATTGAAGCTGTGCTTTTAAAGTTGTAGCAACGTTTCGGCAGAATCTCATCTGCTATCATCAGGCTTCTGTATTGAGTTTGTCTGTGGGTCAGGCTATCACAGCCGTTAGTTTTAAATTTGAGGCTAGCCTACTGTTGTGCCAGGATGGTTTTTTTCTACATCCTGATTGGTTGGGAGTCTTGGTCTGTGTTTATTGTTCTTGGAGTTTGTTTGATTGGTGTTTCTGGTTTCTTCTGTCTGTTTTGTGGCTTTGATTGGCTGGCAACACTCTGTTCCTGTGTTGGAGGCTTTCAGTGCAGCTTGGCTTCGTGTGAAAGGACGGCTGCTATCCATTTGGAAGCCAGGTTTCACCTGGGTGCCTGGTTGGGGTGTGTTTGAGCTGGAGGTATCAGAGGGAGTCTGTTTGTGCCCAGGTGTTTGCCTGGCTTGTGGTATGGAGATCTTCCAAATGATTGACAGTGCAGGCTTCCAAATGATTGACAGTCTGGTGGAATCATCTCTTCTATTCATGCTGTCAGGTCTTTTTTTCAATCTCTATGGCTTCTCTGATGATTCTGTGGCTGGGGTTTTCTATAGTGGCCAGGGTTTTAGTGCCATTGAAGTTGATGTTGTGACCTGTGGTTTTCATGTGTTGGACTAGTGAGGAGGTGTGTTCCAGCTTTTTTACTGCATTTTTGTGTTCATCCAGGCGGGTACTTATTCTTCTATTGGTCTGTCCAATGTACGTGGCCGGGCATGATGCACAGGGAACTTCATATATGCCTTGGTTTTCCAGGTCAATTTTGTCTTTGGGGTTTTTAAGAAGAATAAGATGAACAGCACACACACACACACACATACACACACACGTGTGTGTGTGTGTGTGCGCGTGTGCGTGCTATTCAGCTTCCTTCGGGTATTATCCCACATCATTGTAGCTGTGTTTTTAAAGTTGTAGCAACGTTTCAGCAGAATCTCATCTGCCATCATCAGGCTTCTGTATGGATGTGGGTCCGAGTCTCACAGCAGTTGGTTTTAAATTTGAGGCTAGCCTATCCTGATTGGTTGGGAGTCTTAGTCTGTGTTTATTGGACTTGGAGTTTGTTTGATTGGTGTTTCTGGTTTCTTCTGTCTGTTTTGTGGCTTTGATTGGCTGGCAACACTCTGTTCCTGTGTTGGAGGCTTTCAGTGCAGCTTGGCTTCGTGTGAAAAGACGGCTGTTATCTATTAGGAATCTAGGTTTCACCCGGATCCACATCCATACAGAAGCCTGATGATGGCAGATGAGATTCTGCTGAAATGTTGCTACAACTTTAAAAGCACGGCTACAATGACGTGGGATAATACCCGAAGGAAGCTGAATAGCACACATGTAAGTACCCGCGATAACTTAAAAAAAAAACAAATATATATATTTATTTGATAATATATATAAAATTATCCCGAAGGAATATATATACACACACATACAAACACACACATATAGTCTCTTTGGAGTCAGGCTGCCTTTAAGATCTGAGAAATAAATTTTAAAAAATGTCTGAATGCAGAGCAATTCAATGAAACAAACTCCCTCTTCCCACCACAAGGAAACAATGTGCAGCACGTTTCTCTCACAACGCACCAGGAGGCTTAGTCCAATCATTTTCAGGTTTTTTTTACAGCTTTTTTCAAACCAGAACACATTAAAAAGGAGGGCTTGTTAATGCCGTTCTCCAGATCCTTCGCAAAAAGTAGATAAGTAAATAAATTTTGGTAGGTATTTTTTTTAATCTCTCTAAAACTGTGCTGGAATTAGAGAACTAATGAGACCTCAAAAATTTGATAGGAAGGCATTTCCTGCATTCCCATCACAGAACTATGTTAAATGCAGATTTCATGCAGGAAAGCCAGATTAAACTACTGAAAATCTGTTGTAATTTGTCAAGGTTTTCACCCATCTGAAATAAACACATTACCCAATCTTCAATTCTTACCCTGACTTGTCCATCATTATTCCAATCATGACAAGTGACCAGATTTAACATGTTTTCAGGAAATCTTGGCTTAATGCTATGGGTGAACCTGGCCTCTAGAGTTTTGTTTTGGTTTTTTAATTATCCTGCCTTTATCATTTTTATAGACAAGGCAGAAAACATACCTAATACTCCTCCCTCCTCCTCTTTTCCCAACAACAACCCTGCAAGTTGGGTTGGGCTGGAAGAGAGAGAGGGACTGGATCAAAGTCACCCAGCTGTCTTTCATGCCTAAGGTGGGATTAGAACTCACCATCACCTGGTGATTGGCCCAAAGTCACCCAACCAGCTTTCATGCCTATGATGGTACTAGAAGTCATCATTTCCTGGTGATTGGCCCAAAGGCACCCAGTTGACTTTCATGCCTATGATGGTACTAGAAGTCATCATTTCCTGGTGATTGGCACAAAGGCACCCAGTTGACTTTCATGCCTAAGATGGGACTAGAACTCACTACCACCTGGTGATTGGTCCAAAGTCACCCAGCCAGCTTTCATGCCTACAACGGGACTAGAATTCACCATTTCCTGGTTATTGGCCCATGTTGATTGACCCACCATGGCCATGCCCACCCAGTAAGACACCCAGTTGACTTTCATGGGACTAGAACTCACTACCACCTGGTGATTGGCCCAAAGTCACCCAGCCAGCTTTCATATGTAAGGCAGGACTAGAACTCACCATCTCCTAGTGATTTGCCCACATCACCAGGATGATTAGTTGGCTTTCATGCCTAAGGCAGGACAAGAATTTAACATCTCCTTGTGATTTGTCCAAAGTTACCCAGCTGGTTTTCATGCCTAAGGCGGGATTGGAATTCATTGTCTCCTGGTGATTGGCCCAAAGTCACCCAGCTGGCTATCATGCGTAAGGGCAGAGCTAGAACTCACCGTCTCCTGATGATTGGTGCAAAGTCACCCAACTGGTTTTCATGCCCAGACGAGGCGTGGAATTCACAAGCTTTCTGTTTCTAGCCTGGTATTTTAACCACTGAGACCAATCTGGCTCTATGCTGCTGGATTTACATTTCTTGAAGGAAAAAATGACTACAAAACCCATCACCTGAGCCTTTTCTGGGGCTTTGCCCCCACAGACCACCTATGTTTCGCATTCCGTTCAAAAAAGCGGGACTTAAGAAAACAATCCATTCCTTTCAATTAAACCCGTCAAGTAATTAAAGCTCTTTTAGTTCATTAAAGATGGTAATTGATGAATCAATCAATTCATCAACACTTTTTTTTTTTTTTTTTTTAAATCACAACCACTGTATTTTAATGGACTTCCAGAGAATCTGTTCAATAGATCCTACGCATCAGGGACTCCCTTTGGCTTTCAGGAACAGACGCTCACCTCCTGACCTCCCTTTTTTCACTTTCAAATTAGGGACAAGTGATCTGTAGAGATGACCAGAAGAACAAAACCATGAAACGGGGGTCTCACTTACTACGGCCATGTCATACAGGGGAATTCACTGGAGAAATTATGAAGACTGAGTAGTAAAAGGAAACCAGGCCGCCAAAGAACAAGGTGGTTGGACATGCTCAAGGCTGACATCCATCAGAGCCTAGAACAACTCAAAGAAATAGTGCAAAATCAGAAGACGTGGGAAGACCTGGCCCATACAATCGCCAAGAATCAGACATGATTGACTGAACGATAACTTCAACAACAACTACTTCTTCTTCTTCTTCTTCTTCTTCTTCTTCTTCTTCTTCTTCTTCT
>BLBF01000055.1:3477687-3491557 GCA_015471245.1 Laticauda colubrina | reverse complement strand
GGAAGGATGGAAGGCTGAGTCGACCTTGAGCCAGTCAGGATCAAACTGCTGGCAGTGGGTTGAGTTTGCCTTGCAATTCTGCATTCTAATCACTGTGCCATCACAACCCTCCCTCCCTCCCTCCCTCCCTCCCTTCCTTCCTTCCTTCCTTCCTTCCTTCCTTCCTTCCTTCCCTCCCTCCCTCCCTCTCTTCCTCCCTCCCTCTTTCTCCCTTCCTTAGCACTTACCAATAGCAGTCTTAGACTTATATATTGCTTCACAGTGCTTTTACAGCCCTCCCTAAGTGGTTTAAAAAGTCAGCCTATGGCCCCCAACAATCTGGGTCCCCATTTTACCCACCTCGGAAGGATGGAAGGCTGAGTCAACCTTGAGCTAATCAGAATTGAACTCCTGACAGTTGGCACAGTCAGCCTGCAATACTGCAGTCTCACCACTGCTTCACCACAGCAATTTTCTGTATCACAGAGAAACCAGCTAGACTAGACATATTCAATTCCTTCAACCGTTCTTCATGATTTGTAGACTCCTGGTCATCTTTGTTGCTCTCCTCTGCACTCTTTCTAAGGCCTCAGAAAACTTGTATTGTGGTGACCAGAACTGGATGCAATAGTCCAAGTGTAGCCTCACTAATGCAACATAAAGTGATACCATCACTTCTCACAATCCTGATGTGATGACCCGGAGTGTAACACAAATGTAACAAAATCCAAAATGTAAATAAATGTCCTTTAATGCCTCCAACTGTTCAATAATACTCAGCTGGAAATAAAAAGTACTCAAAAATAGTCTTCAAAAGAAAGCAATACAGTCTGAACTTAATGAGCAGATAGAGGTGAAATAAAAAACCAAAACAAACTGCAATGAAGGAATTTCCACAACAGACCAGGATAAGTATTTACCAACTGCAAGGAGATAACAAGGCACAGTCTGTTGGAAGGACGCCAACCAAGATAACTTTAGACCAAAATAAAACACGCTTTGCTTCTGGCAATGCTGTGTTTTAACCGTCTCTCTCTTATACTATTCTCCCCAGCTGCCATCAATGAGGGGGATCATGGCCACTTCCTCTCTCGTAAGCCAAGTTGCTCCTTTCTCCGTTCCTCCCTGCATGCCCTAGGATGAAGAGGGGATGGGCCTTGTTTATTCCTCTGACTGCCCAGCCGGCCTCTGCCCTTCCCCAGCCTCCTCCACAATCTCTGGAGCCACACCTCCACTCCCTGTTGGCTGTTCCTCCTCTCCCTCAGAGTCCGACTCTAACAAGGGCAGGACACTTGGTGCTGCTATCCTTCTATTGATGCAGTCCAGGACTGCACTGGCTTTTTTTGGCAGCTGCATCACATTGCTGGCTCACAAAACATTCCAGTTCCTGCAACCGTTCATCGTATTTTTATCCTCCAGTGAAGAAGTTCCCCTTGCCATCTTCTCTCCTACCCACCCCCATGAGATTCAAACTTCAAAGAAAGTTCTGGAGAAGGTCCATGCAAACAATCCCCACATCCTTGATTGTGCCCTCTTTCCAGGGGCAACGTCTTGAACAAGACATGCCCTTTTCAAACTAAAACTCTGGTTATTATCTCCCCCAAACAATTAGGGATCATCAACAAAGCAAGCAAAGTAAAAGGGGGGGAAGGAGAGGTGGGGAGAACAAGGAGAAAGAGAGAGAGAAGGAGAAGGAGAGAGGGAGAAGGAGAAAGAGAGAGAAGGAAGAGAGAGAGAGAAGGAGAGGGAGAAGGAGAAAGAGAGAGAGGGGGAGAAGGAGAGAGAGGGAGAAGGAGAGAGAGAGAGAGAAGGAGAAAGAGAGAGAGAAGGAGGAGAGAGAGAGAGAGAGAAGGAAAAGAAGGAGAGAGAAAGAGAAGGAGAGAGAGAGGGAGGAGAAGGAGAGAGAGAGGGAGAAAGAGAGAGAGAGAAAGGGAGAAGGAGAGAGATGGAGAGAGGGACAAAGAGAGAGAGAGAGAGAGAGAACATGGTTTTGAAACCTGGACAGTACCAAGAGCCTGTTTCCATAGCAACCTTTTTATACGTACAGTTGCTGGGACTCAAAACTCTGTTCTAATCAATGGCAACATTTCCCACTGAAACCTTCCCCGGGTCTTGAGCTCTCAACGCCCTGACAAGCCAGATCAGAGGCAGGTGCTATGGAGCTCAGGACAGGGGTTTTTTTTTAATGTTATTTTTTGTCCCCTCCCTTTCTTTTGTAAGAGAAAGGTCTCCGAAATGAGAGTGGCTGAACCTCCGACAAGCTGATTAGGGGGTTCTTCTTCAGCAAACAGGCCCTGAAATGATCCAGAAAGGGTGCGTTATCTACCTTGACGCTACAGCAAGCATCCCTAAGCTGCTAAAGGCCCGGTCCCACTGGCCGACGGACAAAAAACGTATGCATAAAGGACACAGCGGACGAGCAAAGTTTCGGGGGTGGCTCCATCCGTTGTCATCCACTCCAAAAAGTGGCGAAAATTTGCATAAACAGAACGGAAAAGAATGGAAAAGAACGGACATGGGTAGTATGTAGCGGGGATGTTAAACGGATGTTCATAGGAAGCCTAGTGGATGACAGTGGATGGAAGCGGATGACACTTCCGAAGGGGTTCCGGGGGAGAATTTCAAAGTGGACACATAGCGGAAGGGGCGGATGCATAGCGGATGACGCAGATACATCACGTACACCTAAAGGAAAGAAAGGGGATGCCGTGCGGATGTATATCGGATGCAAACGCATCCTTTCTATTTCCATGCTACTAACACTGTGTAGACGTTCCGTGTACCTTTTGTTTCCTCCCTCTTTCTGTTTTCAGCTGCAGTGGATGTGAGTTGAGGGGATGTCCAGAGGATGCAGAGAGGATACAGCGGACCTTTAACGGATGATAAACGGACATAGAACGTTTGTTGCTCATTTATGTCGTGGATGTACATCGTATGCGGCGGAAAGTTCATCCGTTCACAAAGTTTTGTGCAGCTCAAAACTTCTTGCGTGGATGAAATCACAGTGGACAGATGCTCGACAGATAGAGTGTATGAAACACGTATGCAATGAGTACACAATGGATGCATAGCGTTTTCCAACGGATGGCAAGCTTTTTTTAACATTTTACATCCTCTTTGCATCCGTAAGTGCAGTGGGACATGAGCCTTAACAAGCTCCTTGGGTTGCAAAATCAATGAGTAAGAAGGACACAGCTGGGGGAACGAGCCAAGGCTTGAGTTTGCTTTCTTCAGCCAGGTCTGTCTCCCCACAAGGAGGGGATGGAGATGTTCAACCACAGGGATAGGAAAGTTGAAGTATCAAGAATGTCAGAGTCGGAAGGGACCTGGGAGGTCTTCCAGTCCAACCCCCCCACTCATGCATGAAACCCTGTATCATTTCAGACAAGTGGTTGTCCAATCTCTTCTTGAAAAGCTCCAGTGATGGGACACCCCAACTTCTGTTCTACTTTTCTCACTGTCAGTGAGATGCTACTACCATCATAAGAGTGAGGCCCTGTCATAAGTCACTTTTTTCAGTGCCATTGTTGTAACTTCTATAACAGATAATCGGAGTTGGAACGGACCTTGTAGGTCATCTAGTCCAACCCCCTGCCCAAGCAGGAGACCCTACACTATTTCTGACAGATGGGAGTCCAATCTTTTCCTGAAAGTCTCAAATGATGATGCTCCCACAACTTCCAAGGGCAACTTCTGTTCCATCGGTTGATTCTTCTCACTGTCAGAAAGTTTCTCCTTATTTCCAGATTGAATCTCTCATTGTTCAGTTTCCATCCATTATTCCTTGTCTGGCCTTCAGGTGCCTTAGAAAATAGCTTGACTCCCTTCCTCCTCCTCTCTGTGGCAGCCCCTCAAATATTGGAAGATGCCCTCCTGTCTCCCCTGGTCCTTCTCTTCCCTAGACAAGCCAGGCCCAGTTCCTGCAACCGTTCTTCATGTTTTAGCCTCCAGTCCCCTCCTCATCCTGGTTGCTCTTGTCTGCAATTTTTCTAGAGTCTCAACATCTTTTTTACAGTGTGGTGACCAAAACTGGATGCAGGACTCTAGATGTGGTCTTACTAAGGCTTTATACAGTGGTATTAGTACCTCCTTTGATCTTGATTGTATCCCTCTGTTAATGCAATTTAGGATTGCATTGGCTTTTTTGGCTAACTTCAAACACTCCCCAAACAATGTGGTTACTAGGAGAGAACTATCTATATCAATGAAGACCAGGTTTTCAATGTCCACCTAATAAATTTGTAGCCATGCCTCGCCGATGGAAAAAAAGCTTATTTTTTATTTTATTTTTAACCAGAGATAAAGACTGCAAAAGCTCCTTTAAGTTTCAGCTTTACACGCCTGACAGATGGATTAGCTGAATGAGCCATTTAAATTGGATGTTTCTAAATGTTAAAAATTACATTCTGGTCACACCGTTTTTTGGCCTTTATCATTAAGTTCAGCTGACGGTGTTCATATGGTAGAGATTATCTTGAGGATAAAAGAGAAAGCACTGTAGAATTATTGACTGGGCTTTCTCTTCAATTACATCAATGGAAATGCAGAACAGCCCATCACGGTTTTCAGGCTGCAAAACCTTTTAGTAAAGAGTTGAAAATGAACCTGGATGGTTGGCAAAAATAATAACTAGGATGGAAAGTCTTCCAACCAACTTATTCAATTTGCAGCTGCCATTAAGCCCAAACATTCCATTACTAAAGCAAGATCTTCAGTGGGTTTTGCCCCATTTTAGGACTTTTCTTGCTTCCGTTGTTAAAGGAATCATGGCTGTTGTTAAGCTGTTAACATGGTTGTTCAGTGAAACCGGGATTGTTCCATGCATGGCTTCATGCATAACTATGCACACACTTATTTTCAAACAGGACTTATTTTATTGCACCTCTGAGAATTGTTTTTATTCCCACCAGAATGAATCTCAAATAGTTCCTCAAGATAAGCACCCACCTTTCTTTCCTGTGAAGTGCTGACAATAACAGAAGTGTCAAATGAACTAGAAAGAAAACCAACCAAAGTACAAAGAGCTTCAAGAATGAGTCTAAACTGAATGAACGACTTTGCTTCCTGGCATATGCACTGGGAACAGGCTCCCCTGGGTCCTCTGCCTTGCTGCTACCAGACTCCGAAGGCTCCACTCCCAGTTGCTCCTGGCCTCATCTCTGCATTGGATGCAGGAGCCTCATCCAAGTCCTCTTCAGACTCCCTGACTGGTCCCCATTCTTCCCCACTATCCAATTCTGCTGCCGGCTGCACTGGCTGCCGGCAAACTACAACAGGGATCACATAACCTTGGGATACTGAAACTGTCATAAATACGAGCCAGTTGCTAAGTGTTGATCACATGACCATGGAGATGCTGCTGTTGTCCCCAAAACTGGTCTCTTGCTTGGTGTCGAAGCTGATAAATCACTGGGCACAAGGTGTGGTACAAAATTATGCTTTTATTTTGGTGCCAAGATATAAGGATGCTGGTTCAAAAGCTAACCAAGGGTCTCCATGAGAATCTTACAGCAATTTTTTATTGTCAAGGGGTGGTTGCATTCAGCCCTTTGCCCTTCCCTTAATAATGCATGCATAACAAATAACATTGATTATTTGGATCTCAGCCCCTTACTTAGCTAAATGTTGCATCACCTGTGTTTCACCCCAGGTCACGGGTATCTTGCAAAGTGTCCTAGTTTCATGTGTCTGCTATGTGGCTTTTGGGGTTTTTCTTATAAGCAAGATATTCTTGTCCCTAATATCCTAGCTAGTGGTTTAAGGTGTTAACTTCTGCCTTGCTAAGAATGTGCAGTTCCAACCCTCTTTCCTATTGCAGATCAACTCAAGGTGGCACACCCCCACTCCCCACGATCCCCCTCCTTCCGCAAAGAAAAGTAAAAGTAGTTTTAAATCTTTGTCTGAGGCAGCACCCCCCCAACCCCTGCAGACCCCCCCCCCTCCTTCTGTAGAGAGAGAGAAGACAGGAAGGAGTAAGAGAAAATGTTTTTATCAGAATTCATATTTCTTATTCTCATGTCCATTCCATCCATACCTGGGTCCTATCTCCACATATGACTCTTCCTCTGATCCCCAGGGCCTTCTCTGTACATACATGCCATCATCTGATCCTTCACTACAACAGTCATAAGTGTGAAAAAAGGGTAATAAGTCAGGGCTGTTCTAACTTCAGTCTCTGACAAATGGTTATAAGTCAAGGACTAGGTGTACAATCTCTTCAACAATCTGCTGATACTCCAGTTGCAACTCATTGATCTAAATTCCAAAGGAAAAATAGAAGGAAAGGAATTTGTCCTTTTGGACATTGCAAAATGTGAACCATTTGGAACATTTTCAGCCTAAAGGGTGAAAGACAGCCAGTTTTCTGGCCACTCCAATAAGCCAACCTTGAGAAGAAATCCAAAAGAAATTCTGAAGCTCCCTGAGAATTGCAGGAAGTCCTTGAGGTACGACCACAACTCAGCCCAAAATGTCTGCCGATAAGTGAGTTTTGCCCTGTTGTATGTACCTTTGTTGCCTCAGGTTCTTAAGAGAAACATTGCCATTGTTAGGTTAGTCACCCGGTCATCGAGTGAATCTGGCTTCCCCGTTGACTTGGCTTGTCCAAAGGTCACAAAAGGGGAATCACATGACCCCAGGACACTGCAGCTGTCATAAAGATGAGTCAATTGCCGAGCATCTGAATTTTGATCTTACAATGATCGTTAAGTGTGAAAAAGAGTCCCAAGTCAGTTTTTTCAGTGCCTTTCAGGGGGTGGGATTCAGCCGGTTTGGACTGGTTCGAGCAAACTGGGTGCTAATTTTACATCTAGTTCACCAAACCAGTCGTTGCAATGACTGGCAGGCCCCACCCATCCAGTGGTGGGATTCAATTTTTTTACTCCCGGTTCTGTGGGTGTAGCTTGTTGGGTGTGGAAGGGGAAGGATACTGTAAAATCTTCAGTCAGAGGTGGCATTTGACAGTTCTCCAAACTATTCAAAATTCCCGCTACCGGTTCTCCAGAACTGGTCAGAACCTGCTGAATACCCACCTCTGCACCCACCCCTCCCACCAGCCCCTCCCAGGAGTCTCCACACAGCCTGTTTGGGATGCCAGGTAAGTGCAGGGCCCGTGTAGAGGCTCTGGGAGAGAAAAATGGGTCTCCTGGAAATTCTGGAAGTCCAGAAATTGGTCCATTTCCGGCCTCCGGAGGGCCTCTGGAACCCGGAGGAGGTTGTTTTCACCCTCCCGAAGGATTGAGGAAAGCCTCCGGAGCCTGGGGAGGGCAAAACACACACACACACCACTGCAGTGCAGGAGGACAACTAGGCCACACCCACCATGGCCATGTCCACCCAGCAACCAGGCAGAAAACCTGGTCACTAAAATTTTTGAATCCCACTCCGGTGCCGTTGTAACTTAAACACTCACAAAATGAATTGTTGTATAAGCAACATAGTAAGACAAAACCTGCCTCATAGTAAAACAGAGTTCTCTTTCAGAGGTGGTGATGGGGAAATAAACAATGTTTGGGGGAAATTGCAATGCAGTTGAGCATGGCTTCAGTCCAGGGGTGTCTTGATTTCCAACAGGGCTGTCAAGAAGATCCAGGAAAATAACATTATGCCAGAAAACCACTGACTCCAAATTATCAAGGAAAACTCTTCCCTCTTCCGGCAAGCTGAACCGTTCAGCCTTTCCCCCCACCCTCACACTCCTGTCCCTGAACTAACCAGCTTGCAACTCCCTAAAAGGCTCTGACAGGTAATTTATACCCCGAGAGAGAGAATAGCAATTTCCATGTCCAAAAGAAAGATATCCAACCGATCCAAAAACACTTACACCTGCAAAACAGGAACTTAATATGATAACAATTCTGAGAGACCAGCATAAGTAATTTTCTCCCTTAATACCCATTCCCCCCCCCCCCCGGGCTTTTGCCATCGGCTGCCAGCCAAGATTTACTTCACCACTGCTTTGTTTCTCACTTGTTTTAAAGGAGGGCAATGCGAGGCAAAGGCGGGTAGGTCCCCGACTTACAACCGAAATGGAACCACCAAAATTTCCATCACTGAGTGAGAGAGACAGCAGTGGAATGAGCTTCACCTCCTTTTGCCCCCTTTCCTTGCCACAATCGTGAAGTGAATCCCTGCGGTTGTTAAGTTTGTCATATTATTGTGAAACGAATCTTGGCTTTCCCTTCGAGGTGGCTTGTCGTAAGGTCGCAAAAGGGAAATCACATGACCCTCGCAACACTGAGACTGTTTGTGATGACCCAGGGCATGACACAGAGATGACCCAGTCAGATGATAGTTCAAACCGGCCCTTGGTTGCTCCAACTTTCCTGCAAACTCTCCAACAGAGCAAAGTGATCAGTCACACACACACACACACACACACACCTCTGCAGCCTCTGGCTGCAAGTAGTCCAGCAAAACACTGTGAGCACAATGGCTGCAAAACAAAAATCCAGCAGGGCAAAGGAATAAGGTCAATGAATCTGGTAAGGAATTAGAAACTCCAATAAGGAATCCAGGAAACTCCAAACATCGGCGCACAAAACTCCATGAATTCAGCATTTGTTCCCATCCAATGCCTCTCCCACGGCATCTCCTTAAGTCTCAGTCCCCAGGCGTGCCTTGTGAAGAGGGGTGGGACGTTCTCCACCCGAGTAGTCGGGTCAGCCTGCGCTGTTCCTGCTTTCTCTCCACTCTCCTTGCTCAGGGATCAGGAGGGGATCGTCCTTGCTCATCGCCTGAGCTCTGTCTGTAATGTCCACTGCTTGCCCTCTCTTGGTCATCCTGCCCACGTTCCTCCCTGCCTACAAGCCGTCCCAATCCCGAAAGGCCCTGGCCTGCCTCGGCTTGCTCCTTCCTGCATTCCTCCAAAGCCAATGAGCCCCCCCCCACCTTCATTCTCCAGCTCCAGCTCATCTTACTCCTCAGATTCAGGCTCCGACGGATCATAAATACGAACCTGTTGTCAAGCATTGAAATTTTGATCGATTAAAAACTTGGATGTTGCAATAGTTGTAAGTGTAAGAAACAGTCACAATAAATCACTTTTTTCAGTGCCGTTGTAACTTCAAACGGTCACTAAACGAATGGTTGTCAAACCAAGGACTGTCTGTATAAGAAATTAGATGACTCAGGAGAAGAGAGCAAAAATCTCGTCCCAGAAGGAAATTATCTGTGACTTGCACAAAAGCGATTAGCCCACCTCATGTCCTTTAACTTCTTGGATATTATGAATGTTGGTAGAAATAAAATCACTAATTTATGTCTGGATAAATAATATAATTGTAGAAAGACAGCTTGGCCATGAGAGATGAGGGCAATCAAAGGCCAGGAAGTTAAATGTTTTTTTTTTAATGAAGTCATTGTCTTTTCATTAATGTCCCAGTGTCCACTTTTTCACCGATGGTGGAACTAATTTATGGAAGATCAAGGAAATATTTAAAAAGGTTTCCAACGGAACAATGTGGAATAATTATATGTCATGGTCTGCCTTAAAGCCTAGCCAATTTTTAGAAATCCAGGTCAATGTCAGTCCATCTTCTGGTCTTGTTCTGGACCTCACCCGTCATATGATGAGAAGAGAGATTAAAAAAAAAGAGCGAAAGGAGAATTGAACTTAGTGCGGGGCCTGTAATATTTTCCGAAGGCCCACTTAATCTATTTCCTTCAAATCAGTGCAAAGATGAAATAAGGGAACGGTAGGAAGAATTTATGCCTCCTGCCGTCATGAAGGATGAGGCCCAAAAAGTAATAAAAATTCAATTAGCAGTTCATGTTTGTCACGGCTGACGTCATACAGAAGAATTGTTGCAGTACAAAGATGTCAAGGTAATGTGTAACAACAGACCATGGTTTAAAACCATCACAAGGGAGAACCAACACCAATTCAAGGAGGAAGAAGAAGCTTCAATGCACCCCTGAGAAAAATTATTGAAAGCTGGGGTGTAGAAACGTGGTAACTTTAAGACTTGTGGACTTCAACTCCCAGAATTCCCCAGTCAGCATGGCTGGCTGGGGAATTCTGGGAGTTGAAGTCCACAGATTGCCAAGGTTGGACATCTCTGGTCTAAAGAATAAACAGCTCCTCTTCTGACTTCGTTTCACATGGGTGGAAGGCCAACTTCTCTTGCTAAGTTTAACATCCTTCCTCTCTTGCTTTCCAACCAAACAAAGTAGAACTTCCTGCAAACATGGACTCTCAAATCATTTTCCATAAGTTCTCGTACCTCTTAGAAACTCCTAAGGTAACCAACTGTTCTCCTTTAGGGAGGACAGTCCTCCTTCTGTAAATTCTGTCCTCCCTCGAAAAGTGTCCTCTGACATGTCCTCCTTTTTGATACTTGAAGACAAATCTGTAAATCTCCGTATTTGATCGATGCCGATCCGATCCGTTGTGTGTGATGTGACATATTTGTATTTGATGTGATGATTCATCAAGGCTCGGTACAGTGAAGCAAGACGCGATTATGAGATGCATGCCCTCCACACAGGAGAATTATTTTGAGAGTGTGTGCCGCGCATTAGGGTGCACCATGTGCAAGAGTGCGCCATGAGCAAGAGTGCGCCGCACACAAGAGTGCGCCACGTGCAAGTGGCTTTGTTTTTTTTCTTCAATTTATTTGTGTCCTCCTTTTCATTGTAAAAATGTTGGTCACCTAATAACTCCTGAACTCAAGTCTGCAGAAAAACAACTCAGAGGTTCTCTAAGGCAGTGTTCTTCAACCTGGCCGACTTAAAGACAGTGAATTTAAATTCCCAGGATTCCCCAGCCTGCTGTTCTGTCCTAGGCTTCCCCAAAAAGCACTAAGCAGACTCTGTGTCCCAGAAAAACCCCTTTTATGAAACAAAGGTGAATTTCTTACATTCACATTCAGCCAAAGGCCTG
This sequence comes from Laticauda colubrina, assembly GCA_015471245.1. Taxonomy (NCBI): domain Eukaryota; kingdom Metazoa; phylum Chordata; class Lepidosauria; order Squamata; family Elapidae; genus Laticauda; species Laticauda colubrina. Next base: position 3,480,696 of record BLBF01000055.1, on the reverse strand, counting down.
GCAAACAGTCTTTCAAGGGTCTAATTAGGAGCAAAGACCTTATCTAGCCTGGAGAGCTGCCAAGTAAATATTTTCAAGTGCAGTGCTGACAAGGAAGGACTCAGCACAGTCTCTGAGATACACAGACAGATCTTCACACTGTTGCAAGGGGTCATTCACTGTCCACCTCTGGCCTTTCTCCCACACGGACCCTTAGTTCATAATTGTTCTTTTCTTTTGGCAGCTCTGCATGCGCAGGCTGGGAACAGGCTACAGATGCTCTCCCGCCTCACTGCTATCCGACTCCGAAGGCAGCTGATGACTGGCAGCCTGCCTTGGCCCCATCTCTGCCTTTGATGCAGAGCCCTCGTCTTAGCCTTCCTCACCCTCAGGACTGGCCTATGTTCCTCCCCAACCTCCTCACTGTCCGACTCCACTGCCAGCTCTGCCAGCCGCCGGCGGGCCACAACACTTGCCAAGATGAGAATCACTGGTGTCTCTGACTATCTAAATCAATGGTTCTCGTTTTTACGTTGGTGACATAAAAATGAATGGACTTCAACACCCAGAATTTCCCAAATTACATCTCTTTCCCTCCTCCCCCTCCATTTTGAACTCCTTCTATTGGTTCACCTCTCTCCCAATCAAGTATAGGAATCTGGCTTTCCCCATTGGTTTTGCTGGACAGAAGGTTGCAAAAGGGGATCACATGACCCCAGGACCCTGAAACCGTCATAACTATGAATCCATTGGCAAGCGTCTGAATTTTGATCCCTAGAACAAGGGCAGCCGGCCATGGTTGCAATTGTGAAAAAACGGTCATAAGCAGGAATGGGCTTCAAAAATTTTAGCAACGGGTCCTCTGCCTGTTGCTGTGTGGGCGTGGCCATGGTGGGTATGGCCTACTCAGCCTCCTACACCATGGCGAGGAGGGCATTTTTTTTCCCTCCCTGGGCTCCGTAGGCTTTCTTCGAGCCTCCGGAGTCCGGGGAGGCCATTTTCACCCTCCTGAAATCCCTCGAGCCTCCGGGAGGGCTAAAATGGCCTCCACGGACTCCGAAGGCTCTCTGGAAGCTGGAAACAGGCCCATTTCTGTCCTTCCCAAACTTTTGGGAGGCCCATTTTTCACTCTCCCTGAGCGTCCATGCACACCCTGCACTTACCTGCATCCAAAATGGGCTCCTGGGAGGGGTGGGGTGGCCGAGGCCAGGCCGGGCCAGCCAGGAGTGGGATTTGGGCATTCTCCAAACTGCACAGAATCTTAGTTAGGGGTTCCTCTGAACCCCTGCGAACCCCGAGCAGCCAAGCCCTGGTCATTTTTTTGAATGCCATTGTAACCTCAAAGGTTCATCAAATGAACTGTTGTAAGCCGAGGACTATCTGTAAGCAGAATTGGAGAATGAGTAAAATCGCTTCTTCAAAACAAATGGAGGATTTCAAATTACATCTCCTCCTCCCCCCCTAATTTTCAATTCCCTCCATTCATTCCTTACAATCAAGGACGGAATGTGACTGTTCTTATAAATCTAGCCAAAATTATTTGAATGTTTTGTCTGAAATCTTTAAGAGCCATTCATCCCTGTTCAAAGCCCAGAAATTAAAAACTAATAATAATAATAAAGAATCTTAGTTTAAAAAAAAAACCAGCATTGTACAATACACTGGTTTTTTTTTTTCCTTGGAGTGTTTTTACAAGTTGGAAACAATTTGTTCTACAATTCATAACCGTAATTCAGAAGAGAAAGAAGGGAACTCTGCCAATAGCGTGAAGATACTGAAAACAATTAAGAATATTCTCTATCCGTTCACATAGATTTAATTGAAATAATTGACTACTGGAAAATTCCTTCTGCTTTGGTGTTAGGCACGAATGACGACAATGGAGCTCACAAACTCTAATTCTGGAGATTAATTTAGCTGAGGAGAAATTCTGAGGCATCTGTAGGCAGTCCCTGACTTACAACCATTCGTTTAGTGACTGTTATTCACACCTACGACCGTTGCACCATCCCCATGGCCACGTGATCAAAATTTAGATGCTTGGCTCATATTTGTGATGGCACCTGATCCCCTTTTGCAAACTTCTAACAAGCAAAGTCAACGGGGAAGCCAGATTCATTTAACAACCATGTAACTAATTTAAATACTGCAGGGATTCACTTAACAACAATGGAAAGGAAGGTGGTAAAATGGGGCAAAACTCTCTTTAAAAGTGCCTCACTTAGCAACAGGCTCAGTTGTGGTCATAAGTCAAGGACAACCTGCATTCACATCGCCATTCTAATATTTTTGAAAGTTTAGAATGATTTTTTTTTTAGGAATTTCAGTTTGTCTGGTTTCTTTCAATCAGCACAGCTGGCTGGGGAATTCTGGGAATTGAAGTCCATACATCTTAAAGTTTGAAAAACACTGCCTTGGATGATAGCTAGATAACTAGATAGATGGATGGTTGGATGGATGGGTGGGTGGGTGGGTGGACGGGTGGATGGATGAGTGGGTGGATGGAGGTATAAAAATAAGATAATGGTTAAAAATGCATAGATAAATGGACAGAATACATGATAGAGAGATAGATGGGTGGGTGGATTGATGGGTGGCATGGATGGATGGATGGATGGATGGATGGATGGATGGATGGATGGATGGATGGATGGATGGATAGATAGATAGATAGATAGATAGATAGATAGATAGATAGATAGATATAGATGGATGATACATAGAGATATAAAAATAGAATGGATGGATAAAAATGGATAGATAGATGGACAGAATAGATGATAGATAGATAAGGCAGCGACAGAGATAGATAGACAGATAGATAGAGAGAGAGAGAGAGAGAGAGAGACAGACAGACAGACAGACTAGACAGACAGACAGACAGACTAGACAGACAGACAGACAGACAGACATAATAAATGACAGGTAGGTAGGTAGGTAGATGATAAATGACAGATAAGTAGATGACAAAAGATGACAGATAGATAGATAGATAGATAGATAGATAGATAGATAGATAGATAGATAGAT
>BLBF01000055.1:3447175-3466504 GCA_015471245.1 Laticauda colubrina | reverse complement strand
CACTAGGAGATGGTGAGTTCTAGTCACGCCTTAGGCATGAAAGCCAGGTGGGTGAATCTGAGCCAATCACCAGAAGGTGAGTTCTAGTCCCGCCTTAAACATGAAAGCCAACTGGGTGAATCTGAGCCAATCATCAGGAGACGGTGAGTTCTAGTCATGCCTTAGGCATGAAAGCCAGGTGGGTGAATCTGAGCCAATCACCAGGAGAATGTGAGTTCACGTCCCGCCTTAGACATAAAAGCCATGACTTTGGGCCAATCATTCTTTCTCTAAAAGAATGTGTGAGGCCTAATCCGCCTTACAGGATTGTTTTTGGGGGGAAAAGAGGAGAAAAGTGTATTGAATACGTTCACCACCTTGAGTTATTTGTAAAAATAACAAAAGGCGGGATTTAAATAAATTCATAAACAAATTTATAAACAAATAAATAAAATATAAAATCCCCTACATTAGCAATATGCATGGCTCAGAAATCCTTCAACAACCGGTGTTAAAGTCATTCAACCACTCATTTGCCTCCTAATATTCCCACAAAAATGAATATTTTGTTGGAATGTTCCAATAAAAACAAGCAAATCCTTTTAGCCACAAGGACTAGAAACTTGCTCAGTTCTTTTTGCACATCAATCGGTCCATATGACACTCACTTTCCAGAACAACCATGATCTATGCTAACATTGTACAATATAATGAAACACATAGCAGCCAAATACATAGGAAGCTCGTGTTCAAACCAACTTTTGTTGTTCATTTATAGTGTGGTGTAAATCCGGAAAAGATAATAACTGAATAAATTGTGTCTCAACAACTTACTGGTAAATATGTTATGCAAACCAAGCGTTCTCCCCATGAATGTCTAAAGTTAGAAAGAGAACAGTCTGACTGACCAGCGTGAATCTAGAGAGGATATTTTAGAAAAGAAAGAATGGAAGGCAACAGATGGAGTGACTCAAAGAATATAATAGGCAGATGAACTAGATTATTCACCTAGAAATATTAAGCACATGTTTTGAGTTTTCATTTTTAGAGGACTCAGTTCCAGGGAGAGTAGTGACCTTTCTGTTAACTTCAATTATTTCCATACAGGCTAAAAAAGAAAGGTTGAGTATCTTACTTGTCAAATACATAAATAAATGCCTGGACGTTTTACCTGCAGTCAGACAAATGCATTAAGCAGTTCTCTATTCATGTTTCTGCAAAAGGTTGGCTGTTTAGCAGAAAGCAGAAGCCATTTGCTCGTTCCATCTTGAAAAGAACCTGGAAATGTCAACAATTGGTTCAAAATAGTTTCATGTCTCCTTTAATGAAAAGAAAGACGAGGGGTGACATGATAGCAGCATTTCAATATCTCAGGGGCTGCCACGAAGAAGTGGGAGTTAAGCTATTCCCCAAAGCACCTGAGGGCAGGACAAGAAGCGATGGGTGGAAACCCCAAACCCCCCAAACTTTAACCTTAGACTGTCTACTATTGACCTCATCCCTTTCCTAAGAGGCCTGTCGGGGGCGTGCATAAGTGCACCAACGTGTCTATCGTTCCTGTTCTATCGTTTCTTTTTTATTCGTATCCATTTCTTTTATTCATAACCATGCTTATACTTATACCTGTTTTCTAATACTTGCTTGACAAATAAGTAGAAAGAAAGATAGATAGATAGATAGATAGATAGATAGATAGATAGATAGATAGATAGATAGATAGATAGACAGACAGACAGACAAGAGAGAGAGAGACAGAGAGACAGACAGATAAATAGATAAATAAATAAATAGATAAATTATCTATAAATAGATAAATAAAATAATCATGGATAGAAGCAACCTGGAAGTAAGGAGAAATTTCCTGACAAGGAGAAAAATTAATCTGTAGAACGACTAGCTATCAGAAATTGTGGGTTCTCCGACACTGGAGGAGAAGAGACTGGACAGCCATTTGTCTGCGATGGTACAGGGTCTCCTGCTTCAGCAGACGGTTGGACTAGAAGACCTCCAAAGCAGAGGTGGTCTTCAGCTGGTTCTGACCCGTTCTGGAGAACCGGTAGTGGAAATTTTGAATAGTTTGGAGAACTGATAAATACCACCACTTACTGGCCCCGCCAACCCCATCTCTTCTCTGCTTCCCATTGAGTCCCAGCTGATCGGCTGGGTCTTCTTTGGTTGCCCTGCATAGAAGAATGGAGCTGAAAAGCAGGTTAGTGGGGTGGGGAGGGAAGGGGGATTTTGCAGTATCCCTCCCCTGCCACGCCCACCAAGCCACGCCCACAGAACTGGTAGTAAAAAAAATTGAATACCACCACTGCTCCAAAGTCCCTTCTGTTGTGGTTTCCAGCAGCAGGTGCGGACGGCTGAGGTCTCAGAGAGCCGAGGACTCAGATGAGGGGCCTGCGTGTGATGCAGGGATGGGGCCAGGACCGTCAGGGAGTGGAGTGCTACCTTTGGAGAGAGTGTGGAGGCTGGTATCAGTGATGAAGAGGCCCTGAGGACCCTGTGCCAAATGCGCATGCATGCAGGGCTGCTCGAAGGAAAGAGCAGCTGCAGCAGCACAGGCGACTCGGGAGTAAGGCTGCAAGATAATGCCCCCTCCCTTCAGAGATAAAAGCCAGCTGAGAAACCGGGGTTCTTTGCCGGAAGCAAAGAAGTTTTGCACTCAAGCCTTGTGGACATTTGGACTCTCTTAGTTCGTATTTGGAAATTTTTTTGTGTTTGAAATATTTCTTGGCAACTTTATCTAATGTTCTTGGCATCCTCGCACAACCTTGGCAAGGCTCATTCTTATCAGAGACAATTAGTTTGAAACAGCCTCATCTCGTGTTTGTTTCCTTGGAACCAGATTTTTGTTATTCAATTCTATTCTATTCTAAATCTATTCTGTTCTATTCTAGAAATGTGGCAGCCCAGATGGTTTCGTGAAAGTCCATATTTGCACATGTGTCACCTCTCTTTCTTCCAGATCCAATTCATGGTGCTGATTTGAATCCAATTCAAAGCCCTCCATGGCCTAAGGCCAGATCATTTGAAGGACCATTTTTTCCCCCAGTTTCATTGACCCAACCCACCAAAGCAGGGAGGCAAAAGATGTTATGAATCCCCTCTTTTAAGGAGGTCCGTATCTGATGGGACCAAGAAGAAGGGCCTTCTCCGTGGTGGCTCCCTCCCTAAGGAACATCATCCCTGCAGAGATGGAAATAAGATGTTATGGGTCCCCTCTCTTAAGGAAGTCCATCTGGTGGAACCAAGAAGAGCCTTCTCTGTGGTTGACTCCCTCTCTGTAGAATTTCATCCCTGCAGAAATAAAAATGGTCCCCACCTTAACACTCTCTCAAAAAGTTCTGAAGATATAGTTTTGCCAGTGGATCAGGAGACACCCCCCCCCCAAGGTAATACCAAGCCCATCAAGTGTCTGGACTGATTGTTGTTGCCAGGAAGGGTGGAGGGTTATTGGGTTTTGTGTTAGGTTTTATTTTCAGGTGCAAAGATTCAGGATCATATATTAAGTCCCAGCTAAGAAGATTTATTGCTCAGGCCTATACATAAAAGGGGGACGCGGTGGCTCAGTGGCTAAGATGCTGAGCTTATCGATCAGAAAGGTTGGTGGTTTGGCGGTTTGAATCTCTGGCGCCGCATAACGGTGTGAGCTCCCGTTACTTATCCCAGCTTCTGCCAACCTAGCAGTTCAAAAGCATGTAAAAAAGGCAAGTAGAAAAATAGGGACCCCTTTGGTGGGAAGGGAACGGCGTTCTATGCTCCTTCAAAGGTGTTTAGTCATGCTGGCCACATGACCATGGAGATATCTTCGGACAGCACTGGCTCTTCGGCTTTGTAATGGAGATGAACACGACCTCCTAGAGCTGGAAACGACTAGCACGTATGTGCGAGGGGAACCTTTATCTTTACCTATACATAAAAATCTAGTCAGCTAACAAATAGGCACTAGATAAGAGTCAGCTGAATTCAAAAGGGGCTGGATCTGGAGCATTTGTGCTCATGTAACAACTCTAGGCTAAGTCCTCTCTTGACTCGGCCTTTCTTCTCTTACATTCATTTCTGTAAGCTGCCCAGAGTCACAATGAGCAAGGGTGTATATTTTCTTCAGAAATAAATAAAAACAATAAATAAAATCTGTGGCTGCATCTCCACAAACCAAAAGCCAACCAGGATGGGGAGCTAAAAGATTCAAAAGATCTGCAAGAAGTTGCATTTTCAACAGGGTAGAATCCTGATACGACCAGTTCAGCATTAATAACTAAGATGAAAACAATATGCAAAATCTCCCTCTCCCTCAAAAAAAACTGCATCCTCTTATACAATTCAGATCATGCAATTATGCATTAGCTCCCTGCAGTTAAAATGTAATGATAGCAATTTTTTAAAACTCTGAGTAACTTTAAAAGGCATAAAGCCATACCTTGACATCAATCCAACACATTATGGGTTTTTTTCATATTCAATTACAAGCTAATTTGCTTAAACTATACTCCCATATAGGCAGTCACCTCGAAGGACATATTACCCATCACAGAAAGAATTGTACAATAGACATTCCTACTTTTCCAGTTATGGATAGATAAAAATTCAAACATTTGAAGACCGGTGGGGCTTTTAGCCATGATACAGACATAATGTCAGATCAAAGTTAGCATTAACCAAGTTCATTACCTTAATCTTGGTTAAGATTCCCAAAATAGAGAAAATAATGGACTTAATTAAACTCAAAGGCAGGTAAAGAATTTCCTTCTCCATTCTTGTTTTGAACCGTATCTGTTGATGTGCCACCCTATTTACTGTAGGGCCTTTGGTGCCCTCTGAGCTTGGTTGTTTTCTTGCAGATGTTTCATGACCCAACTAGGGAACATCATCAGTGCTAGAAGGGAGTGGTGTTTGCAAGGAGGAGGAGAAATGTTGGTGGAGGAAGAGGAGGAGGACTGTGGGGTCCTTGGTGCTCTCTGAGCTTGATTTTCTTGCAGATGTTTCATGACCCAACTAGGAAATATCATCAGCGCTAGAAGTGTTTGGGCTTTGTGGATGGGAGGAAGAGGAAAATTTGGGGGGGGGGTGTATAAAAAGAGGAGGATTGTGAGGTGCTCTCTGAGTTTGGTGGTATTCTTGCAGACATTTTATAACCCATCTAGGGGTCATAAAATCAGTCCAAAAGGGAGGAGGAGGAGGGGGGGGGGGGGGGGGAGGAGGAGGAGAACTATGGGGTCCTTGGTGTTCTCTGAGCTTGATGGTTTTCTTGCAGATGTTTCATGATCCAACTAGGTAACATCATCGGTGCTAGAAAGGTGTGGGGAGGAGGAGGAGGAGGAAGGCAAGAGAAGGAAGGCAGGAGGATTGAAAAGGAAAGAGGACGAGGAGAAAGGGAAGAAGAAGAATTGTGGGGTAACACCATCAAGGCTAGAGGTTTTATAGCACAACCCTTCTAGCACAGAGGATATTATCTAGTTGGCTAATGAAATATCTGCAATGAAGACTGATTTCAACCCATGCAAACTGTTGGAAAGTCCTACTCTCAACTCTAATTTTAACCATTCTTAACCAGAAAACAGCTTGCGCTTTTTCTCTCTCTCTCTCTCTCCCTCTTTTCTTAGGGGGTGTCTGCACACAAACAGGTATTTTTGGCACACCGTCTCCTTTTCCCTAACAAGCGTGTGAAGCATGTGTGTTGATGCTGCCATCTCCATCAACTCTATTTATCCCAGAGGTCTTCAGAGTTGAGAGATGTTAAAAATATTCCATCCCTGAGAAACTGGAACCAAGGTGTCTGTTTTAAATGCAGGATGTCAGTACTTAAGTTCTGTCAGCAGCACGACAAAAAAGGATTGTCCAAAGCAATCACTTGCTGTCGTGTTTCATGTCCCTCCAGGAGAAGGACTCAAAGTTCAAGATTGTGCTCTGTCGCTTGGAGCAATGCAGTAGTCCTCGACTTATGTCAGTTCATTTAGTGACCGTTTGAAGTTACAATGGCACAGAAAAAAATCTTTTTTTCACATTTACATCATTTTTCACATTTACAACAGCTGTAGCATCCCCAAGGTGTGGTGATTAACTTAACAATTGTGGCAAGAAATTTGTCAGTTTTAAATTTATATATATATGTTTTTTTAAGTTTTCGCGGGTACTTACATGTGTGCTGTTCAGCTTCCTTCGGGTATTATCCCATGTCATTGTAGTGCTTTTAAAATTGTAGCAACGTTTCAGCAGAATCTCATCTGCCATCCTCAGGCTTCTGTATTGAGTTTGCATGTGGGTCAGGCTATCACAGCCGTTGGTTTTAAATTTGAGACTAGCCTACTGCTGTGCCAGGATGTTTTTTTTCTATATCCTGATTGGTTGGGAGTCTTGGTCTGTGTTTATTGGACTTGGAGTTTGTTTGATTGGTGTTTCTGGTTTCCTCTGTCTGTTTTGTGGCTTTGATTGGCTGGCAACACTCTGTTCCTGTGTTGGAGGCTTTCAGTGCAGCTTGGCTTCGCGTGAAAGGACGGCTGATTCCACCAGACTGTCAATCATTTGGAAGCCTGCACTCTCAAATAGAAAGATCTCCACACCACAAGCCAGGCAAATACCTGGGAACAAACAGACTCCCCCTGATACCTCCAGCTCAAACACACCCCAACCAGGCACCCAGATGAAACCTAGCTTCCTAATAGATAATAGCCGTCCTTTCACATGAAGCCAAGCTGCACTGAAAGCCTCCAATACAGGAACAGAGTGTTGCCAGCCAATCAAAGCCACAAAACAGACAGAAGAAACCAGAAACACCAATCAAACAAACTCCAAGACCAATAAATACAGAGCAAGACTCCCAACCAATCAGGATGAAGAAAAAAGCATCCTGGGACAACAGTTGGCTAGCCTCAAATTTAAAATTAAACGGCTGTGATAGCCTGACTCACAGACGGACTCAATCCAGAAGCCTGATGATGGCAGATGAGATTCTGCCGAAACGTTGCTACAATTTTAAAAGCACAACTACAGTGACGTGGGATAATACCTGAAGGAAGCTGAACAGCATATTTATATGCATATATATATTCTCTATTCTGTTCTGTTCCATTCCATATTCCCTATTCCATTCCACTCTACATTCTGTTCTATTCTATTCTATTTTCTGTTCTATATTCTATTATGTTCTGTTTTTTATTCTATTCTGCCCCATTCCATATTCTCTGTTGTGTTCTGTTCCATTTCATATTCTCTATTCCATTCCATTCTACTCTATTTTCTATTCTATTCTATTCTATTCTATTCTATTCTATTTATTTTCTATTCTATTTTCCTTTCTACTCTACTCTCTGTTCTATTCTATTCCTATTCTCTATTCTATTTGATTTGATCTGATTCGATTTGATTGTATGGAAGGGCATAAAATGGAGTAAAACTCACTTAACCAACTGTCTCGCTGAGCAACAGAAATTTAAAAGCTGCCACTCTGTACCCTAAATTGAAACAGCACACTATCAGACAAAGAAGGGTTTTTTTCTTTCTCTAAAATATGTTCAGTCACAGAAAGAATACTCCCAATTTCCATTTCAGTGGGTTTCCTGCATATCACACAAAGCAATCCATCACTGTCTCTTAACTTATATTTTTTACATGAAATAATCTCATCTGTCTAAGGGGATTCTGCTATGATACAGGTGAAACGATAAAAGGAATCTAAGGAAGGCTCTTCTTTTCTTATTTATTTATTTAAGAAAAAGTATTTATTTAAGAAAAGTTGAATTAAAAACAGAAAAAGACATGTCCATTTAAGGAAAATGTGCTTTAAAATATGCATTAGGGAGTCTTGCCTTTAACCTAAGCATATATTAGGAAAAGTCAACTTTTAAAAGGCATAAATTATCGACAGGTCTGTAAGGGGGGAAACACTGTTTGACATGTTTTACTGCTGGTTTTTAATTAAAAAGAAAACCTTCCCTGAAAGAAGTCACAGGATGAAATAATTGGGGAGGATTATACTTATCCGCACATCCTTTCTTTAAGTAGGCCTAAATTTAGATTTCCAGGAGTGTCTTCCAGAGGGAGACTGAGGCCAGGGACTCTCTGAAGCTTTTTAAGGTGAGTTAGATTTGAGCAATTAGACATTCTCCTTAAGGGCTCACAGAGGTATGAAACAGAGCTCTTGACTATGGCAAGGAGAATATACTCTATTTTCAGACATCACAAGAGTATAACTAGTCCTCATCTTACAGCTGTTCATTTAGTGAGCATTCAAAGTTACAATGTGATGAAGAAAGGGACTTTTGACCGTTTTTCACATTGTAGCATCCTCATGGACACGTGATCAAAATTCAAATGCTTGACCACCCAGACTGTATTTACGATAGTTGCAATGTCCCAGGATCAAGGAATATTTGTATGTATATTTGACATTAATTCTATTAGTCCCTGGTTTTTTTATTAGCTTTACCCCCCCCCCAAAAAAAAAAAAAATACCCATAGTATTCTGACCAAGGCTTCCTGAGACCATAATTAAGCACACGCTTAGTTAAAACAATTCTTGTTTTATTTCAACGCTGGGAATTATGTACATTCCCAGGCGGTAATGAATCCCAAACAGTCCCTTGAGATAAGCACTCACCTTTCTCTCCTTTGAATTGCTGCCAACAACTGAAGTGCCAAATGAACTGTAAAAAATCAACCAAAGTACAAAGTCCACACAGAGCTTCAAGGCTTAATCTGAACAGAGAGAGCAACTTTGCTTCCTGCAAAGGTTTCTCTGCCTTTGCACTTCCTTTACACCTTAGGGGAGGGGCAATCACCTCCAAGCCTTACTCCTGAGTCGCCCCTTTTGTCTTAGCTGCTCTTGCCTTCCAGAAGCTCTGCGCATACGTGCACTGGGAACAGGCTCCCTTTGTTCCTCTGCCTCGCTGCTGCCAGACTCTGGAGGCTCTGGAGTCAGTACATAACTCCCAGATGGTCCTGGCCCCATCTCTGCATCGGATGCAGGACCCTCATCCAAGTCCTCCCCAGACTCCCAGACTGGTCCCTGTTCTTCCCTACTGTCCGATTCTTCTGCTGTCTTCATAGGCTGCCGGCGAACCACAACACATAGCAGCTTGACTGACTTACTTTCAAACACATCAAAAAAAAAAAAAAAAGACACAATTCAAAGAATACTGTCCAAATTATGACTGGAACTAAAAACCCATTCTACTGTGCCACCCTGGGAATGAGAGAACCAATCCTTAAATTATCCAGAAGTTGGCTGATAAATCAAAAAATGCCAGGAAATATGGTGGACCATCAAATCCAAAAATATCCAGAGCTAATTTTCCTTTGAATCCAAATCTAAGCCTGGAAAAAAGTTCCAGAAAAAGCTATCAATGGTATTTAGAAGAGCTTTGGGGTAAAATATTGGTTTGTAGGAAAGTTATATAAGATGCAAAAGGTTTACAAAATAAGAGAATAACAAACCTGGAAGGGACCTTGGAGGTCTTCTAGTCTAACCCCCTGCTCAAGCAGGAAACCCTATGACATTTCATACAAATGGTTGTCCAATCTCTTCTTTAAAACATCCAGTGTTGCGGTACCCACAACTTCTGGAGGCAAGCAGTTCCACTGGTTTATTGTTCTCATTGATAGGAAATGTCTTCTTAGTTCTACGTTGGTTTTCTCCTTGCTTAGCTTCCACCCATTGCTTCTTGTCCTGCCTTGAAGGTGCTTTGGAGAATAGCTTGACTCCCTCTTCTTTGGGGCAGCCCCTGAGATATCGGAACACTGCTATTATGCCATCCCTAGTCCTTTTTTTCTCTAGACTGGCCATACCCAATTCCTGAAACCGTTCTTCATATGTCTTAGCCGAATCGTATTTGTTGCTCTTCTATGCATTATTTCCAGAGTCTCTTTCTCATCCATTTGGGTAGCCAGTCAATGAAAAACACCACTATCCCTTTTTTTTCCTGCTATTTTTTAAAAGACAACAGATAATCAGAATTGGAAGGGACCTTATAGGTCATCGAGTCCAACCCCCCGCCCAAGTGGGAGATCCTACACCATTTCTGACAGAAGGCAGTCCAGTCTCTTCTTAAAAGTCTCAACTGATGGCGCTCCCAACAACTTCCGAGGGCAATTTCTGTTCTATTGATTGATTGTTCTGTCAGAAAGTTTCTCCTTATTTCCAGGTTAAATCCCTCCTTGATCAGTTCCCATCCATTGTTCCTTGTCTGGCCTTCAGGTCCTTTGGAAAACAGCTTGACCCCCTTCCTCCTCTCTGTGGCAGCCCCTCAAATATTGGAAGATGCCCTCATGTTTCTCCTGGTCCTTCTCTTCACCAGACTAGCCAGGCCCAGTTCCTACAACTGTTCATCGTATGTTTTAGCCTCCAGTCCCCTCATCATCCTGGTTGCTCTTCTCTGCACTTTTTCTAGAATCTCAACATCTTTTTTATAATGTGGTGACCAAAACTGGATACAGTACTCTAGGTGTGGTCTTACTAAGGCTTTATAGACTGGTATTAGTGCCTCACTTGATCTCGAATGTATCCCTCTGTTAATGCAACTTCGGATTGCATTGACTTTTTTGGCGGCTGCTGTATACTGCTTTATTGTATTTATCATGACATCATGCATTTTTCCCCAGAACTTTTCATTCAAACTGGAGCAGCTGAAGTGGGGTGGAATGGGAAAGGCAGTTCAACGCAGAAACTGTAGACTAAAAATTAAAAACAAGGGTATGGAATCGATAAACACTGCGGCAAAAAGTAAAACTGATAGATGTAGAATTAATTAAAAGGCCATTACATCAGCATTCTGATATATTATTGATTGGAGAGAGAGGTTCGCTGCTCCAAAACACATCTCAGCATCTCATTCTGGTTGCAAAAACACCCATCCGAAGATGCTAGAAAGTGTCATTGCCAGGCAGAGTTTAATTATACACAAGGACAAAAAAAAAAAAAAAAAACTGATTGCCTACCTTTTCTTTGAAAAAGAGAAAATCAAGATAGCTTCCAAGCACAGATGCTTTACTCAGAAATGCAAGTAAAAAGCAATAAAAATGTAAGTGGGAGAAACTCGTGCACATTAAATGACCCGTTCTCCAATCTGCAAAACTAACATTAATCTCTACGTCTCCATGGGAATAAATAAAATGAATTTTTCTTCTGTGCATATCTCCATTTTCCAAGAACTGTTTAGCCTGGGGTAAATTAACAGGGAGGAAAAATCCTCTTAATTCTGAAGCATAGTAAACAGATCTACTCCGTATCCCACCCTTTATGCTATTAGCATTAAAAGTAGTTCTCAACTTACAGCAGTAACTGTTCATAGTTACAATGGTCATGAAGTGACTTATGACCATATTTCACATTTACAACCATTGCAGCCAGTGGTGGTATTCAATTTTTTTTACTATTGGTTCTCTGGGTACGGCTTAGTGAGCATGGCGTGGCTTGGTGGGTATGGTGTGGCTTGGTCAGCATGGCTTGGTAGGCGTGGCAGGGGAAGGATATTGAAAAAATCCCCCATTCCCTTCCCACCCCACGAACCTGCTTTCCAGCTCCGTTCTCCTGTGCAAGGCAACCAAAGAAGACCCAGCCAATCAGCTGGGACTTGGAAGGCGGAGAATGGATGCGCACGGGGCCAGTCAGAAGTAGCATTTGCCAATTCTCCGAACTACTCAAAATTTCCACTACCGGTTCTTCAGAACCAGCTGAATACCACCTCTGATTGCAGCATCCCCATGGTCACGTGATCAAAATCCAGCCATTTGGCAACTGACTCGTATTTATGACGCTTGCAGTGTCCCTTGGTCCCATTTTGCAATCTTCTGACAAGCAGAAACAATGGGGGAAAGCCAAATGTACTTATAACAACCATGTTACCAACTTAACAGCTGCTGTGACTCACATAACAGCTATGGCAAAAAAAAAAAAAAGCTCGTAAAACAGGGCAACACTCATTTAACAAATGTCTCACTTAGCAACAGAAACTTTGAGATCAATTGTGGTTGTAAGTCAAGGACTACCTATATCCTTAGTTTTATCAAGTACAGGTGGCCCTTGTCATGCCCATGTTAGAGTTGGACTCTGAGGAAGAGGAGGAACAGCCCACGGGGAGTAGAGGTGTGGCTCCGGAGGTTGTGGAGGAGGCTGGGGAAGGGCAGAGGCCGGCTGGGCAGTCAGAGGAAGAACCAGACCCATGCCCTCTTCATCCTAGGGCATGCAGGGAGGAGTGGAGAAGGCAACAACTTGGCTTACGAGAGAGGAAGCGGCCATGATCCCCCTCACTGGTTGCAGCTGGGGAGAATAGTCTTTAAGAGAGACGGTTAAAATACAGCATTGCCAGAAGCAAAGTGTGTTTTATTTTGGTCTGAAGTTATCTTGGTTGGCGTCCTTCCAACAGACTGTGCCTTGTTATCTCCTTGAAGTTGGTAACTACTTATCCTGGTCCGTTCTGGAAATTCCTTCATTGTAGTTTGTTTTGGTTTTTTATTTCACCTCTTTCTGCTCATTAAGTTTGGATTGTATTGCTCTCTTTTGAAGACTATTTTTGAGTATGTTTTATTTCCAGCTGAGTATTATTGAACAGTTGGAGGCATTAAAGGACATTTATTTACATTTTGGATTTTGTTACATTTGTGTTACACTCCAAGTCATCACAGTCCTCAACTAACCACAGTGGTTTAATGACTATTCAAAGTTACAACTGCAGTGAAAAAAGCAACTTATGACCGTTATTCACACTTACGACCATTCCACCATCACCATGGTGACGTGATCCAAATTCGGACACTTGGCAACTGTCTCATATTTACGACGGTTGCAGTGTCCCAAGTTTATATGATCCCCTTTTGTGACCTTCTGACAAGCAAAGTCAGAGTCACTTAAATAACCCTGTTAATAACTTTAACAGCTGCAATGACTCACTCAACAACAGAGGCAAGAAAGGTCATAAAATAGGATGGGGGAATTCACTGAACAACAGTTGCTTATCAACAGAAACATTGGGCTCAATTGTGGTCATAAGTCGAGGACTAACTACATTTGGGGAGAGAGGAGCTAAACTCTCTCTCTCTCTCTCTCTCTCTCTCTCTCTCTCTCTCTCTCTCTCTTTCTCTCTCTCTCTCTCTCTCTCTCTTTCTCTCTCTAAGCCTTTCTGTCCCATGGAGAAAAAACTTCAATTCCTTAAACATTTCCTCCCAAGGAACAAATACAAGTTGGCATTTCAAAGAGAAATGTCAATCAGACAATTAGAACAAGAGAACGAGATTAACAACCCCCCACTTCCCCAGCTGCAACAGAATTCATAAACCAGCTTTTTTGCTGCACAACCGGCTTCTGATTTGAAAGTCAAGGACATCGTATTAATCTGTTCTCAACTTGGAATATTGCATCCAGTTTTGGTCGCCATAATATAAAAAAGATGTTGAATCTTAATCCACACTGTATATCAGACATAAATAAAATTGAGCAAGTCCAGAAGTATTTTACCAGAAGAGTAATACACACCTCGGTTCACAAAAGAATACCCTACAGCACCAGCCTTGAGATTCTAGGCTTAGACAACCTTGAACTATGTCAGCTAAGACTGGACTTAAGCATAGTACATAAAATCATATGTTTCAACGTCTTACCAGTTAATGAATATTTCACTTCAACCTCAACAACACAAGAGCACACAACAGATATAAACTTAATGTAAACCATTCCAAATTTGACTGCAGGAAGTATGATTTCAGCAACAGAGTGGTTAATGTCTGGAATTCACTACCTGACTCTGTTATCACCTGCTCAAACCCCCACTTCTTTACCCTCAAACTAACCTCTATGGACCTCACCCCATTTCTAAGATGTCTGTAAGGGGCGTGCATAAGCGCACAATCGTGCCTACCATCCGTGTCCTATTGTCCCCAATTATTAGCTCCTATCTCTTATATTTAAATTTATGTTTATTCTTATTTCCATTGTATTGTAAGCTCTTGACAAAATAAATAAATAAACTATAGAAAGAGTACAGAGAACAGCTACAAAGAGTATTGGGGGCTAAAACATATAAAGAAAGGTTGCAGAACTTGTGTTTGTCTAGTTGAATGAAAAGAAGGACCAAGGGTGACATGATAGCAGCCTTCCAGTATCTCAGGGGTTGCCTCGAAGAAGTGGGAGTCAAGCTATTCTCCAAAGCACCTGAGGGCAGGACAAGAAGCAACGGATGGAAACTCATCAAAGAGAGAAGCAATCTCAAACTAAGGAGAAATTTCCTGACAGTGAGAACAATTAATCAGTGGAATGACTTATTTCCAAAAGTTGTGGGACTCCAACACTGGATATTTTTAAGAAAAAGATTGGACAACCATTGGGGCTATAAAGCACTATAAAGCAGTATATGTCTATTGCTATCTTCCAAAACTTAACAGCTGCCAGAGGGAAGAGGGTATTGGTTTATTCTCCAAAGCATCTGTCATGCCCGTGGTGGAGACTGACTCTGAGGAAGAGGAGGAACAGCCAACAGGGAGTGAAAGCGTGGCTTCAGAGGTGGTGGAGGAGGCTGGGGAAGGGCATGAGGACGGCTGAGCAATCAGAGGAGGACCCAGGCCCATCCCCTATCCATACTAGGGCATGCAGGGAGGAGAGGATCAGGGTAAAACGGGAGAGGGCCATGACCCTCTTCATGGGTTGCAGGTGTGATATTTGCATAAGAGTTTGGACCTGCGTGCTAACAGACGCTGAAGACAAATTAGTGTTTTATTCCTAAAGAAGGTTTACCTTGGTTGGTGTTCTTCCAACAGACTGTACCTGGTTATCTTCCTGAAGTTGGCAATTATCTATCCTGGTCTGTCATGGAGCTTTATTCAGTGCGATTTGTTTTTGGTTTTTGCTTCATGAGCAGCTCTTTGAATGTGAACTGTGTTTCTGTCCTTTGAAATGTTATTTTGAAAATAGTTTACTCCTTCACTGTGAACAATTAAACAGTGAAGCAAAGTTGAAGGCATTAAAGGACTTTATTTTACGTTTTGGCTTTTATTATATTTCTAATATACTCTGGGTCATCACAGCATCTGAGAGTAGGAGAAGAAATAATGGGTGGAAGCTCCTGAGAGGGATATCCAACCTGGAAATAGGGATAAATTTTGTGGCAGTGAGAATGATTAATCAATAGAACAGCTTGCCTCCCAGAACTGGGTGCTCCTTTGCTGGAGGTTTTTAAGAAAAGGATGGACAACCATTTGTCTGGAATGATGTAAGATCTCCTGCTTTGGACAGGAGGTTGGACTACAAGACCTCCAAAGTCCCTTAACCCTATGAGTCTATTATCTGCACTTCCATCACTGTCTAGTTTGGTTCTGCAACCCAACAGGACAGACACAGATTCCAGAGAGTAATTAGGACTGCAAAAAACAACAACCACCAATTACTAAGAACCTGCCTTCCCTAGAGAACCTGCCTCCTGCATGAGTCAAAAAGAGGGCTGTGAAAATATTTACAGACCCCTCACATCTAGGACATAAACTATTTCAACTCCTACCCTCAAAATGACGCTACAGAGCCCTGCACACCAGAACAACTAGACACCAGGACAGTTTTTTCCCGAACGCCATCCCTCTGCTGAACAAATAATTCCCTCAACACTGTCCAACTATTTCCAAAGTCTGCACTACTATTACTATTAATCTTCTCACCACTCCTTATCACCCATCCCCTCCCACTTGTGACTGTATGACTGTAACTTTGTTGCTTGTATCCTTGTGATTTATATGGACTGTTTCCTAGTATGATTTGATTGCTTGTTGTACCCTATGACCATCATTAAGTGTTGTACCTGATGATTCTTGACTCTTGATGAATGTCTCTTTTCTTTTATGTACACTGAGAGCATTTGCACCGAGACAAATTCCTTGTGTGTCCAATCACTCTTGGCCAATAAAGAATTCTATTCTATTCTATTCTATTCTATTCTATTCTGTTCTGTTCTGTTCTGTTCTGTTCTGTTCTGTTCTGTTCTGTTCTGTTGTATTCTATTTTCTATTCTATTCTATTCTATTCTATTTTGTGATTCCACATCCAGCAGTTTTGCCATGAATCTCACCTTGTTGATCTCCAAAATGTGAAGACTACAAGGGTGTTGGGCATGATTGACCAAAACTAGCCTTCCTCTGACCTCAAACACAGACAGGTTGTGGAAAACCTCACTGTTTTCCCACATTTTCAAAAGTGTTAAAAACTTTGTTCCTCTGGAGAATATTTGGATTCTGAACTGCTTACAGAATGAGTTCATTTTACACTTTTGTTGAGATGAAGGGAGCAATACACAAAAACGTATTTTGCAGGCCAAAAGGGGGATGAAACCTATTTAGAGTACAGAACAGTGAGATAACATCTGGAAGTGGCTCAAATAGAAAACTCCCTAATACACTGGGGTACATAGGAAGTGGGGGGGGGGAAGTATAGCACAGTCAGAATTGCAAGGTTTTGTTATTACAGCCAATCTCAATAAAACTGGTCATCATCATCACCACCATCAATATCATCATGAGTTGGAAGGGATCTTGGAGGCCTTCTAGTCCAACCCTCTGCTCAGGCAGGAGACCCGATACCATTTCAGACAAATGGTTGTCCAATCTTTTCTTAAAAGCCTCCAGTGATGGAGCAGCCACAACTTCTGGAGTTAAGCCATTCCACTTGTTCTCAATGTCAGGAAATTTCTCCTTACTTCTAAGTTGCTTTTCTTCTTGATTAGTTTCCACCCATTGCTTCTTGTCCTGCCCTCAGGTGCTTTGGAGAATAGCTTGACTCCCTCTTCTTTGGGGCAGCCACTCAAATACTGGAAGACTGCTTCCATGTCTCCCCTAGTCCTTCATTTCATTAAAACAGACATACCCAGTTCCTGCAACTGTTCTTTGTATTGTAGGAAGTTAGCACCCACCCTTCTCCTGGAAAATGAAATATCCTGGGAAATATTAAAAAGGCAGAATATTTCCTCTAAAAAGAGTAGAAACTCAGAAGCAGAAACTCACCTCAGAAGTAGAAGTCACCCCCACCTTTGTTAATGGGTGGGCCATGAAGGCCTGGGTCAGAATACTTTACATAACAAAGATCTCCAGGTAAAGCTATAGCAATTGCCAAAAGCCCTTTTCAGTGCATCATCATCCAGCAAGGTTCAACCAAGCCTGGAACTCAGGACAGTCTGTAGAGTTGCCCCTGCATGGCCCCATGGGAGTCTGACAACCAATCAGAACACAAGCTCCGATTCAAAGGTTATAAAACCCAGGCACTCTCGGCATATTAGTCCTTCTTTCTCTTTTCCTTCACCTTGGAGCATGTGATCATCCTTCTTTGGAGCTTCAAGCCATGTGGTCCACCATTAAACCATCTTTCCTAACAGCCTCCATGTTTCCAATGTCTTTTTCCCCACTTGGAACTGAATCCTGAAGGATATTTCTTCCAACAGTATATTTTAGCCTCCAGACACCTAATCATCCTTGTTGCTGTTCTCTGCACTCTTTTCTAGAGTCTCAATATCTTTTTTTACGTCGTGGCGTCCAAAACCGGATGCCATATTCCAAGCGTGGCCTTACCAGGGCCTTATAAAGTGGTATTAACACTTCACATGATCTTGATTCTATCCCTCTGTTCATGCCATCTAGGTTTGAATTAGCTGTTTTTGGCAGCTGCAACACACTGCTGGCTCATATTCAAGTCATTGTCCTCTAGGACTCCAAGATCCTTCTCACAGTCACTACTGCTGAACCAGGTTCCATCGATTCTACACCTGTATATTTGGTATTCCTTGCCTAAGTGTAAAACTTTACTTTTCTCACTATTAAATTTTATTTTGTTAAATAGCACCCACTGTTCAAGTCTGTCAAGATCCTTCTGTATCTTAAGCCTATCTTCTGGAATGTTGGCTATTCCTGCCAGCTTGGTGTCATCGGCAAATTTGATGAGTTCTCCATCTATTCCCCCATCCAAATAATTTATGAAAATCCCAAATCCATTATCAGGATCCCATGTCTGCAAGCAGCATTTTTCTCCTTTAATGCATCTTTCCCTAATAATGCAATCTACTTTGCAACATGTTTGGGTTTTGTTACAATTCTGAACTCACCACAGTCTTAAAAGGGTAAACCTGGGTTTGGGGTAATGTTCTGATCTCTATAAGAATAGGGTTTATAATAAAGGCTTGGCCCAATTATCTTTTTCCCTTCTTCTTTGAGAGAAAAGAATCGATGGGAGATTGTAATTGAATTCTTTCACACCCTCCAAAGGCTCTGAGTCTTGCACATTGCTACTTCATTCAGCCTCCTCTCCTTTTCTCTTCCTGTTCTCCTCCGCCACTATAGCTTCCTTGGAGCGTGCAAATAATCCTACCTTTCCTACCAGTAAAAACACATTCACTGGCAGAGCCCTCCATTGTTCCTTGAACAGTGACAAAAGCAGATTAAAGCCAAAACAGTCAGGGGCAGCTCTAAACACACACACACACAGAGGCACACAGACATTATCAAGAGCCATTTAAAATGCAGAGTGGAAAAGAGAAGGGGGGGGATTGTTAAACCACTTCCCCAGAAGCCCCCCCTTCCACCCTGTGCCTCTCTATGCAAGGAGGTTCAGGAGGTTAAAATAGAGGCATCATAACCTTTATTATATTTCTTTTTTTTTTTTTAGTGGGAAGCCATTAACTGCAGAAAGTCCAGCAGATGTGACCAGCACAGGCGAGTGGAGATAAAATAATGCACTACATATATTGTAATCCAATTTAGGCTTTGGGGAGGGGCAGAAGCGGGTGGGGGGGAGATGAAGAAAGGGGCGCAGGAGCGCTTTCCGCCCCTCAAACACACGAATGGGGGGAGGAAGAAAAACAAGGAATGGGGCATTTTGGAAGGATGGGACACGGAGGAAGTGGCCTTGTGCATTCCATCAGCCAGCCCTGCGCATGGAAAACCCTTCTTCTCTATACGACCCTGGCTTCTTATTTCCTTTTTTCTTTTTGGTCAGTTCTGCTTCAAAAGCCACATGGGGAGAGGAGAGGAGAGGGGCTTTTAAAGAATTAAGTAAGGGTCAGGACTCCCCGTGGGCTAAGCCTCAAATGCTGGAGATTAAATGGGTACATCTACCCAGTTTACATGGCAACAGTATTCTTTTCGTCTGTTTATTTACTCATCTATACTGTTGGAAAAGGTGGGAGGAAGGACAAGGAAATGAGAGGCAGAGGCCATGGTTGCCACAGTGAGAGGCTTGGAGGCCTGGATTGGGGATTGAGCATCCCGGGGAAGTCCTAGCTATGTAAAGGAGGAGGAACAGGAAGGGAGGGCAACTTCCAAGCCAACCAGCAGGAGACGGAATTCCAGTCCCACCTTAGGCGTGAAACCTGGCTGAGGGATTCTAGGCCGATC
>BLBF01000055.1:3414991-3443447 GCA_015471245.1 Laticauda colubrina | reverse complement strand
TCTTCTTCTTCTTCTTCTTCTTCTTCTTCTTCTTCTTCTTCTTCTTCCTCTTCTTCTTTCTTCTTCTTTTCTTTTTCTTCTTCTTTTCTCCTCCTCCTCCTCCTCCAACCCACTCCCTTCTACCAGTGATGATGTTACCTAATTTGGTAATGAAACATCTGCAAGAAAACCATCAAGCTGAGAGAGCACCAGGGACCCCACAGTTCAATCCTGAGCTGCAACTATTCCCCTCTTATAAGAAATGTTGCATCCTACACAACTGATAACAGGCCGGAATTCTCTCCCTTATTTTTTCCAAAATCAGAGAAAATAAACTTCGCTGAGGAATGAGGAAAAATGCCTCTAACTGAGCCGCATCATACAAAGAACTTGGCAGATTAATACAAGCTAACCGTGCCTCAGTGCAAAGGGAAAGAAATATCTTTAGGTTCCTTCCAGGTTCTCAAAGTTCATCCTAGCCTCTTTTTATCTGCTCAGCATGGGAAAGCATCCTAACCTTCTGTCTGCCTGCGTTCAACAGCCTTGTCCAAATCAATTGAGATGAGCACATTTCACACCATGCACAAAGGATGATCAATAACTCTCAATAGCTCTAAAAGAGAGGAAGAGAGAGGGGATGTGGTCATCCAGAAGACCTCCTCGCCCTGCAAGGTCAGGAGGCTGTGATTTGGCAAAGCAGAGAAAGCCAGCAATCTAGGCCAGGATCACTGCCATCATCTCAATGCAACACCTGTCTGGCATCTCAGCCAAAGCTGAAAGGCAAAGTGAAAACAGGCAACCTTGTTGTGGCCTGCCAGTAGAGCAGGCAGCAGATTTGGACAGTGAGGTGGTTGGGGAGGAACATGGGCCAGTTCTGGAGTCTGGGGAAGGCTCAGACAAGGAAGCAGAGATGGGGCCAGGGCCATCCGATAGTTATCAGCTGCCTTTGGAGTTGGAGATCAGTGAGGCAGAAGAATAGCTGGAGCCTGTTCCCAGGGTGCACATGCACAGAGATGCTAGAAGGGAACAGCTAAAGAACAAGGGTGTCACGCCCCTGTCAGAGTCTGAATCCGAGGAGGAAGACGAATAGCTGAGAGGGAGTGGGAGTGTGGCTCCACTGGCTGTGGAGGGGGCTGGGGAAGGACAAGGCCAGCTTGTCAGAGCAGGAAAGAGGTAGAACAAGGGAGAGGGAGTTCAGAGGAAGACCCAGGCCCACCCTCCCACCCTCTCTTCATCCTAGGGCATGCAGGGAGGAATG
The DNA here is from genome assembly GCA_015471245.1 of Laticauda colubrina. Taxonomy (NCBI): domain Eukaryota; kingdom Metazoa; phylum Chordata; class Lepidosauria; order Squamata; family Elapidae; genus Laticauda; species Laticauda colubrina. Next base: position 3,442,210 of record BLBF01000055.1, on the reverse strand, counting down.
GAGAAGAGAGCAACATGGGTTGTGCGGCCACACCTGGAAATGAAAGTTTAAAAGAACTGAATGCTGAATGCGGCAGCTGCTGGGAGCAAATGTGATTGTATCCTGTGTTATCTTTGCTTATCTGTGTTCCAGGCATCTTCCTAACTGTGTGAGTTATTGCCATGCCTTCATGTCTGGAATTCTTGCTCCTGCCCTGCCAGACGAATTACTTCAGTTTGCCTTGATTGGACTTAAAGTTACAGTTTGTGTTGACCATGTTTTGGACTTGATTCTCTGCAGCCAAAGGCTGTTCCTGGGAGAGTTTTTCTCCAGCCTAGAAGGTAACCAGGACATTGGGGGCAAAGTTGGAGCTAATAAACAGACTCTTATTGATTATCTGACTGTGTTGCCTTTGTGCCTCACCCCAGGTCATCACATTGGGTCGACTTAGGAGTCCCATAGGGAATAAACAAGGAGTAAAAGGGGAGTGGGATTTTGCAGGAGACAAATTAGTTCATTTGAGTGAAGATTTGTTCCTGCATTCTTGCCAAGTATTGTCTGCTACAGCATGGCATTTGGAAGATATTGGCCTGGCAACTCTCCAAGGCTGGTAAAGGTCTGTAATTGTGAAATCTCTTGAAAGACTGTTGGCCAGGACTTTGCTGCAGGGGAATTCACTGTAAACTAAATAAAAGAGGTTTATTGGGACGAGGAGTCGGCTTCATGTTGTTGAGGAAGCCGAGGTCAGAATCCCAACCATGCTTTCATCAGGCCTCACTTCCAGCCAGTTTTTACCCAACAGGCAAGCGGTTTAAGGCACATCCAGAGAACAAGATTTCAGAAGAGAGAAAAAAAGGGGAGGAAGCGAGACGCAATCCAAGGAAGAAACCCCGCGGCACCGACCCCAAGCCTCTAACAGCCCCGTCCGATGCAGCGAGTCCCAATGAGTGCCCGCTTCGGCTTTCTCTCTTTCATCATCTCGGTGACAAACAAGCTGATGGCAGGAAGGATTTGCACGCCACTCGGGTTGCTTGGTTTAATTAGATTTCACGAGGAAGGCTCTGAAAAATTAATACGGAGCGATTTCCGCCAGCCCTCGCAATAACCCTTCCTCGAGGGCCCTGGAATTTATAGTCAGCTGTCAGTTTGGAAGAAGTGATGAGAACTTCTCAAGGATGAGAATGAATTCAAAAAGTACACAGGGGGTATCTCCACAAGAGGAGAGGATGAGGGCCAGCAGAGGGAAGGAGATCATTCATTTGGAACAGGGGTTGGCCTGCTGGGCGTTCGCAGGGAAAAACCCCAAAATACCACTCCTGGCTGGCCCCACCCACCCCATCACAACTGGGTGACTAACTTCCCAACTGCCGTGATTCCCTTAACAGGAAAATGGCAAGAAAAGTCATAAAACGGTGGCAGAACTCACTTAACAAATGTCTCGCTTTGGCACAGAAATTGTGGGCTCATTTTGCGGTCATAAGTCGAGAACTACTTGTGCCATGCCGTTTCAGCCTCAGATGGTACTACAGGCAGGTACTACTTAACTTATAAACACAACTGAGGATAGAAATGTCCATCACTAAATAAGATGGTTGTTAAATGAGTTACACCTGGGTAGGATTCAATTTTTTTTATTACTGGATCTGTAGGGGGTGGCTTGGTGGGCATGGCAGGGGGAGGATATTGCAAAATCCCCATTCCCTCCCCATCCCAATAACCTGCTTTCCAGCTCCGTTCTCCTGTGCAGGGCAACCAAAGGAGACCCAGACAATCAAGTGGGATTGGATGGGAGGTGGAGAACAGATGGGGTTGGCGGGGCCAATCAGAGGTGGGATTTGCCAGTTCTCCAAACTACTCAAAATTTCTGCTACCGCTTGTCCAGAACTGATCAGAACCTGCTGAATACCACCACTGAGTTGCACCCTGTTTTGTGATCTTTCTGTCATAGTTCTTAAGTGAAATGCCATGGTCTTTAAGTGAATCATGGGGTTATTAAGTGAACCTGGCTTCCCAGATATCCCATACGACAATGCTGAAAGGATGGACTTACGACCTGGTCCTCGGAGTTCTGTCTGTCGCAATACCTACCCCCCCAGTCACATGATCCACCTGTATACATAAAGCTCACTGTTTCCAAGTATGCCAGGCCAAGCTTGCCCATAATGTGGTTTGGGTTTTGTTCTATTTATAGATTTATAGTTTTAAGAGTGAAAAAAAAAATCACGAGAAGTAAATTCTCAAGAGCAGGGTCCCATTTTAAGTTAGAAACAATATATATATATATATATATATTTGTTTTCTTAGGTTTTCGCGGGTACTTACATGTGTGCTGTTCAGCTTCCTTTGGGTATTATCCCACGTCATTGTAGTGCTTTTAAAGTTGTAGCAACGTTTCAGCAGAATCTCATCTGCCATCATCAGGCTTCTGTACGAACTCAATATTGAAGCCTGATGATGACAGATGAGTTTCTTCCGAAACTTTGCTACAACTTTAAAAGCACAGCTACAAGGACGTGGGAAAATACCCGAACAAAGCTGAACAGTTTCTAACTTAAAATGGGACCCTGCTCTTGGGAACTTACCTCTCGTGATTTTTTTTTTTATACAATACCCAAAGGAAGCTGAACTGCATACATGTAAGTACCCGCGAAAACTTAAAAAAACAAACATATATATATATATGCAAGAGACGTGAGAAAGCTTTGGAATTTGCTAAGACAATGTGGCAAACTCTAGGACAGACAGAAAGGCTGTGACATTAATAGCAAGGGCTTCTTTTGGGAACACAGGCAGGGAGATGGAAACAGCTGAGAATGCATTTTGGCTGTGAATTTTAGGAGTGTCTCAAGAATGCCACTGGGAAATCTAAAACCCCTTCCCTAAACTGTGAGCCAGAATCAGAGGTGGTAATCATCAGGTTCTGACCAGTTCTGGAGAACCAGTCGTGGAAATTTTGAGTAGTTCAGAGAACCAGTCGTGGAAATTTTGAGTAGGGGAAATTTTGAGTAATTTGGAATACCCCCTCTGACTGGCCCCGCCGCCATCCATTCTCTGCCTCCCGAGTCCCAGCTGATCAGCTGGGTCTTCTTTGGTTGCCCCGCACAGGAGAATGGAGCTGGAAAGCAGGTTAGTGGGTGTTGTGGTTTGCCGGAAGCAGATGCGGACGGCTGAGGAGAGCGAGGACTCAGATGAGGGGCCAGGACCATTAGGGAGTGAACTCCTGCCTTCAGAGATTGTGGGGGCTGGCAGCAGCGATGAGGAGGTTCCCGAGGAGCCTGTGCCAAGTTCACATGCACACAGGGCTGCTTGAAGGAAATAGCAGCTGCAGCAGCACGGGCGACTCAGGAGTAAGGCTGCAAGGTAATGGCCCCTCCTTCAAGAAGATGAAAGGCAGCTGTGAGGAGAATGTTCTTTGCAGGAAGCAAAGACGTTTTGAAACTCAGCCTTGTGGACATTACAGTATCTTAAGTTGGTATTTGAAGACTCTTGTGTTGTAAAATATTTCTTATCTGTGATTCTTGGCAGACTTGCACAGTTTTGGCAAGGCTTATCACAGCTAATTATTTTGTAAAAGCATTACAAGGTTTTTGTTTCTTTTGTATTCTGTTTGATTTGTCAGAAAAGTGTGTGGGTCAGAACAGTGGGGTGGGGAGAGAATGGGGATTTTGCAGTATCCTTCCCCTGCCATGCCCACCAAGCCACTCCCATCAAGCCACGCCCATAGAACCAGTAGTAAAAAAAATTGAATCCCACCACTGGCCAGAATCCTATATGGAGTAGCCCCAGTTCCCCTGTCAGCCCTCCCAGTTCAATCAGACAGGAAACACAACAAATTCTACTTTTGTGTAAAGCTACAGTAACACAATCTTGCAAATCTTAGAGTACAGTTGATCCTTGACTTACAACCACAACTGAGCCCCAAATTTTCGTTGCTAAGAGAGACCCTTACTTGGTTTTGCCCCATTTTACGATCTCTTTTTGCCACAGTTGTTAATCACTGCACAACATGGATGTTAAGTGAATCTGGCTTCCCCATGGAGTTTGCTTGTCAGAAGCTCGCAAAATGGAAAATCATATGACATCGGGGTATCATAACCGTCATAAATACAAACCATTGCCAAGCACCTGAATTTTAATCACGGGACCGTGTGGATTCTGCAACAGCCATAAGTGTGAAAAATAGTAATTAGACACTTGTTTAAGGACTGTTGCAACTTGGAGCGGTCATTAAATGAGCTGTTGTAAGTCGAGGATTACCTGTACTGATGGGGCGTGGTGGCTCAGTGGCTAAGACACTGAGCTTGTCGATCAGAAAGGTCGGCAGTTTGGCGGTTCGAATCCCTAGCACTGCTTAACCGAGTCAGCTCCTGTTACTGATCCCAGCTTCTGCCAACCTAGCAGTTCGAAAGCATGTCAAAAACGCAAGTAGAAAAAGTTTGGTGGGAAGGGAACAGCATTCCATGTGCCTTCAGGATTTAGTCATGCCGGCCACATGACCATGGAGACGTCTTCGGACAGTCCTGGCTCTTCTTTGGCTTTGTGACGGAGATGAGCACTGCCCCCTCGAGCCGGAAACGACTAGCATGGATGTGCAAAGGGAATCTTTACCCGTCCTGAAAGAGATCCAGTCTTTGGTAACTACAGGTCTACCCTGACATCCTGATGATGAACATTGCTTTTATTTTATTTTTTAAAGCAAGAATTGGCTATCAGCCTTTGGAAAATAATGAATTTCAACCCCTGGGAAAGAAAGAAAAGGGAAGAAGTTTTCTAGTTTGTTGTTACCATGAAGATCACAGCATCTTAAGCAGAACTGATGCTTTTGTCCACAGTAACTCGAATCTCATGCAAAGGGGGCAGCCATAGGACTTGGGGGATTTAAGCTAGGAAAGGGCAGAAGCAACCCAAAATGTCACCCCATGTCTGCAACAAATTTATCATCATCTCTTGTCAACGTCTCGTTTACCCCACGGGGTTCTCCCAAAGACAAAAGTCTTTCTCGTTCACCGAGATCCTTTGGAAATTGAAAATATCACACTCTGAACTTGTGAGGTCCGATGGGAACAGAGAGTGCTGATTTCTGAATTAAAACTACTACACTAAATTCTGCCCACCTCCATCCAACACTGGTGACTCTCTAGGGATGTGTTCAATTCAGTTCTCTTTAATCATGCTGATACAGGTTGTCCTTATGTAGTGACTGCCTTGTTTTGTGACTGTACACAGTTACAACCAATAACTGTTACAACCATTGACCAGTTACAATGGTCAAAAAGTAACTTTATGACCATTCCTTGAAGTTGTGACCTTGTCAGGTCTGTAAAGCAAAGAATAGTTGAAGTCAGGTCATAATCACAGTTGTTATTTTTCACTTAGCAACCACTTTGCTTAAGGATGGAGTTGGCAGGTCCAATGATGATTGTTAAATGAGGATTACCTTGAATGTTTTTCAAAGGAACACATTAAAAATGAAGTCCTCTTGAGTTCCAGTGCAAAGAGGTAAATATAGTACATCTTACTCCTCACCTGAAAAGACTTACTATGGATGTAATTGCAAGGCAACTACTTATACTTTGTTGCCTGATAGTTCACGTTGGACACTTGGGTGATAGCACCAAGGATCCCACAGTACAACCCTGAGCTACAAATATTCTCATCAATTGATAGTTCAATGTATCAGGCAAACTCTAGAAAATGAACTGATTCATAAACTAGGTTAAGTCTCTATGAAGATTCTCGGTCATCCAGATCACGGCTGTCCCAAAGCTGCTTTTGCAAAAGGCAATTGGACTTTCTTTGTTTTGTCTGAAGATGTTTTGCTTCTCGTTCAAGAAGCTTCTTCAGTTCTGACTGAATGGTGGAGGATGGAAGAATTTATACTCCTTGCAGTCATTTGGTTGTTAGCACTCTTTCTGAGAGTTGTTGAGGCCACTTGGAGGTTTATCTGTGCCCTCAGAGTCACCTGAATAGTGAAAATGGGTGTGGAGCCTTCTTGGGATTGCTGAAAGGATTGTGTTGTAAACAGGAGATGGGTCGTGGGGTATCCCTCCCTCTCTGTGGAAGGAGGGGTGTTCAACCTTATTGTAGATTGCCTCTTTGACCCCTCCTTCAAACCGGTGGCCCTCTCTGTCCAGAATGCTGGTTTCAAAAGAGACATGGACAAACCACCAAGTGGCCTCAATGACTCTCAGAGAGAGTGCTAACGACCAGATGACTGCAAGGAATCTAAATCCTTCCATTCTCCACCATTCAACTGAAGAAACTTCTTGGATGAGAAGCGAAACATCTTCAAGCAAAAAGAAGAAAGTCCAGTTGTCTTTTGAAAAAAGCACCTTTGGGATTTAACCAGGTTTAGAGTTTTGCGTAGCCGTCAGGGAACATCAGAGTTGTGGCACAAAAGGAACAATTTCAGGACCGTGGAGAGTTCACGACAGGAATTCCAGCCACGGAGCTGTTGTCTCCGCACTTGTCCATGACCAACAAGACCATAAAACAGGGGGTTTCCAAAGTTGGCCACTTTAAGACTCATGGACTTCAACTCCCAGAATTCCTCAGCCATGATTGGCTGGCTAAGGAATTCTGGGAGTTGAAGTCCATGAGTCTTAAAGTGGCCACATTTGCAGACCCTTGGCCTTGGAAGGCTGGAAGAGTAGAATGACCACTTAATTCTGCTTCTTCTTGCTAGTGCCTAGAATTCAAGAGCCCATAATCCTCGCAAAAATATCCTCTGAAGAGATCGTCCTTCCAATCTAGTTGATTTCTTTTCTTTTTACAACTCTTTAATCCCCTTATTCAGGGTGGAATTGGGGCCGACTGAATGGAACTGAGTGTTTCCTGACCGGATGCCCTTCCCAGTACCTATGAGGAGTTTGCAGCAGATATTTTCCTTTTGTGCCCTGATAGAGAAACATCTGGTGCTGCCTAGGATTGAACTCTTAACCTTCTGAGTGGGAAGCGAGCGTCTTCACCTCTAGGCCACTGCGCCGCTCATTCCAATCCAGTAGATTTTGGAAAGAAAATAAAAACAAAAGTAAAAGATTCAAGCATAAACCCAAAAGCATTCATGATATTTTCCTGCTATACATTTATACGGAAACTGACAAACTCGAGCAAAACAATTTCATTAAATGCTGACTTGAGCGCTGGCAAGAAACTAAGAATGATACAAATTATTTAGACTTTTCTTGAGGGGGAAAAAACCCCAGTTATGCCTAATAGACAAGCAAGACAAAGTATCATGAATAAACCAAAATACTCAGAATCAGTTTGGGGAGACAAAGAGAGTTTTAAACATTCCTGTTAATTACAAATTATCTCATATTTGAACCTAAGTGGTCTGATTCCATCTGCTTCTGAAGCCCCAAAGCTGGACCTTCAACTAATTTAGGCCCATTTACATCATTTTAGCAATCCAAAGTGATTGCACAATGATGACCTTCATCCCGACATCCCATTAGCTAAGTTAAACAAATGCAGAACACAAAGTAATTTTTCCAGCTAGATAATAATAATTTGGTATATGCAAAACAAACTGCTCTTCCTCCAAATAACTCTAAAATATTTAGAGGGGAGGAAAGGGTGAAGTTTGATGCTCTTCCAGAACTGCATCTTCAAACTAGAAGTGCTTTATGATATTCTGGGTATGGATATAGATTATGGTTTGGAGGAAGAATCAGATCTTGATTTCTCAGACCATTCTATTTGTGGAAGGACAGATTTGCAAGTTTAGATGAAGAGTTAGCAAAAGGCACCACTATGTCACATTCAGCTGATTTAATCAAAGGCTCTTAGAACATAGATTAATAGGGGTGGAAAGGAACTTGGAGGTCTTCTAGTCCAGCCCACTGATTGAGCAGGAGAGCCTATACTATTTGGGACAAATGGTTGTCCAATCTCTTCTTAACAACCTCTAGTGTTGGAGCACACACAGCGTCTGGTGGCAAGCAGTTCCACTGATCGATTGTTCTCACTGTCAGGAAATTCCTCCTTCGTTCTAGGCTGTTCTCTCCTTGACAAGCTTCTATATGCATTACTTCTTGCCCTGCCGTCAGATACTGTGATAACCCGGAGTGGAACACAAACATAACAAAATCCAAAACATAAATTAATATCCTTTAATGCCTCCAACTTGGCCCCACTATTCAATAATTCTCAGTTGGAGATAAAATGTATTCAAAAATAGTCTTCAAAAGCAGGCAATACAGTCTGAACTTAATGAGCAGATAGAGGTGAAATAAAAAAACCAAAACAAACTGCAATGAAGCAATTTCCACAACAGACCAGGATAAGTAATTACCAACTGCAAGGAGATAACAAGGCACAGTCTGTTGGAAGGACACCAACCAAGATAACATCAGACCAAAATAAAACACGCTTTTCTTCTGCCAATGCTGTGTTTTAACCATCTCTCTTATATACTATTCTCCCCAACTGCAACCAATGAGGGGGATCATGGCCACTTCCTCTCTCATAAGTTGTTTTCTTCTCCATTCCTCCCTGCGTGTCCTAGGATGAAGAGAGGATGGACCTGGTTCTTTCTCTGACTGCCCAGCTGGCCTCTGCCCTTCCCCAGGCTCCTCCACAACCTCTGGAGCCACACCTCCACTCCCCATGGGCTCTTCCTCCTCTTCCTCAGAGTCCGACTCTAACCAGGGCAAAACAGGTACTTTGGATAATAGATTGACTCCCCTTCTCTTTTGGTTCAGAGAGCAGGTGCATTAGACCCTGAGAAACAAGGAGGACAGGGAACAGGGGTCCCCAAATTGGCAACTTAAAGACTTGTGGTCTTCAACTCCCAGTGTTCCTGAGCTAACATGACTGGAGCTATGTTGGCTGGAGAATTCTGGGAGTCAAAGTCCACAAGTCTTAAAGTTACCAAGTTTGGGGACCTCTGACATAGAACATAAAATAATAGGGTTGGAAGGGACCTTGGGGGGTTCTGAATCCTTCTGCTCAGTCAGGAGACCTTAAACCAAGAGTCTTCAAACTTGGCAGCTTTAAAACTTGTGGACTTCAACTCCCAGAATTCCCGAGCTATCATGGATGGAGGACTAATTCTGGGAGTTGAAGTCCACAAGTCTTAAAGCTATCAAGTTTGAAGACCCCTGCCTTATACCATTTCTATGATGACCCAGGGTGGGATACAAAACAAACACAGTCACAGAAAACAGGTGAAGCCCTTTTTATTCCTTCACTTTGCTTCCAAGCTCCACATATTCTTGACAGAAGACAAAAAACTCCCACACAAACAGTTACAAGAAGAAGGAAAAAAGCAACACAAACCAGGCAAGATAAAGGCTGGAGGATGTCCACAGATAACACACATTGGGAAGGACACCAAACTCAGAGAGGAACCATAAACTAGAGATATTTCCATGCTTTGTTTCCAGCATTCACCTGTATGCAAGTCTGTCCTCTTATTCAGTTGTCACAGCTGCAGCCCAGGAAGAGGATCAAGGCCCTGTCCTCCTGAGTAGACCACGTCTCTCCCTTATCCTCTCCTCCCTGCATGCCCTAGGATGGAGAGGGGATGGACCTGGGTGGTCCTCTGACTGCTCAGCTGGCCTCGGCCCTTCCCCAGCCTCCACCATAACCTCCAGAGTCACACTTCTACTCCCTGTTGGCTGTTCCTCCTCTCCTTCAGAGTCAGTCTTCACCAGGGGCATGACAATTTCAGACAAATCCAGTCCAGTCTCTTCTTAAAAGCCTCCAGTGATGAAGTCTCCCAAAACTTCTGAAGGGAAGTCTTTCTATTGATCGGTTATTATTCTCACTGTCAGGAAATATTTCTCCTTACTTCTGAGTTGGCTCTTGTCTGGGAAGATGGAGAGCTATATTGCTCATCTTTCAGAGCTGCTCGAGTTAGCCATACTTTCCTCCTTCAACTGGAATCAAATACCTGCTAAGCTACATATTTTATATCCACTTTTCAGATTAGCCAGGGCCCAGCAGTTGAATCAGACACATCCTTGGCCTAAGCCTATATTCACTCACTGCTCAGTGATGCCACTAAGCTGCTTAAGACTGAAGTGGAATAGAACCATTTGTTGCAAATAAATGCACCAGCCAGCGATCCAGGAGCTGCTGTTCAACCAGGGGTGGGCTTCAAAATTTTTAGCAAAGGTTTCTCTTGCTGTGTGGATGTGGCCATGGTGGGCATGGTCTTGTCAGCCTCCTGCACCACAATGGGGGGAGGGGGGGTTGCCCTCCTCGGGCTCTGGAGGCTTCCCTCGAGCCTCTGGGAGAGCAAAAACGGCCTCCCCGGGCTCCCAAGGCTCTCTGGAAGCTGGAAACGGGCCCATTTCCAGCCTTCCCGAACTTCTGGGAGGCTTGTTTTTCACCCTCCCCAAGCCTCTGCACGCACCTGTACTTACCTGCATCCAAAACAGGCCCCTTAGGGACTGCTAGGAGGGGTGGGGAGGGGTGGGTGGGGCCAGCCAGGAGTGTGATTTGGGGGTTCTTTGAACTGCCCAGACTCTTAGCTGGGGCTCTCCCAAATCCCTGTGAACCTCAGGAGCCCAGCCCTGCGTTCGACCACATCTGAAGAGCTCTGGGTCTGGAAAGGCCACACCAACCTGCTGGGGTTGCATATTGCACTATCCCCATATCACAAGCCAAGATTGAGGTGTACAGTACATGTTTCATCAGAGTATAAACACTTGCATGCATTAGCCCTGCCTTAGGCAAGAAAGACCACTGGATAACTTTGGGCCAATCACCAGGAGATTGTGAGTTCTAGTACCACCCTAGGCATGAAAGCAGAAAGATAGCTTTGGGCAATCACTAGGAGATAGTGAGTTCTAGTCCTGTCTTAGCCATGAAAGCCAGCTAAGACTTTAGGCCAATCACCAGGAGATTGTGAGTTCTAGTAGTGCCTTAGGCATGAAAGTTGGTTGGGTGACTTTGGGCCAATCACTAGGAGACCATGAATTCTAGTGCTGTCTTAGGCATGAAAATGCCTGGATTACTTTGGGCCAATCACTAGAAGATGGGGAGTTCTAGTCCTACCTTTCACCTTTGCCATGAAAACCAGTGGGATGACATTGGGCCAGTCACTCTCTCACAGCCTAGCCACCTCACAGAGTTGTTGTTGTTAGGAAAACAGGAAAAGGGAGGAGCATTAAGCATTTTCACTGCCTTATTTTTATAAAAAAATTGGCCACTTGAATACATGTGGACTTCAACTCTCAGAATTCCCCAGCCAGGGATGAAAGTCCACACATCTTAAAGCAGCCCAGCTCAGGAAACCTGCCTTAGTCCTTCCCACCCTGCCTTAGTCCCGTCTCCCCCCTCCCTTTTTTTTTTTTTTTTGCTTGCAAATGATTTTTATGACATGTGGACAAGGCTGAAGAGCATCTCCTTCCCATCGAAGCTCTGATCAAACTCTTCTTCCCTCACTGTGACTTTTCTCTTCTTTTTCCCCTTGAGACCCATAAAAATGCATGGCACAATTCCACGGGAAGAGGCTGCCAAGCCTTTTGGAGCAAAGTCTGGATCTCGAGGAGATTAGATATTCCATTTCCAAATCTCCTTCCTTGGTCACCAGATCCATATCGCCAATGTCACACTGCGATGTCTTTTAAAATAAGAACACCCCGTTAAATAGCATTTGGCTCCTTTTGAAAAAGGAAGATGGCAAAATGCAAGCAAAGCAGGGATTATTGCTGAAAAAGAGCTGGCAGGGATAAAGAAAGGACATGATAGTTATATAATTAAGAATGGGACAAGTTAGTGACGGGGAGATTTATTCTGCCTCTAAGAATAGCATGAATCGATTAATTCTCGTGGGCAACAATCTCAGCACGAACAGAGTGACAGTATTTTATCTCCCTTGTCATCCCATCTAAGGTACAGGTCATCTTTCTGCAGACATGAAATACAGAATTATTATGCACAATTATCTGGCTGGATTGTCTTGCATAAAATGGGACCGAGACTACTAGGCTTAACTCTGGCAACAAAAACAGGGTGGGAGTAAAGTTCTTAGTTTTTAAAAAAATCTGCCTAGTTCAGAGACATTTTGTGCTGACCACTGCTGAAGAACAGTTGTGGGGTCCTTAGTTTATTTTATTTATTTAAGTTAGTTTATTTTTTTATTTATTTAGTTTAGTTTGTCAAGCATGTATGAGAAAATAGGTATAAGTATGAATATATACATAGGTATAAATATATCCATAATAAATGAGTATGAATAAATAGTTGAGAGTTTGGCAAAACACACACATCAACGCAGAGTTCAGCAGACATCCTTTGCTGAAAACTAAGGGTGAAGTTACAAAGACAAAGGACGGGGTGAATGAAAATATCACCCCAGAATAACTGGGAGGGAGCAATCTTCTCTTTGTGATGCAAAGGCTTTTATTAGGGTCAGCCGGCAACATTGAGATGGACAGATCTGGAATCTGGAGAGAATTGCGAGGGCACTCACAAAATGGCTAATGAGGACCATGACCAGGCCATGACCAGGCCAAAAAGAACCAATCATAAAAAGTCAAGTGTGTTGCTGACAACAACCTAGTCCAGTTCCTTGGGACTGACCGAATGCTTAAGGCACCCGGGTGGAAAGTAGAAGACAGTGAGTTCTCGTCCTGCTTTAGGCATGAAAGTGAGTTGAGCGACGTTGGGCCAGTTCCTCTCTCTCTCAGTTCAACCCATCTCACAAAGCTAATATGGGAAAAAATAGGAGAAGTGAGGAGTATTAGGCATGTTTACTACCTTGAGTTTTTTTATATAAAAACAGGAAGGAAGGAAGGAAGGAAGGAAGGAAGGAAGGAAGGAAGGAAGGGTAGCACAATTTTGTTATTCACCATCCTGTAGTGCTGATGTGAGGGCCTATCACATCCCCAAATAAAAATGGTCTAGTATCCTGCTTGTGGTATATTTCTGGGGGTGGGGGTGAGTTCCCTGGGCTCGATTCTGCCAACTCCTCCAAAGTCCCATCATTCACTCAAGCCAATCAGTAGAAGGACACTGTCCCATCCTCATAAAGTCACATGTTCCACTCCAGCCAATTAACAACTTGGAAGTTTCCAAGATTGCTGAAAAGGTCCATTCCAGGTAATTGATACAAAGAAACACTCATCCCTTGAAATGCATGGACTTCAATTCCCAGAATTCTCCACCAGTGCTGGCTGGGGAATTCTGGGAATTGAAGACAATGCATCCAAATGCCTGCCTTAGGCCCATTTTTTTGCAGACAACTGCATCTTGACAAATCAAGGCTTTTCCAACCGCAGCCTCATTCCCTGCTGTATAAATTTTCATTTACAAGATTTGTTTTTCCTCCTTGTATTCATAATATGAAGGGAAGTGGGGGAGGGGGGCAGGAACTCCAGCCACTTGTCCATCAAAACCTGCTTCTGTATTCTGAGAGCCTTCTGCTCAATTATCCGAGCCCACACACAACAACCCTCGTGATCATTTCTTGGATGTCTTCTTCTCCTCTGCTCATTATTTATCCTGGGGAAATCTGTTTGGAAATAAACACATCCATTTGCTTCTCCTTGCCACTCACCACAACAAACAGCTGTAAGCACTGAGCAGCCAAAATAAGAACGAATTATTACAAGCGTCCGAGTGATGGAGGCTCGAAGAGTTGAAACGATGGGCTAGCAAACAGGTTAGCAATCTTGCGTTCGAGACCCAAGAGTTGCCATGGGGCAGGGTTGAGTTCCCATCCTTTGCTGCAGCTCCTGCTGGAGACATGGAAGAAGCCCCCAACTGGACATCCCCATCGCAACAGTGACGTCATCGGCTAATCCTTTCAACTCAGAAACACCTCAGCGCTTCTGACATGAGTGCAAAACAAATCACAAACATCAACCGAAATCTCACACTATCTCTAAGGTACATGCCTGCAAAGATGATGGCATCATCCTGGAGGTTCACCCCAGGAGCCGAAGGCCGGGAAGTGATGAAAATGATGAGAAAAATTGGTCCCATTCCTTCCAGTAAAATCCATCTTGATTTCCCAAGCTACACATAACTCAGCAGGACTTGTGCGACTCCTAAGTTTGTGATCTATGGATTGTTACTTTGAATATAGAGTTCATTCAGCTGGTATAGGTAATCCTCAACGTACGATCACAATTGAGCTCAAAATTTCTGTTACTAGCAAGACAGTTATTCAGTGAGTATCTTTATTTGTTTTCATTTATTTTATTCTTTTAAAATATATTTTTGTATCCCACCCTTGAAGGTACGCAGTGGATCAGTGGCTAAGATTGAGCTTGTCGATCAGAAAGGTCGGCAGTTCGGAGGTTCAAATCCCTAGCGCCGCGTAATGGAGTGAGCTCCCATTACTTGCCCCAACTTCTGCCAACCTAGCAGTTCAAAAGCACATAAAAAATGCAAGTAGAAAAATAGGGACCACCTTTGGTGGGAAGGTAATAGCATTCTGTGTGCCTTTGGCATTTAGTCATGCCAACCACATGACCACGGAGACGTCTTTGGACAGCGCTGGCTCTTCAGCTTTGTAACAAAGATGAGCACCACCCCCTAGAGCCGGAAATGACGAGCACATAGGTGTGAGGGGAACCTTTACCTTTACCTTTTATCCCACCCTTATTATTTTTAGAAATAACTCAAGGTGGCAAACATATCCAACAAACCTTCCTCTTCCTCTTTTCCCCACAACAACCACCCTGTGAGTGGACTGGGCTGAGAGAGAGGGACTGGCCCCAAGTCACACCACCACTTTCATTCTTAAGATGGGACTAGAACTCACCATCTCCTGGTGATTGGCCCACAGTCACTCAATCAGCTTTCATGTCTGAGCTGGGACTAAAACTCACCAACTGCTGGTAATTGCCACAAGATCACCCAGCCAGCTATCATGCCTGAGGTGAAACTAGAACTCATGGCCTCCCAGTTTATCGCCTGGTGCCTTAATTGCTAGACCAAACAAGGGCAGAAAGCAAGCAGGTTAACTCAGAATGAGCTCTAAACTTCTAAATTTTCCTTAATCATGGTCTTTTAATGACCCCATAATCCCTTGCGGGGTGGAGTCTGGGCAACAGAATGGACCTGAGTGTGTCAACTTGTAAAACATTTCTTTGCCGGTTTCCAAGTTGCTGTATGAAAGAGAGGTGTGAAAAAACCTGAAGGAGCATATGGCAAATGGGCACGAAAATCCTCTATTGGAGAGCATGATTGATGACACCTAGCCCATGAATGTGTTCCGTTGGACAATCTGAATTATGATACACCCAGAGGTGTGTAGGGGGAAACAGAGTCATAGGTGCTTGTAAATTACATATCCCAGATTCAGATTCATACAGATCATGCCAGTATGTCGCTCCTAATAAATCAAGTTTTTTTAAGTTTGGCTCGAGGCTCTTGATTTAATTAGGGTGATCGTTAGAATTCTGACAGCAAGTTTACTGGCCAGATTCCTTTCCTGTCGCCAGTGTGGAGTTATATTCAGCAGACATCATCTTAACACGCCCAGAGAGATAAACATCTGACTCTACCTAGGATCAAACTCACAGCCTCTGGATTGTAAGGTGAGAGCTTCAACTCTAAACTTTCCTTAATATGAAGGAGAAATCAAAATATAACAGTAAACTTGAAATAACAACGGTCTTCCACATGGCCACCACAGTAGCACGGAGAAATCGTATCATCCCATCATCCAGAACTGCACCTCCCAATCTGTAATGACCTGGGGCATGGCACAAAAGCAACAAAGTCACAAAAGTAGGTAAAGACCATTTAATTCTTCCAACTTGGTCTCCAATGTCCAGTTATCATCACCTGGAGAAAAAACTTTCCCAAGAACAGTTTTTAAAGAGAAGAAATTTAGTCCAAACCCAAAGTACATATAAATTATAAATAAAAACCAACACAAACCACGCTGCAGCAATTGACAAGACAGGGCAAGATAAGGAATTGCAGAACTCAAAAGGTAACGAAACACATACAGTTGGGAGGACGCCAGAACTTGGATAAGACTTGACAAACAAAGATAATGCATGCTTTGCTTCCAGCAAGGAGCTGTGCACAAATACGCTCTTTATCCTGTTTTCTCAGCTGCAGCTAATGAAGGAAATCAGGGCCTTTTTCTCCCCCTTAACCCAAGTTGCTCCTTTATCCATTACTCCCTGCATGCCCTAGGATGAAGAGGGGGTGGCCCTGGGTCTTCCTCTGAAGGCCCAGCCAGACTGTGCCCTTCCCCAGTTTCCTCCACAGCCACTGGAGCCACACTCCCACTCCCTGTCAGCCACTCGACCTCCCCGTCGGAATCAGATTCCAACAGGGGCATGATACAATCCTGTACAATGACATGACATTGCATATGACATTGGAAACTCCAGCTTAGGCGCTGGTGATTTATACCACTTTCTAGCACTGCTCTGCCAATATATCAGCATTAAAGATGGGTTTTATCTCATCACAATAATTAGAGCGATGCTAGAAGAACACCATAAATCACGGCCATGGGAATGACCCAAGGCTACATGTTGAACATGTCAATGCAAGTACTCAGACCTTTGGTGGACATCCACTCAAGCAGTAGTCAAGGAGAATTTGTTATGAGTCACGGAGAAAAGGGGAGGTTGCTTAACTTTGATTGAATTGCATCGTACACTGAACACACTGTCCCATGTTTGCCAATCAAGTAATGAAAATGGAGGTGACCAACAATCAAAAGAAGCTCAGCCCTTGGTGATTTCATGGCTCCGTCAATGCAGTTGTTTTATTTATTAAATTTATATTTTATTTTTTATTTATTTATATATTTTGTCAATTGCTTACAAGATAATAGGTATAAGTAAAAACATAGTTATGAATACATGGATACATATGAGAAATATAAAAAATAAAAGAAACAATAGGACAGGGATGGTAGGCATGTTGGTGCGCTTATGCACGCCCCGTACAGGCCTCTTAGGAAAGGGGTGAGCTCAATGGTAGATAGTCGAAGGTTAAAGTTTTGGGGGTTTGGGGAAGAAACCAGAGCAGGTAGAGTATTCCAGACATTGACCATTCTGTTGCAAGTCGTATTTCCTGCAATCAAGTTTGGTGTGGTTAACCTTAGTTTGTATCTATTGTGTGCTCTTGTGTTGTTATGGTTGAAGCTGAAGTATTCATTGACAGGTAGGACTTTGCAATGTATGATTTTATATGCAATAGTTAGATTGGACCGGAGGCGGCGTAATTCAAGGTTTTCTAGGTCTAGAATTTCGAGTCTGGTGGCATCAGGTCTTCTGCAACGAGTAGAGGAGTGGAGAACTCTTCTTGTGAAATATTTCTGGACTTTCTCAATTGTGCTAATATCAGATACGTAATGTGGGTTCCAGACCGATGAGCTGTATTTGAGTATTGGTCTAGCAAATGTTTTGTATGCTCTAGTTATTAGTGTAATATTACCAGAGAAAAAGCTACGTAGGATCAGGTTAACAACTCTTAATGCCTTTTTGGCTTTGTAGTTTGCTGCCCATCTTGCTGCCATGAGACTCTGGGCAGCATATAATTTGATTGCTCATTTGGCCTTAAACATGTAAGCCAGCTGCGCGATTTGGGGCCAATCACCAAGAGGCTGTGAGTTCTAGTCTCATTTTAGGCATGAAAACTGGCTTGGTGATTTTGGACCAATCACCAGGAGACTGTGCATTCTAGTCCTGCCTTAGGCATGAAAGTCAGTTGGATAACTTGGGCCAATCACCAGGAGGTTGTGAGTTCCAATCCCGCCTTAAGCATGAAAGCCAGCTGATGACTTTAGGCCAATCACTAGGAAACTGTGAGTTCTAGTCTCGTCTTAGGCATGAAAGTCTGCTGGGTGACTTGAGCTAACTCCCTCTGTCCAACTCAGCTTACAGGGTTGTTGTTATGAAGAAAGGAGGAGGAAGAGTAATATGTCTGCTCACTCCTTTGAATCGCTTAAAAGGAAACAAAAGTATGATAAAAATCTAATTCATAAATCTCTCAGAACCTGTGGGCACCAAGATCAGGTGGCCCTTCAAACAGAATCTGACATTTATGCAATTCTGATTCCATCCTACACACTATCTTACCCAGACAGGATGTCACCTTCTTAAAGACCGCTGACATGGGGTTTCTGCAACTCCAACACAAAAAGCATTCACACCAGATACCCAGTAAAATAAGACCTAACTGGAAAATAAACCCAAATGCATCTTTTGGAGCAAAAATTAACATAAAACACGGTGTTATTTTCAGGAAAACACGGGTACCTTGTGGCCATCAGTTGCAAGCAGAGGAAAGAGTTGAATCAAGGAGCACAGTACAGGTATCCCTCAACTTACAACCATTCATTTAGTGACCATTTAAAGTTACAACAGCACCGAAAAAAAGTAACTTATGACTGTTTTTCACACTTTGCAGCATCCCCATGGTCACGCGATCAAAATTTAGGTGCTTGGCAACTGACTCATACTTATGATGGGTTGCAGTGTCTCCGAATCACTCCGAATCTGATCCCCTTTTCCGACCTTCCAACCAACAAGGTCAAGAGGAAGCCACTTAACAACTGTGTGATTCACTTAACAATTGCAATGATTCACTTAACAACTATGGCAAGAAAAGTCATAAAGTTCACAACAACTGTATTGCTTAGCAATAGAAATTTTGGTCTCAGTTGTGGTCCTAAGTCAAAGACCACCTCTAAATCCTTTCCGCAGAGAACACGGAGGGGTGTTTTTAACCTCTCTACTCCATTCTTTTACTCCCTGTTCTTCTCCATTCCAGCTTTCTCAGCCTGTGCCTTTGTTGTCTTGGTTACCTCTGCAGGCTCGCAATGCACTCTGCATTTTCATTTTAATAATATACTCTTGTAAAGCACAATATTTTACTTCAATTGCATGTGTCACTGGAAAAAATCCCTTTGACATGGATGACATTTGTTTATCAACCAACGGAGGTTGTTTTATGCTTCTGGGTAGCTTGGAACAGCTTCGCGAAGAGGACACCTCAGGAGTTTGAAATACGATCCGTATCAACTTTATATAAAACACATAAATAACAAACATCCATCAATTCTAAAACTGCACAGGGAAGAGGAAATACAAAAAATTGGTGTGTTTTTTAAACCTGTCCACAGCCAAGAGTCGACAAGGCGAAAGACAACATGGAAACAGAAATACATCACTGGAACAATAATAACAATGACAATAATAATAATTTATATGGCACATTATAGAGTATGCAAGTACTTTGCATACATTATCTTGCAATCTTTACAATAAACCAGTGGATAGGTCCATATTTCTAGTTTCGTGTTTGCTTGTCTCAAGCCACTTAATGAACTCTGGTCCAGGCGCTACAATCACTGTATGAAGTCACATTTTATTATATTTAAATTTATGATACAGCAACACTTCCCAGTGCAATTAGTCAATGTGTTTTTTTTTTATTGCTCTGGCCACAGCTTCCTTTGCAATTCCTCAAATCTTTCCTGCAGCCAAATCGCTTGCCAAAGTGATCTAAGATTGCCCGGATGCTGTAAGTTTCTAAAAATCAGTTAACATGTCAACAATTTCCACTGCCTCTTATTATTTTTGGTCCCTGCTCCCCAGTTTAAGTGACCCCACAAAGATTTTTTTTTTTGATAAACTGTTGGCACTTCTGCAGAAAACAAATTTTGAGCCATAGTGATTCACGATTCATTTATAGGCTGTATTTTTCCAGGAATAAACTCAGGCCATTTTAAGTCTGTTTTGGCTCAACATATTTGTTTAAGTTCCCCCAAAGAGGATAATTCAGCAATTGGGTTAAAATCATTGCATAAACCCATCCTGGAACACATTTTAATGTTATAATTCAGATTTTCATCTTAAAATGACACCGTATCTTGCAATAAACAAATAATAGGAGGTATGTTTTGCAAAAGCAAAGTCATTTGCTAAATGACTTTAGAAGAGGTATGTCCAATTTTGGACCAACTGAGGGATACATCATGCTTTGCCCCTAAACTCAACTATACTGAGCCCCAACCATTTCCAAAGTGATTAAAGTTTATTTGGGGATGTGACGGTGCCTTACATTTTTGCAAAGACAGAAGGGAGGGAAAAGGCCTTACAGAGAACATCTGCTCTTGAAGCCTTCAACCTGCAAAAAAAGACTACTTTTCTCACATGATAGTTATCAGGTAAAATATTTAAGACTGGACAATCGATTCCAGCAAAGGACCATTAAATGAATTAACTCATCCCTTTTCTGTGCCAGGCCGATGGCCAGACCAGGGGAAAAAGTCCTACGAACTGAATGTGTAAGGTGCTGCATGTTAACCAGTGGTGGGATTCAACTGGTATAACAACCGGTTCGGTGAGCGCGTGCGCAGTGCATTTTAAATAACAGAGAATAGATAATCAGAGTTGGAAGGGACCTTGTAGGTCACCTAGTCCAACCCTCCCGCCCAAGCAGGAGACCCTACACCATTTCTGAGTCTAATGGCAGTCTAATCTCTTCTTGAAAGTCTCAAGTGATGGCGCTCCCACCACTTCCAAGGGCAACTTCTGTTCCAAGGGGTTGATTGTTCTCACTGTCAGAAAGTTTCTCCTTATTTCCAGGTTGAATCTCTCCTTGTTCAGTTTCCATCCATTGTTCCTTGTCTGGCCTTCAGGTGCCTTGGAAAATGGCTTGATTCCTCTCCTCTTTATGGCAGCCCCTCAAATATTGGAAGACTACTATCATGTCTCCCCTGGTCCTTCTCTTTACTAGACTAGCCAGGCCCAGTTCCTACAACTGTTAGCTCTAAATCAATGAATACTTCAGCTTCAACCATAACAACAAAAGACCACACAATAGATACAAACTCAAGGTTAACCGCACCAAACTTGATTGCAGGAAATACGACTTCAGCAACAGAGTGGTCAATGTCTGGAATATTTTACCTGACTCTGTGGTTTCTTCCCCAAACCCCAAAAACTTTTAGACTGTCTACTATTGACTTCACCTCTTTCCTAAGAGGTCTGTAGGGGGCGTGCATAAGCGCACCAATGTGCCTACCATCCCTGTCCTATTGTTTCTTTTTTTTTCTTTCTTATATGTATCCATGTATTCATAACTATGTTTTTTTACTTATACCTAATATCTTGTAAGCGATTGACAGTAATAAATACATAAAATAAAAAATAAAAATAAAAACTTACCTTCTACTGCAGCTCCAGGGAGTAAAAACATTTAAATATGCTTTACCACACCTATCAGCTGGGCTTCAAACAAAGGAAATATAGGACAGACTAGCACAGTGGGCAGTGACAACTCGTCACCAGAATGACCGGTTCGCCCAAACCAGTCCGTACCGACTGAATCCCATTCCTGATGTCTACCTCCTACTACTGTAATGGCAAACCTATGGCACACGTGCCAGAAGTGGCACACAAAGCCACTTCAGCCAGCATGCAAGTGGTCACCTGGAAGAGCCGCATTGTGCATGTGCGTGCGTGCCACCGCCAGCCAGTTGATGGTTGGGTATCTGCCACGCATGTGCAGAGGGAGACACATGCATGGGAGTCACAGAGGTATGCGGTGTGCAGAGGGATTGTGTGTGCATACACAGAGGCATGCGGTGTCGAGGAGAGATTGTACGTGCATGGGGTTGGGGGGCTCACATGCGCATTGCATCATGGGTGCAGGTATGAGAGCATACTTTTGGCAAAGGTTAGCCATCACTGTCCTACTACTCTCTTGTTACGTGTTAACTCGATGCACGTAGAGATTTCCATGACATTCTCAAATATTTATTGTTGTCAAAAATTATCAAAGACAGGAAGGCGTCGACTTACAACTATTTGTTTAGAGACCATTCAGCGTTATGATGGCACTGAAAAAAGGGACTTATGGCCATGTTTCATCCTTATGACCTTTGCAGTATCTCCTTGGGATCAAAATTCAGGCACTTGGCAACTGGCATGTATTTATGACAGTTGAAATGTCCTGGGGTCATGTGATCACCTTTTGCGACCTTCTGACAAGTAAAGACAAGGGGGGGGAGCCAGATTCACTTAACGACCATGTTACTAATTTAATGGTTGCAGTGATTCAGTTAACAGCTGGGACAAGAAAAGTCGTAAAATGGGGCAAAAATCACTTAACTGCTGTGTTGCTTAGCAATGGACATTTTGGGTTCAACTGTGGTCGTAAATCAAAGATTAAGTAAGTCAAGGATTAAGTAAATCAAGGATTAAGTAAGTCAAGGGGAGACAGGATAGCAGCCTTCCAAAATTTGAGGGGCTGCCCCAGAGAGGATGAAGGGGTCAAGCTATTTTCCAAGGCACCTGAAGGCCAGAGAAGGAACAATGGATGGAAACTGAACAAGGAGAGATTCAACCTGGAAACAAGGAGAAACTTTCTGACAGTGAGAACAATAACCCATGGAACAGAAGTTGCCTTAAGAAGTTGTGGGAGCTTCACCCCTGAAAGCTTTCAAGAAGAGACTGACTGTCTCTGTCAGAAATGGTGTAGGGTCTCCCACTTGGGCAGGAGGGGTTGGACTAGATGACCTACAAGGTCCCTTCCCACTCTGATTATCTGTTTAATCTGTTTTAATCTGCTTATTAACTGTGGTGATTAACTTAACAACTGTGACAAAGAAGGTTGTGAAATGAGGCAAAACTCACATGACAAAATGTCTCACTTAACAGCAGAAATTTTGGGCTCAATTGGGGTCGTAAATCAAGGACAACCTGTATTCTACGCTGGGATGTGAGTTTTGTTTAATCCTGCTGAAGATGATGACACAGAACAAGTAATTTACTCCAGCAGAAAGTTATTTTTTCCCCTCGCTTTGCACTTCTAAGATCCTTGCCAATGAGATGAGTTTGGAATAGCAATGAGCTAAACTCAGAGCTATTATTTATATCTTCCCGCAGTGAAATTATCAACTTGAAGGGATTGGGAAAGGGGTAAAGAGAAAGGGAATTATTTCAAAACAAAATTTAAAAAAAGGATTCTTCAATATCTTGTGATTTCTAAACTAGAGAGAAGACAAATATTGAGGGAGGAGACCCAAACATTTAGGAGATAGTGCTAAGGTAAGTAAATAAGAATGCAAAACCCAGCCTTTTGGGGCTGCTCAATTTGATTTAAGATTCTCTCATTTTCAAGATTAAATAAGAAGGTGGTTTACAACAAACAACAAAGCATCATTATTTTTATTTTCCAGAGAGCTTTCAGGCACAGATAGATTCCTCAAGCTGTTGTTAGAAAAAAGCAATGAAATCTGTTATTTGGTTGCAAGTCTGTCCACATTTTCTCAGAAATTATAGGAGATAATAAAAGTATTCTGGCATTTTAGGCAAATGGTGGACACAAAAACCACATTTTTTGTCATTTAATGGATGTTTTGTGATGCCCATTGAGATACCATGACCTGTTTTCAAAGATGAAAATGCATCCAGAGATTTAAAAGTTGCTTCCTTGTGGAACACTGCGTTTAGCATTTCTAACACACTAAAAAAAAAACCTAGTTCATAAAGAATAATTTCATACATTTAAGAGAAATAGACATGGTTTTAATGTTGACTACAGGACAAAGGCTAGGCTTAGAATATGTAAACCAAAGAAAGAACACAACTTCACATGGATGAATGCCCAGGAATGTCCTAAGTCCAAAATCCGAGAACACAATATAAAATTTCCTCTCATGCATAAATTGATCGTCTTTCAGGTGACCCATTCTTAAGACACTTAGCTTTATTCAACATTTAGCTTTATTCAAAAAAGACTGAATTACCAACTGAACCCTCTATGGCATCTTTTATGGACATACGGTTATATGGACATATATTATCTTATTTCTCTCATAATTCTCAGTGAGTGGAAGAATGTAAGAATTGTAGAGTGGTACATCCAGAGAGATCCAGGCTATTAAAAGCAGGCTTCAAGTTTCAAAATTATATTTTAATTGACAAGAAACCATGACGAGATCCAGTTGGGTTCTCACTGTGTGGCAAAAATTTACTCTTCAGTTTCTCCCTAGAGGATTTTACATTTAGGATTAGAATATATTAACAAGAACTAAGTATGTACTCATATAGGGGCAGAATAAATGATCAGACAGTTAAACTCTGGCAATTAACACACTAGGCCATTTTCTCTCCATTAAAAGGTCATCTCCAATAGATCTTGAGAGACAGTCAAAACTATCAAAATTCTCCAGAGTCAAATGCCTTTTTCAATCCTACCTCCGAGTCCACAATGCAAATATTCCATTCTTGTAGGAGTCTAAAACCACATATTTCAGCCAACAATGAGCTTCCCTCTCTGTGAACGATGCACAATAGAAACCAAAACCAAAAAACAGATTTCTAATGAGATGACATCACATTGACTATTCAATAAATCCAAAGTGAAAAAAGCTGAGTTTTACTTTCTTGGATAATCAATAAAGAAATTCTTGGAGCATCAATAAATGCACTCTTGGAGCATCAATAAATGCACTCTTGTGGGCCACAATATATGTTTGTGTTGAGCATGGACACAACTTAAGCAACAAACAATTTGTGAAGTCTTTACTGGCCCACTAAACTTTAGATTAATTGTCCAAATGTACAACCATGACTCTTATAATAAATACAAATACCATCCTGAAAAGATCAGCTTCCTTTCCATACTCTGGGGAAAAAAATGGAAATAAAATTTACTTGTCCCATAATTCCAGTTATGTTCCATGTTGATTTAAACACCACCATTCCAAACCACAAATGCCTAATCCAGAACCTAACCAGGTTAGGCGGATCTCAAGACCTCTCTTTCTCACACTGATCGATTTATACAAAAAAAGCTTCTCTTCAAACCAGTAGCAAAGCTTCACCAAAACTACAGCAATCCTTGGAAGCCAGAAGCTTGTCCTTCCATCGATCAAGACCATTAACAAATTCAACCTGCAGCATGCCACAATGACTTCAGAAAATCCAGTCCTACCTTCTTTAAATTGCCACTTTTGGTACCCACGAAGGCCAACGAATGGTTCTTATAGATGTAGGCGATGACTGATGTTATCCTGTCCTGATCTTCGGTGAAGATGGGCAGTCCTCGTACCATCTCAGACACTCCAAGAGGGGCATTCATATCCAGACCGCAGAAGTTGTCATCGATGGTTAATAGCTGAGACAAAAAGGAAAGGAAGTACAAACAATGTTATGTGAGAATTCTACGTCTTGTCAACACTTACCCAGAGAACATTAACGAATCCGGACCAAGTTATGTTATGTCCAAGACGTTTAAAGGAAATAGATCTATTCAGTTCTAAGAAACTGATCAAAACTCTGGTCATCTTGATGTCAGAACATGGGTTCTCCTGCTAGTATCCCATCACATGCTATTTAACAAATGAAAAATTGGTTGCAGGAATTGGGTACATCTCTAGTCTAGTAAAAAGAAGGACTAGGGGTGACATGATAGCAGTCTTCCAATATCTAAGGGGCTGCCACAAAGAAGAAGGGGTCAACCTATTTGTTGTGACCCTCCAAAAGTCAACAGAGCTGGCAGCAGATTCGGACAGTGAGGTGGTTGGGGAGGAACGTGGGCCAGTCCTGGAGTCTGGGGAAGGCTCTGATGAGGGCTCTGCATTGGAGGCAGAGATGAGGCCAGGGCCATCCAACAGTTATCAGCTGCCTTCGGAGTCGGATATCAGTGGGGAAGAAGAACAGCTGGAGCCTGTTCCCAGTGTGCGCATGCACAGAGATGCCAGGAGAAGAAAACAGTTAAGGAACAAGGGTCAACTCAGGAGTAAAGCCTCAGGTGGACAGTGAATGGT
The DNA here is from genome assembly GCA_015471245.1 of Laticauda colubrina. Taxonomy (NCBI): domain Eukaryota; kingdom Metazoa; phylum Chordata; class Lepidosauria; order Squamata; family Elapidae; genus Laticauda; species Laticauda colubrina. The sequence continues at coordinate 3,416,511 of BLBF01000055.1, read as the reverse complement.
GAAGATGGTATTTGATTTTGCTGTATGAGGTGCAATGACAATAAAGTAAATTAACTAACTAACTAATGGCCCCTTCCATAGGGAATAAAGTGCAGTGAAAGGGGAGTGGGGTTCACAGGAGACAATTAGTTCAATTCATTAGGGTGAAGATCTTTTCCTGACTTCTTGCCAAGTATTGTCAGCTACAGAGTGGCGTTTTGAAGATTTTGGCCTGGCAACTCTCCAAGGCTGATAAAGATCTGTAGTTGTGAATTCTCTTGAAAGACTGTTGGCCGGGATTTTGCTGGAGAGGAATTCACTTTAAACTAAATAAAAGGGGTTTTATTGGGACGAAGAGTCGGCTTCATGATTTTGAGAAGCCTAGGTCAGAATACTATTCTCCAAAATATCTGAAGGTAGAACAAGAAACAATAGGTAGAAACTAATCAAGGAGAGAAACAACTAAGAACTAAGGAAAAATTTCCTAACAGTGAGAACAATTAATCAGTGAAACAGCTTGCCTTCAGAAGTTGTGAACGCTCCAAAACTGGAAGTTTTTAAAAAGATGTTGGATAACCATTTGTCTCAAGTGGTGCAAGGTTTCCTGCATGGGCAGTGGGTTGGACTAGAAGACCTCCAAGATCCTCTCCAACTCTATTTTTCTGTTAAGGCCAGGCAGAGATTAAAATCATGGTAACCTTTTTCCTTATAGGCACAAACTGTCAGGCATGAAAAACCAGGTTCACACATGCTCAATTAAACTGATTTATTGCTAAAAGTCTCTGTACAGGAATCTTCTCAACTAACAATTAGCACCTGGTTAGAATTAAGATAAGGGTTAACAGCACTCAAGGAAGATTGGATTTTGTTTGCGGCTACGGAGGGATTCTAGGCTGATCCCTCTCTTCACTCCACCACCCTAGGTTCTGCCACTCTTTCTCCTACACAAATCAGTAAACAACATATCTGCTTATTTATTTATATATTTGAATAATTTATACCGATGCCCACCTCACAGCAATGTCTGGTGCACAAAGCTTTTTTAAAAAAAACAACAAACTTGGCCAAATAGTAGTATTTGAGGAGCCAGACAAGATGGCGTCTATGCCTGAAGCAAATGTTGCCATATGCCTCCACTGCTGCTAAGACCTGCTTTAAACATACATCTTCAGATAATTAAACACAGCCAAATCCATGGTTTTCACGAGAAATACTAATAAAGAGATTTGTACTTTTCCTCTTCTTTTCCCTCTGGTAATAAAACTAGTCTTTAGCTTATTTCAGCTTCTAGAACAGAAAACAAGTCAGAAAAAGACAGAAAGAGAAAGGAAACGGAAAGTAAGAAAAAGAGAGAAAGAGAGAGGGGAGAGGGAGAGGGAGAAAAGAAAGGAGGGAAGGAGGGAAGGAGGGAAGGAAGGAAGGAAGAAAGAAAGAGAGGGAGGGAGGGAGGGAGGGAGGGAGGGAGGAAGGAAGGAAGGAAGGAAGGAAGGAAGGAAGAAAGAAAGAAAGAAAGAAAGAAAGAAAGAAAGAAAGAAAGAAAG
>BLBF01000055.1:3376660-3405465 GCA_015471245.1 Laticauda colubrina | reverse complement strand
AAAGAAAGAAAGAAAGAAAGAAAGAAAGAAAGAAAGAAAGAAAGAAAATTCTCCCACTCCCTGTGGATACTGCAGTTGTGGGTCCAAGTTGGGCTTGGCCCCAAGACAACAGTGAATGAAATCCATCCAAGACCATGACCACATTCCCAAACAAAGACCTTATTGTACCAACTGGGTTGCTTCTTGGGTTGACCCTGAAACCCACCATGCCTAAAATAGCCTCCAATTCCCTCTATGAATAGCCTCAGCATCGCTGCTCCCCCTTCCCCGGCATGCCAACTCTCTGATACTCTCATCACTTGACCTTTTCTCTCTTTTTTTCTTCCATTTTTCCATTTCTCTGGCTGGCCATCTTGCAAAGCTGCAACGCCGCAAGGCAGGCCAGGCAATTGGGGATCTAGACTGAACTCCCTAAGGGACCCATCAAGAGCTCTGTGAGAACAGCAGCCCCCCCCCAAAAAAAAAAATCCCCCAAAGCTTCAAACATGGGGTTCCTCCAGCTTCTTCTCATCTACTTCTCCAAGCGGGGTCTCCCTGGTGGAAAGTGGGGGTAAGGAAGGATGATCAGAAGTCTGGAGACAAATATCGTACAATGAACGGTTGCAGGAACTGAATCTAGTCTAACAAAGAGAAGGACTGGGGTGACATAATAGCTGCCTTCCACTACCAGTAGTCCTTGACTTAACAACAGTTCATTTACTGACTGTTCAAAATCACAAGAGCACTGTAAAATGTCAGGGCAGAAAACATCCTGCAGAAAGCACAGCTTCACAGCAGAGCATTTTCAGCAATTCCAAGAAGGCTCCACACCCATTTGCACCACTCAGTTGGCCCTGAGGACACAGAGAAACCTGCAAGTGGCCTCAACATCTCTCTAAAAGGATGCAAATGACCAGTTCTGTCTGCAAGGAGCATCAATCCTTCCACACCATCCAGTCAGAACTGAAGAAGCTTCTTGGATTAAAAGCAAAATGTCTTTTAAAAAAAAAAACAGAAAAGTCCAATTGCCTCCTGAAAAAAGCACCTTTGGGACAACCATGACCCGGAGAATTGAGAATCTGTACAGACTTTTAGCCATACAACTTGGGATGGACATCCTTGGAATGGTATGAGAATAGGAATGGATTTCCAGAAGAAAAAAATTGCAGATCACAGGAACCATTTGCACCACTCAGGTGGCCCTGAGGATGTAGATAAACTCCCAAGTGGCCTCAACGACCCTCTAGAACAGTGGTCACCAACCGGTGGGCTGCAGCCCAGTGGTGGGCTGTGAGAAAATGTTGGTGATCCGCAGAGAAATGTCACCCAGAGCACCCCCCAAAGCAATTAATCCAGGCTGCGCAGGAACACAAGGATGCACTGCCCACGTGGTCCTCAGGAACCCTCCCTGCCCACTCACCCCTTTCCGAGCAAACTTGCCTGCAAAGTAGCTATTTTTCCTTTTTTCCCCCCCGACCATCAGCTGTTCTGCTGTACCAGGAGATTTAGATTAGCTAGAAAGGAGGAAACCTTCCTTAGGACTGAAGCTTCTATTATTCAGTGCGGACTCAGATAGCCGATGGCAGAAAGATAGATCTCTGAGTGAATATGAGATTCCTTGAGCAACTCAATCTGCCTGCCTGCTTTGTCTGATTTTGGGTAAAAGTTGCTCTTTTTTATTAAAAAAATTCAATATTTACACAAATATTTATAATATTTACATACAAGCCATGCCCAGCCAGTCACATGACCACCAAGCCACACCCATAAATTAGGCTATGCTCGCAGAACCAGTTGTTAAGAAATTTGAATCCCACCCCTGCCTCTGTGTTTATGTGTGTGTGTGAGGGGGGGGAGGAGGGAGGGAGAGAGAGGGGGGGATTAGATCAGATCTCTCTCTCACACACACACACACACACACTCTCTCTCTCCCCATCATCAGCAAACCACCATCAGTCAAAATTCATATTAGTAGTCCCCGGGATTTAAAATTATGAGGTTGGTGATCCCTGAGGTCCAAAAGGTGGACGACCTCTACTCTAAAAAAAATGCAAAGGACCAGTTCTGTCTGCAAGGAGTATCAATCCTTCCATTCCCCACCCAGCCAAGTCAGAACTGAAGAAGCTTCTTGGATGAGAAGTGAAATGCCTTCAAAGAAAAACCAAAAAAGTCCAGTTGCCTCGTTTAACAAAGCACCTTTGGGACATCGATGATTCTCCCCAGTGGAGCTGACTCACAGCACAAGCAGACCCAGATCAACCCACCCCTTCTGGGAGGGCTCATCTGTCCCCAAAGCATAAAGAGATGAGTTAATCTAGGCTTGCCTGGAGGGCAGTGAGTTTGCTCAAAATAACCCAGACAGAGGAGCCTCAGTCAGTGCCCCCCCAAGGGCTCCCTCCTCAATCAACAAGCTGTGTAAACTGGGATAGGAGTAAAACAAGGAATTAAGACCCAGGAATGTTTGAAAGGGGAAGATCTGGGTGGGTGTGGGGGGATAGCCAGTTAAAGGGATGAGGTGCTTTTCAAAACATTTACCTCTGCAGCGCCTTAAGACAAATTGGAAACATGGTTTTGCCTGCTGGCTGAAACATGCAGAGTTCTACAGAATGGCCCTACACACACAGTAAAAAACCAGACAGATTGTGTTGTGGTTCGCCGGCAGCCGGTGCGGATGGCAGAGGTATCGGGTAGTGAGGATGAAAGGGAACCAGTCCGGGAATCTGGTGAGGACTTGGATGGGAGCCCGGCATCTGATGTAGAAATGTAGCCAGGGCCATCTGGGAGTGGGGTGCTGTCTCCTGAGCCTCTGGACTCTGGCAGCAGCGAGGCAGAGGATCCAGGGGAGCCTGTTCCCAGTGCACACTTGCACAGAGCTGCTAGAAGAAGAGAGCAGCTGAAACAAAAGGGGCAACTCGGGAGTAAGGATGGGAGGAGATTTCCCTTCCCATAAGGGATAAAAGCCAGCCTTCAGTGATGTGTCTTTGCAGGAAGCAAAGCAGTTCGGTGATCTCCGAGTCCTTTGTGAAGCTCTGCACGGTGATCAGTATTTTCTAGGTTTTTGGGTTGGTTTATGTTATCCTTAATTAGATATCTGTTTGTTGGCAAGCATTCTACAGCACTGAAAAACGTGCTCTTATCTAGAGGAACTGTGTATAATGAGTTTTGGCTGGGAATGCAAGTAATTCCCAGCGTTGCATAAAAAAAAGGTTTTGCTTTTAAGTTCAGTTTGTGTTTTATTAAGTTTGATAAAGCCTGGGTCCGAACAGATTGGGCAATGTGCCCTATGCAGCAACCCTGTGTTTGAAAGTCTTGGCATGACTTTGCACAAACATCCAAGCAGTTCTCTTAGAAAGGGCAGGTAGTCCTCGACTTAGTGACTATTCGTTTAGTGACTTTTCAAAGTTACAACAGCACTGAAAAAAGTGGCTTTGGGCTGTTCTTCACCCTTACGACCGTTGCAGCATTGCCATGGTCATTCACATGCTTGGCAAATGGTTCAACCCAAAGTTGCCCCAGTGGAGTCTATTGGTGAGAGGACTGGACGACTAGAACAGGGGGGGAATCCAGGTTCGAGACCCCTCCCAGCTAAATATTCCAGAGCCATCTGGCCAATGTATATGAAAATTGAAGTGATTCGCTTAATTACCTTGGCAAAAGTCATAAAATCAGGCATGATTCACTTCAAGGTCTTGCAGTGGAAATTCTGTTTCTAAGCTGTGGTCATAAATTGATGTTTTCCTCCAACCCCCTCTTGAAAAAGAGAGAGAGAGAGAGAGAGGGAGAGGGAGGGAAGGAAGGAGGGAGGGAAGGAGGGAGGGAGGAGGACATGGAGAGGGAGATTAAAATGTAAAGTAAAACAATCTAGAGTTGAGTAACGGGTCCAGAGTCACCCAGCCAAAGATGGATGGATGGACGGATGGATGGATGGATGGATGGGTAGACAGATAGATGGATGGATGGATGGATGGATGGATGGATGGATGGATGAATAGATGGTGGAGAGATTAGATAGATAGATAGATAGATAGATAGATAGATAGATAGATAGATAGATAGATAGATAGATAGATAGATAGATAGATAGAGATAGGAGATAATTGACAGATAATAGATAGATAATAGATTGATAGATTGAAAGATAATAGATGATAGATGTAGATACATGATAGACAGACGGACACATAGAAGACAGACACACAGATGACCCCTGTTGCTCTCTTAATTCTAGACTTTTTCACTTTCCACTTTTAATCGAGAGGGAGGTAATCCTCAACGTATGGCCAGAATTGGGACCAGCATTTCCCCTGCAAGACAATTGACTGAAACATGCCTGATTGTATGACTATTGCCAAGGTCCTTAAGCAAATCGCTACAATTGTACCCACCTTAAAGCATGCTGCCTGGGGGAATTCTGGGAGTCGCCAAAGCCCACCCATCTCAACAGGCAGGTTGGAAAACATTGGTTTAGCAGATTGTTTGAATCCACCCACCAAAATCTTGGCTACCGGGCTTCCTAAACTGAAAGGACTCTGTTGTGTAGGAAGCCTTCTTGCCCATCTTTTGTCTCTGCAACAGTTTGTAGCAGCAGCTGCAATCTGACTCGTGCAAAGGCTGCCCCAGTTCCCAGCCTCTTCTTCCCAGCTGCTGAGCCAACAGCACAGCACGGCGGAGTTGCTGGCTTCTTCTCTTTTTTTTGCCTGGCTTGTTCCGTACTGCCACAGCTGGCGCTCTGAATCGGCGGCAAAGTCTTCCAACTTGTTCCTTGAAAGTTGCGGTTTGATATTTAATGCTCATTCTCTTTCCCTTCTGGCTCTCGTCTCCCCCACTTCCTCAGCACCGATCTGTGCCTCCCATTATTTATACTCACTTCATGAAACTGACAAAGAAAGATGGTTTATAGCAATAGCAATAGCCCTTAAACTTATATACCGCTTCACGGTGCTTTTACAGCCCTCTCTAAGCGGTTTACAGAGTCAGCCTCTTGCCCTCAACAATCGGGGTCCTCGTTCTACCCACCTCGGAAGGATGGAAGGCTGAAACAAGCTGGAGGTGGTCAGGATCGAACTCCTGGCAGTGGGCAGTTTGCCTGCAATACTGCATTCTAACTGCAAGGAAAGGGAGGGAAGGGGAGGGGAGGGAGGGTGGGAGGAAGGAAGGAAGGAATAGCAATAGCACCTAGACTTATATGCCGCTTCACAGGGCTTTCCAGCCCTCTCTAAACAGTTTACAGAGTTAGCCTCTTGCCCGCAACAATCTGGGTCCTCATTTTACCGACCTGAGAAGGATGGAAGGCTGAGTCAACCTTGATCTGGTCAGGATCAAACTGCTGGCAGTGGGCAGAGTTTGCCTGCAATACTGCTTTCTAACCACTGCGTCACCATGGTTCTAGCACTCTACAAGGTAAGCTGGAGCAAGAGATAAATTCCACAGAAGATTAAAGACTAATTTTGTCTACACTGGCTAGAGCAATGTTTTCCAACATCGTCCACTTTAAGGCATGTGGACTTCAGCTTCCAGAATTCCCCAGGCCAGCCTGCTTTAAGATGTGTGGACTTCAGTTCCCATAAAAATATCCCACTATCTGAATACTGTGCATCATGTAAGAAAATGATAATCTTTTTATGCCAATCATGCAAAGCTTTTCCCATCTGAGGAAATCAAAATAAAGACCTTGATATGATCCCTTATTCTGTTTGCAATCTCGGGTCTAAAACCAATTTATTTTTGCTTTGTGTACTGTATCATCTGAGGAATCAGAGAGAGGCAGGGAGAATGAGACAATCTCTCATGCAAAACTTGCATTGCATCCTAACTAGATTTTTTGCCGCCTGTTTTCAAACATCAATTGGGGTTTAAAGGGATAAAGTATTTCAAGAATTCCCCATATTCTTTGCTCATCTTATTGCTTCTTTGTCTCTGGTTACTGCTGCAGTGTAGTATGTTGATTAAAAAGCAGTGTTTCTCAATTTGAGAAACAGTTTTGAGCTGTGTGGACTTCAACTCCCAGAATTCCCCAGGCAGCATAGGGGAATTCTGGGAGTTGATGTTCACACAGCTCAAAAAGGAGGAGGAGAAGAAGGAGGATTGTGGCATCTTTGGTGCTCTCTGAGCTTGGCAGCTTTCTTGCAGACATTTCATTACCCAACTAGGTAACATCATCAGTGTTAGAAGGGAGTGAAGTTTATAAACCACCAAACTCAAGGACTCCATGAGAACAACTAAGTTAGGAGTTAGATTGCTATGGATATTTGCACAAGTCAAGATATATCCCAGAGAAGCTCTTTCTTAAATGTCCCAACAGTGCTTTTTCAAGAGCAACGGTCCAACCTAAGCGTAATACATAAACTTATCCATTGCAATGTCCGACCCGTCAATGACTACTTCAGCTTCAACCACAACAATGCAAGAGCACACAATAGATACAAACTCAAAGTAAACTGCACCAAGCTCGATTGTAGGAAATACGACTTCAGCAACACAGTGGTCAATGTCTGGAACACTCTACCTGATTCTGTGGTTTCACTCCAAAACTCCAAAAACTTTAACCTTTGACTGTCTCCTCTTGATCTCACCCCTTTCCTAAGAGGTCTGTGGGGAGCGTGCATAAGCGCACCATCATGCCTACCGTCCCTGTCCTAATGTTTCTTTTTATTCGTACCCATTCCATGTATTCATAATCATGTTTATACTTATACCTGTTATCTAATACTTGCTTGACAAATAAATAGATAAACAAAAAAAAAAAAAGGACTTTCTGGTTCTTCTTTGAAGACATTTCACTTCTCATCCAAAAAGCTTCTTCAGCTCCAACTTCCATTCCCCACCATCCTGTCAGAGCTGAAGAAGCTTCTTGGATGAGAAGTGAAACGTCTTCTAAGAAAAACCAGAAAGTCCAGTTGCTTCCTGGCAAAAAGCACCTTTGGCGGACAACCATGACCTGGATGATTTGAGAATCTCCATAGACCTGTGATGGCAAACCTATGGCATGCATGCCGAAAGTGGCATGCAGAGTCATCTCTGTGGGCACATGAGCCATCACCCCAGCTCAGTTTCACTGTGCATGCATGCACTCCTCCTGCCAGTCAGTTGATTTTCTGTTATATGCTATGTATGCGTGGAGAGTGGGGTGCATGCGGGAGATGCGTGAGCATGCGCGCGGGGGCGGGAGGGCATGGGGGTCCCACAGGCATACACAGGGAGGACGGCATGAGTGGGTGATATCGCACATGCATTGTATTGTATTTTCAGGCAAGTGTGCGTGCTGTCTCATGTGCATGAGCACACTTTCAGCACACAATGACAAAAAGGTCAGGCATCATTGCCATAGACCCATGATGGCATACCTATAGCACACGTGCCACAAGTGGCACATGGAGCCATTTGTGCCAGCACGCAAGCTGCAGGCAAACTTACATCACTGCACATGCACATGCCTCACAGCTGATTTTCGGCCAGTTTGGGGCCTTTTTCAGCCTTCCAGAAACTTCAGGAAGGCTTCTGCAGGCTTCTGCAGGCTTTTCAGGCTGAAAACTAGGTCTGTTTCATCACTTCCTGTTTTTCTGGAAATACTGGAAGTGACGAAACAGTTTTTGGCCTGAAAAGCTTGCAGAAGCCTTCCTGAAGCCTCTGGGAGGCCAAAAAAAGACCTCAAATCGGCCGAAAATCAGCTGTGAGGTACAGTGCAGGTAAGGGGCTACAGGGGTGGGTGGGGATTGCACGTGCATGAATAAGGGACAGGGGGGGGGCACATTGCCGTTTGGGTGCTGGCACGCAAGTGTGAGCATGCAAGCATGCGCACAATTTTTGGCACAGGAGCCCAAAAAGATTGCCATAGACTCTTTCTTAAATGTTTCTCCCAACTCACAAAAAACCACTCGTCACCAAACCTCTCCCTAAATCTGGGCTGAATTTTCAGCTCCTTCAGCCTTTTCACCCAGCTAAAATGGTTTAAAAAAAAAAAAAAACCTAGCCAGAATTGAGACGTACTGCGCTGCTGCAATGGATATCCTTCACTTTGAGCCAAGCCAAATCCAGCGTGCCTTCTCCCCTGTAACAGGATTGCAACCGGTCCTTGATCCGGTCGTTGATTTTCTTCAGAAGAAAGATGCAAAGGGCCGACTCATCCAAGGATTTCAGCTTCCTCTTCTGCCCCTTGGAGAAGACTGTGAAGAGGACATCGTCCTCCGGCAGGATCCCCAGAGATCTAGCCAAGATGGATCCTGCCTTCGACAAATAGGCGGCTTGCAACAACCGGTATTCCACCCCGTTCTTTTCGCAGCCAATGGGCAGCTCAACGTAAGAGTTGAAGGCTGTGTCTTCTTTACAGAGGCGGACCAGTTTTGAGGTGTAGACCTGCTCCTTGGTGGTAGAACCCGACGGGGAAATCATCTCAGGCTGAAGGGTCAAAAAATAGACAAAATTACCACTGCTGAAGCCGTAGATGTAATAGATATCAAAGTCTGGGATGATAGTGAATGTGTCTGATGGGATTTTGATCATGGAAGCTACAAACTCATCATGGAAAACGTAGGCAAACATTCCTTCCGCTTCCGAATTTTTCGGCAGCTTCCGACTAGAGATGGTGGGGAAGTATTCAGGCTTCCCATCGACTGCTGTGGCAATGAACAGCTTGTCATCCATGTTGCTGTAAGAAACAATGACTCCATACACGGAGCCGCTCTCATTCACCCCAGAGAGGTAGTGTTCCTTATTGTGGAAGGGCTCCCCAAGTTTAAACAGGTCATCCAATCTTAAGAGTTTACAGATCCCCTGGTATAAACTGCCACAGGCAATCAATCTGTTCTCTTTGTAGTCAATCAACAACATCTTGTTGACGTTGTTGGTGGAGGTCAATGGTTCGTTGCATGGCTGGACCAGCCTGGGAGGATAACATTTGGGGTTATCAATATCCGGACCTGTCTCGTGACGGGCCTCCACCACTAGGTCGCTGGAGAGCTTGTAGATCCAGTTGATAGCCCCCACGTAAATAGATCCTTTCCGTTTGTCGACCACCAAGTGATTGAAGGAGATCTCAGTGGATTCTGAGGAGAAGGTCAAGAAAGGTTTCTTTGGGTGAGAGGGAAGCAGCTTAGTGGCCGAAGATGGACCCACAGTGCAGAAGACAAGATGCAAGCCAAGGCAGGTCCATCTCCACATGTCTCCTGACATGATGGCAAAAGTAATTTTTGTATTCCTAAACTGGAAGCGTGCTGGAAAACAATAAACAAGGTTGCCAGAGTGCAGATCCTGGGTGCTGCTTATCCTAAGAGAAAAAAAAAACCAGAGAGCCCATTATTGAAAAGCATTTCCTTCCCCTCCTATTCAGACCTTCAAGAGGGGTGCCATCAGAGGTGGTATTCAGCCAGTTCTGACCAGTTCTGGAGCACCAGTAGTGGAAATTTTGAGTAGTTCTGAGAACCGGCAAATACCGCCTCTGACTGGCCCTGCCCCCATCTCTTATCTACCTCCCGTGTCCCAGCTGATCGGCTGGGTCTTCTTTTGTTGCCTTGCATAGGAGAACAGAGCTGGAAAGCAGGTTAGTGGGGTGGGGAGGGAATGGGGATTTTGCAGTATCTTTCCCCTGCCACGCCCACCAAGGTTAGTGGGGTGGAGACCAGAGGTGGTCTTCAGCCGGTTCTGACCAGTTCTGAAGAACTGGTAGCAGAAATTTTGAGAAGTTTAGAGAACTGGCAAATCCCACCTCTGATTGGCTCCATCCCCATCTATTCTCTGCCTCCCGAGTCCCAGTTGATTGGCTGGGTCTTCTTTGGTTTCCCTGCCCAGGAGAATGGAGCTGGAAAGCAGGTTAGTGGGGTGAGGAAGGAATGGGGATTTTGCAGTATCCTTCTCCTGCCACGCCCACCAAGCCACACCCACAGAACCGGTAGTAAAAAAAAAATAATCCCACCACTGGGTGCCATAATTCAAGAAAGCTGACTTATCCTTGGCCAAAAAGGGAGAAAAGAGATCGCAAACCAGAATAAGCAAACACTTCACCTCATGTCAAAACAGTAGAAACAGACTCAGCATTGCACATTCCCAACCACCTTCTCCAACCTGGTTCCCAGGTGGCTGGGACTTTGGTTCTCAGATTTGCTGGCCAACAACATGACTAGGAAAGTTGGCCCTTGAAGGCCTGCATATTGGAGAACATTGGAGGAAACAGTTCATATGTCATGAAGGCACCAAGTTAGAAAGCAGGAGAGCATACATTCTAGTCCTTCCTTAGTGTTGGAAAGCACTATGAAGCGGTATAAAAGTCTAAATGCTGTTGTTATTGCAACTGTGTCAAGGAAAGTCATAAAAGGGGGAAAAATTCATTCAAAACTGTCTCACTTAACAATGGAAATTTTGGGCTCCATTACGGTCCTAAAGTCGAGGACTACAGAATAAGGAAACCTTACTAAGTTGTTGCTCTGTGTCTTCATCTTTTTGGGAAACCACAGCCAAAGTGCAGCCTCTCTCGCCCAAATCCCAACAGCCCATATCTGAGATCGGTGAAATTGCATTGTCTCCCTCTAAAGATTTGAGAGGTGGGAAGAAAAAAGTCAGATAATGGGAACACAACGCAAATAAACCTCCAGAACTCAAAAAGATAAAATGGGAGCCGAAATGAAGCCGGAGGCTCAGGATTCTGCCAGCTTTGTCGATTCAAAATTCAATCCAGCTTAAAACTACAGCCAAGATTGGGGCTGTAAAGACATCGCTGAAACATGGAGATGAGTTGCAAATTCCACACAAACGCACTCAGACACATGGCCTGACAGATTTTACTTTGTATTTGTGTATGTTTACCATGCCTCAAGTTTTCAGAGCTATCTTTTTTATTATTATTATTTGATTCTTTCCCCCCCCCCCAAAGCAGAAGCTTCAGAGTTTCACATTTTGCTTCCTGGAAAAACAAAACACTTAAAGATGTGAAAAGAACTTTATCCTTATTTGGACAAACAAGTCTTTCCCTCCTTAATCTTATGCCTTTTAGGGATATTTGAATGCTTTCATTGTCCTCACATCTCTGAGGTTAGTCGCCGTTGTTTTGTTTTTTTAAAAACTACCCTGGCCTGGCTGCAGGTATAAACAAGGAAAGAAATAAAAGAAAGCAGGGAAAATCAAATTAAGGCCTATAGGAGGTTGACTGTATAATGGCTAAAATTAAATTGGAGAACTGTGCTGTGGGAAGCCAGCCATATTTTTTTTTTTTCATGTCTTCTGTCAGGGTCCAGATGAAGTCAGAGACATTGACACAAACTTTGGTCTTTTCTATAAATATTAAATATATTTAATGTTTAAATTGACAACAGTCTTTGTCATCATCCAAAAAAGGAAGAACACAAGACTATTAGGAACACAGCAACATCATCATGAGGTAAATTTTTACAGTATACAGAACCCACAGAAGAAAAAAAGGCGGGAAAAAAGGGAAACTCCCCCTTTCCACCCATGGCAACCAATCAGCACGTAGATTGCCTCATGCATGAGTCAGAGCTCTCTAACTAATCCACTACAATTTTTGTGTGTTCTGGTTTCTTGTATACTTTGCTGTTATGAGAACTAAATTCAATATCTTAACATGTTCACACTTGACTTCCGGTTTGCAAGGCTCGGCAGCAGCAGGAATCCGCGATCATGCGCGGTTTCTGCTGTGCTCGCCACTGGAATGCCCTGGGCCAACCAGCTTCGGCGCTGTAGCTACCCCGTAGAGGTAGCTGAAGACAGGGGAGATCTATCAGGGGTTAGGGGGAGTTGCACGCCCCCTCCTCAGCTGGCTTAACTCCCTTTTCCGAAAGCGGTAGAGCGGTGGTCAGAAATGGCCACCACAAAGAAGCTTTCATCCGGAAAAGAATGTGCAGGAGGAAGCTGAGAAGTGAAAGTTTTGGCTGTCCGGGATGAGAAGCAACATCCAAGATATCCTGGAATTTAAATTTTGGAAAAAGATACATCGCTCCCTAAGAAGATCTGGAAGCAGCGAATGAAAGTGAAAAGGGAAAGTTTGTTTTTTCTCACTCTCCTTCCTTACGGTGATAGCAGATGAATGAGAAATTGGAAAAACCCGCTTTGGCATCAGCAGGTAATGAAACTGGAAAATTAAAGCCAAGGGGACAATAAGGATTTCTGAACACTGGAAAAAAAAAATTATATACTGGAAGTGGGAAGGGAGAGAATAAGAATTAAGATTAAGATTTGGCTGGAGGAGATTGCTTGTAATTTAAAAGACTAGAACAAAATCATAACAAGACTTCTAAAAGATACATTTTAACTGGAACTTTGTAACTGAATTACAACCCCAGGAAGAGAAAGTGAAAAAAAGAAGAAAGTGTTAAATGAAATAGACTGTGTGTATTTGGACTGCTTGGTGACTTTGGGACTCTTGGAAATTCTTATTTGAATGACTAAAATCATTTGGGTTGTTTAAATTTTTTTTTACAATGGCATTACTTGTGGATGAACTGAAAATGGAATTTTTAAAATATAAAGAAGAGAAACAAGAAGGGAAGGATTCTTTTGGCTCCGTTTTTCATTTTTTAGAAATGGCGATTTCTACGTATGAGAAACTACAAGAACAAGAAGACTGGGATGAAGAAGAAGTCATCTTTAATGAACAAGCAACTTTATCTGGGGAAGAAAGGGGAAAGGGGGGAAAGAGAATGGAGAAATTAAGACTTAAAAAAACAACCAAAAAAGGGAAAAATAAGGTGAAAAGTGGACACAATGTCAGAAAGCAACAGAAAAGAGGAATACACAAGAGGGTGGAGATTAAGAGACAAGGGGGTAAAAAGGGTAGAGTGGAGAAGCAAGGGAGGAAAGAAGGGAAGAGAAGCTACAAAGATTTGAAACAAGATGTAAAGAAACAGGATTTATTTAGAGATAATGGGTAAAAATATAACTGAAAAAGAGATTCTGCAAAGGTACATAAGACTATATTGTTGTATCTGTATTTGAAATAATGTTAGAAAATTGGAACAACATATGATTATAAAATGGGATAAAATATTTAATGTAATTTAGCGAATTTTTTTTTCTTGAATAAAATAAAATAAATGAAATATGAGAGAATTGAACTAAAAAGGAATGGGAACACTGTCATTGCATAATATTTTAAAATATAAGTGAAATGGAGGGAAGTAACTAAGCAAAATCTGTAAGTGTTCCCATAGAAGCATGATACTTATTTGGAAAGGAATGTGCAAAATGTTTAAGACTTAAATGAATATCAATTTTAATGATATAATTTCAATTTCTATGGATTGTTGTTTTAATTATATTATATATTTTTTTAAAAATTCCTATTTTAAAATATTGAGTGTAGCTTTAGAATGTACTACGCAGAATCCGAATGAAAATTATGTACAATTTTAAGTGTTAAACTTAAGGGAAAGATACAAAGGCTTCATACTCCAATCAGTTATTACAGAAGAAATTTTGTGTTAATGAGAAAAGATAACAGAAAGCTGAAACAGGACAGACAAAGGATATAAGTATAATTATTTAAATTGAGATGAAATAAATAAAATAGAATTAAGAGAGTGAAAAGAGGGGAGAAGCTATATAGAAAATGTAAAATGGTAAATAAGATATGGAATGCTATATAAAAGTAAGCATGAACTTGAATTTATGTCTGTACAAAAAGATGTAACCTGGGATCAAACTGCTTTCCAAAAAGATGTTTTATGTTATTTGTGTTTTGTGTTCTGTTTGTATATGTTTGTTTTTTAAAAATTAATAACATTCTTTCAAAAAAAAAAACATGTTCACACTTGATGTGCTTTATTTAGATTCTGCCATGATTATTTATATTAATAATCCAAGGCAGTGAACATACCTAACAATCCTTCTTCCTCTTGTTTTCTCCACAACAACAAACCCCGTGAGGTGGCTTGGGCTGTAAGAAAGAGAAAGAAGAGAAAGAGAAGAAAGACAAAGAGAAGAAAGAGAAAGAAGGAGAAAGAGAAGAATGAGAAAGAAAGAGAAAGACTGGCCCCAAATCACTAAGCTGGCTTTCATATCTATGGTGGGACTACAATTCACGATCTCCTGGCGATTGGCCCAAAATCTCCCAGCCAGTTTTCATGCCTAAGGCAGAGTTAGAACTCACCATCACCTGATGATTGGTCCAAAGTCTCCCAGCCGGTTTTTATCCCTAATTTGTGACTAGAACTCACCATTCTCCTGGTAACCGGCCCAAACTCACCCAGTCAGATTTCATACTAAGGTGGGACTAGAACTCATGATCTCCTGGTTATTGGTCCAAAGTCACCCACCAGCTTTCATGCCAAAGGCAGGAATAGAACTCACCCTTTCAAAGTTTCCTATCTCCTTTAAAGTTGTTACCACACCTTACTCAAGTTCAAAAAAAGTGCATGCTGGGATGGATCAAATATTTTTCCTCTGAGCTTATTAACACTGAGGGAGAGAGAAGGTCTTTTCAGCTGGAAGGAGAGGCCAGGTTGCTCCCCCCACCAAGTACAGGTAGTCCTTCTTGACCTATGGCCACAAGTGAGCCCAAAATTTCTGCTGCTAAGCAAGATATTGGTGAAATTAAATTGCCCCCTTTTATAACCCGTCACAGGTATTAAGTGAAATGAATACTGCAATTGTTCAGTTAGTGTGATGACCTGGGGCGTGGCACAAAAACAACAAAGTCACAAAAGTAGGTAAATTTACCTACTTTTAATTCCTTTTTTTTAATTCTTTTTTTTTTACCTTTAATTCCTCCAACTTGGCCTCCAATGTCCAGTTATCATCGGCTGGAGAAAAAACTCTCACATGAACAGTTTTTAAAGAGAAGAAATTCCGTTTGACCGCAAAGTACACATAAATTATAAATAAAAACCAACACAAGCCACACTGCAGCAATTAATGAGACAGGGCAGGATAAAGGATTGCAGACTTCAAAAGAATACAAAACACACATAATTGAGAGGATGCCAGAACCCAGATAAGACTTGACAAAGATAATGCAGGCTTTGCTTCCAGCAAGGTGCTGTGCACAAACGCCCTTTTTAAATCCTGTTTTCCCAGATGCAGCTAATGAAGGGAATCAGGGCTTTTTTCTCCCCCATAACCCACATTGCTCCCTTATCTGTTCCTCCCTGCGTGTCCTAGGTTGAAGAGGGGGTGGGTCTGGGTCTTCCTCTGAATGCCCAGCCAGACTGTGCTCTTCCCCAGTTTCCTCCACAGCCACCAGAGCCACACTCCCACTCCCTGTCAGCTGTTCAACCTCCCCCTTGGAATCAGATTCCAACAGGGGCGTGACAGTTAGGTACACAGTTGTTGAGTGAATCTGGCTTCCCCTTTATTTGTCAGAAGGTCGCAAAAGGGGATCACATGACCCCAGGATGCTGCAACCATCATGAATATGAACCAGTTGCCAAGCATCTACATTTTGATCACATGGTCAAGGGGGTGCTACAACAGTCATGTGAAAAATGACCCTGAGTCACTTTTTCCAGTGCTCTTGTAACTTTAACGGTCACTCAACAAACTGTTGTAAGTCAAGGACTACCTCTATCTTCAACGTTAGGTCTTCAGTGTTGTCTATCTCCCTTCTTCTAAAGCTGCACTCAAGGACGGCAGAGACAGGAAAAAAAGAAGCAGTTTCCTTAAGCGAGATGCTGACTTAAGCAAACAGATCCAGCTGCCTAGCAATTCAGCCCAAGATCAGCTCACAATCCTCTTTAATCTCTGCAAAACATTTTCTCCCGCCTCTCGCTGGCTTCTTTTAATAAATCCTGATTACCACTGACAGGGATGCTCACAACCCTCAGAGGGATAGAAAGACGGCAGAGAAACAGGCAAGACAAATGGTTGCTCAAACAATTACAGGTCGTCCTCAACTTACAATCACGATTGAACCCCAAAATTACTGTTGTTAAGCAAAACGGGTTAAGATGAGTTTTGCTCCCTTTTACAACCTTTCTTGCCATAGTTGTTAAGTGAATCGCTGCAGTTGTTATAGGTGGGAATAAGCATCTTGCTACACTTCAGATACTTCTGGACTGAAATATTCCTTTAACTTGTACCTATATTTTTAATCTTGTATGTGCTATTTTAAGTTTTATGTTGCGTGATGTGCTTTATTTCAATTGTGATGCTACTGACATTGTTGGAAGAAATATCCTTCTAGTTCAGTTCCAAGCCGGGAGAAAGACACTAGAAACATGGAGGCCGATTGGAAATATTGTTTAATGATGAAGCAGAACCACCAAGCCCATGATTCTGGTGCAGCCGACCCCATGGAGTTGAGAGTGAGTTTTTTTAAAAAATACCTTCTCTTAGGTTTTGCACATGAGCTTCCTGTTCCTGTGCAAGAACATGCATTCTATTGGATTTTGACAGACTCCCATGGGACCATGTAGGGGTCATAGCTGGCTGTATAGGCAAAGTACAAATCCTAGGAGTTTGTCTGAGCTAAGTTTGGTTGAGGTTTGGCAGATGCAATGAAGGGGCTTGTTGGGCAATTCCTATTGTGGCTGAGAGCTAATGCTACCTCTGTTGGATCTTGGATGAGGGTACTTGCTTATGAATAGAGCTATCTATCTCTTTCTCTCTTAAATGCTTACATCTGCTGGGGGCTATTAAGGAAGGTGGGGGCTGCTTTCCAAAAGCATCTCTCTCCCCTTCTCATCCAGGGAAATATAATATTTTGCCTTTTTAATATTTCTCAAAATATTTCATTCTTCTAGAAGAGGGGTAGGTGCTAACTTTCTACAACACAAATAAACAAACTGTTCAGTTAGTAACACGGTTGTTAAGGGCATCTGGCTTTCCCAAAGTCTTTGCTTGTGAGGAAGTCACAAAAGGTGATCCCATAACCTGGGACACTGTAACCGTTGTAAGTATGAGACAGTTGCCAAGCGTCCAAATGTTG
The DNA here is from genome assembly GCA_015471245.1 of Laticauda colubrina. Classification (NCBI taxonomy): domain Eukaryota; kingdom Metazoa; phylum Chordata; class Lepidosauria; order Squamata; family Elapidae; genus Laticauda; species Laticauda colubrina. The sequence continues at coordinate 3,388,619 of BLBF01000055.1, read as the reverse complement.
ATCAGGTGACCATGGGGATGCTGCAACAGTCATGTGTGTGAAAAAGAGTCATAAGTCACTTTTTTCAGTGCTATTGTAACTTCAAATAGTCACTAAACGAATGGTGGTAACCTGAGGACTGCTTCAGTCCTTAACCTGAGGATGGTGGTATTCTACCAGTTCGGCCCAGTTCGGCCGAGCTGGTAGCGGCAATGAGCAGTGGAGAATGAACTGGTTCTCCCACTGCTCTGCTGTTGGGCCCACCTGCCTGCCTGGGCTCCCATACTCATCTTTATCCTCTGAATTTAAACAGATAAACAGATAATCAGACTTGGAAGGGACATTATAAGTCATCTAGTCCAACCTCCCCGACCAAGCAGGAGACCCTACACAATTTCTGACAAATGACAGTCCAATCCCTTCTTGAAAGTCTCAAGTGATGAAGCTCCCACAACTTCCGAGGGCAATTTCTTTTCCATGGGTTGATTGCTCTCCCTGTCAGAAAGTTTATCCTTATTTCCAGGTAGAATCTCTCCTTGTTCAGTTTCCATCTATTATTCTTTGTCTGGCCTTCGGGTGCTTTAAAAAATAGCTTGACCCCTTCCTCTCTGTGGCAACCCCTCAAATATTGCAAGACATCTATCATGTCTCCCCTAGTCCTTCTCTTCACTAGACTAGCCAGGCCCGGTTCCTGCAACCGTTCTTCATATGTTTTAGCCTCCAGTCCCCTAATCATCCTGGTTGCTCTTCTCTGTACTTTTTCTAGAGTCTCAACATCTTTTTATAGTGTGGTGAACAAAACTGGATGCAGGACTCTAGGTGTGGTCTTACTAAGGCTTTATAGAGTGGTATTAGTACCTCCCTTGATCTCGATTGTATCCCTCTGTTAATGCAACTTAGGGTTGCATTGGCTTTTTTGGCTGCTGCTGCACACTGCTGGCTCCTATTTAGCTGGTTGCCCACTAAGACTCCAAGATCCCCCTCACAGTTCCTGCTATTGAGTTTGGCTTCACCTGGTCTATATGTGTCCTTTTGGTTTTTCTTGCCTAAGTGGAGGACTTTACTTTTCTTTGAAGTTCAGCTGCTTTGCACGACACAGCAGAGTGCAACGCGTGGTAGCTGCTGAAGTGACCTGGAGAGTGCAGGCTTGCAGGAGGTGAGCTGAAAGGCCTCTGCAAAGTACACATATGTGCGCATGCAAAGTATGTGCACCCGTGCAAAGCGCGCCCAACAAGCCACACCCACCAAAACAAGAGTAAAACTTTTTGAATCCCACCACTGGACCGCTTGTTATGAATATAAAGTGAGGTGACTGAAAATTTGCCTTTCTGAATTGGCTCGCCTGAATTTGCTGGCTGCTGGCTGGATTTGTCATTTTGAAAAAGAAAAAAGAAAAAACAGGTTAGTAGCACGAGAAGGAAATAAAGGAACCTGGAAGAAGAATTCTCACAATTAATGAGAACTGTCACGCCTCCTTCCCTTTTTCCCAAGAAAACAGCCTCTTCTCCCTCCCTGCTTGAGAAGAGAGATTCTCCTCTTGAGATCCAGGGTTATAAACAGAAATGGCATAAGAAAACTTCTCCAATAAACATTTTACATTTATGTTGACAGTGGTCTCTTGTGGCTAAACACACTCTGGTGAGAGTGTCATATTACAGCAGTGTTTCTCAACCGTGGCCACTCTTGAAGAGATCTGGACTTCAACTCCCAAAATTCCCCCTGGGGTTAAAATTTGAAGTCCAGACATCTTAGAGTTGCCAAGTTTGAAAAACATAGAATGTAGCACATAGTATGGGTGGAGCATTGGACTTTCAAAACAAGAATGGCAAACCACCAGTAAATTTGGAATATTGACTTTTGCTGTATGATTTTGTAATTAGCAGGGGTAGGATTCTACCAATTAGCACCTATTTGCTAGAACCAGTTGTTAACATTCAGAGAACCGGTTGTTTGAGGAAATTACTGGCCTAATCCTGTAAGGAAGGCAGGAAGGAAACATTCTGGTGTTGCTTACAGAAACTGCCTCTCCATTAACCCTTATTACATTCTTGGCAGGACCAGACTTCTTGTCTCAGGAACTTCTCTGGAGGTTTTTCCCCTCCTTTGCTGGTACTTTGCTTGTGTGGAGTGACCATTCAAAGGTACAATGGCACTGAAAAAAGTGACTTATGACCATTTTTCACACTTACGATGTTGCAGCATCCCCACAGTCACGAGAAGCCAGGGGAGGAGATGTGAATGATATTGAGTTGGCCACACCCAGCCAAAAACATGACCACCAAGCCATGTCTACCCAGTCACATGACCACCAAGCCATGCCCACCAACTAAGCCATGCCCACAGAACCGGTTGTTAAAAATCCCACCCCTGGTAATTAGTGATAGAAAATAAACAGCTTGTCATAGGAAACAGACCTTTTCATAACAAAGATGACATAAAACAATGATTTTAGAAAGTGGACACCAAAGATTCAAAGCAGAACAAAAAATATGTAATCTTATTCTTGACATCAGTTAACACTGAGATTTGCAACATGACATTAAATGTTTAAACCTCAGAAATATTAAAGGAAATATTTGAAGAATGAAACCAGAAATTGATAACAACAATACCAATGTTCTCAGCAATGATATCTAATTCTATGGCTATGACTATATAATGAAGGAATAACATATGTCCAACAAATTTTATCTAACAAGAGAGAAGTATCGAAAGTGAAAACTACAAGTAAGAATTATTTGGAAAAGGATGGTTTACTGGCTGTAAGAAACAAGAAAATAAACTGGGCAAAGTTTAAAAAATTAAAAGGGAAACATAAATGATAAATCAAAGGAAAGGTCTGGAAAATGCTTTCTGCAAAGAATGTTTGTTAAAATTTTGAAAAAAAAATTGCAAAAAAGTAAAGAAAAAATGAAAAGAAATCAGCTTCTAGGTCTAGGAGATTATTTCAAGGGATTAAATATTGTTTGAAGCAGAAAGAAGGATTATAAAATTGGTTTATTTGATCAAGGTTAAAAGGGATATCTTATCTCCCACAATCCTGGTAAAGATGTTAGACTAGTAACCAGGAATCTATGAATTCTGGGTGATGGAGGAGGAGGGGAAGGAGGGAGAGGAAGAAGAGGAAGAAGGGGAAGGAGGAGGAGGAGGAGGAGGAGGAGGAAGAGGAGGTGGTCTGAGATACAAGCATCAAACTATCTTTAGCAAACTTTCCTCCATCTTGATGCCCTTCGGATGCTCTATCTTCAGCGCCTATAATCCAACCATCGCACTATCAAGGGATTTAGGCAAAGCCCAAAATACCTGGAAACAGTAGAGCTGGAGAGCTGGTTGCAAAATCTGGTTCAAATGCACAAAGAGAGGCAAATACATTTTCAAACTGAATTAAACTAAGACCCTAGAATATCTAGACAATCCACTCTGCTCTTTGGCCACACCTGAAACATCTGCCTGGTTGGAACTAGCAACTAGCATCCAGCCACCATGACCTACTCTAAATCCTGGCTCAACATTTGGGAAACTGAGGGCGCCAGGTTGGGAAAGGATGAGATGAAGCTTCCCGTCAATCTTGACACAGCACAGATGCTCCGACTGTCACACGTCATGTAAACAGTCGTAGAGCTCTTCCAGCTAGGCTGCAAACATCTGTTTGATTGGCAGCAATTAGCAGGCGACAAAGCGAAGTTGACATCTCTAATTTTGGCATCTCTAACCACTGGAGAAGGGGGAAAACAGGGTTAGGGCCAGCTTTGTTCACTGGCAAGTTTTGTAACATACCCACACGGACAGTATCCTGGGGGAAACAACAGATGCATCTGCTTGGACTGTTGACTATCATCAGGATGCAAAAATCACTGGATATGAATTGTATGAGTCCCATGAAAGACAAAGGGATTTAAGCAAAGCTGGCTTACCTTTCACCCTGACTGATTTACTTATTGATTTATATCCTGCCTTTATTATTTTTACAAATAACTCTAAACGGCGAACATATCCAACGTACCTCCCTCCTCTTCTTTTTCCCCACAACAACAATCCTGTGAGGTGGGTTGGACTGAGAGAGGGATTGGTCCAAAATCACCCAGCCAGCTTTCATACCTAAGGAGGGACTAGAACTCACCATCTCCTGGTAATCGGCCCACCCAGCTCGCTTTCATGCTTAAAGCCGGACTAGAACTCACCAGAGGCCAGAAATTATCTTGGCTAAGTGAGAAATTTGCTAAGGGAGTTTTGCCCCTGGTCTTATGACTTTTCTTTCCATGTTAAGTGTAATACTCAGTTGTTAAATTGGAAAATTAATATGGTTGTTAAGTGAATCTGGCTTCCCCATTGTCAGAAAGTCGCAAAAAGTAACCACATGACCCGGGACACTGCAACCATCATAAATATGAACCGGTTGTTAAGCATCCACATGCTGCAATAGTCATAAGTGTGAAAAAATGGTCATAAGTCCCTTTTATTCAGTACCGTTGCAACTTCAAACAGTCCCTAAACAAACTGCTGTATGTGGAGGACTACCTGAAGTCCTTCCGAATCTCATCTGCCATCATCAGGCTTCTTCCATACAGAAGCCTGATGATGGCAGATGAGATTCTGCTGAAACGTTGCTACAACTTTAACAGAACTACAATGATGTGGGATAATACCCGAAGGAAGCTAAACAGCACACACACACACACACATATATATATATATTCCCCCAGAATCTTTGACCAATACAGCAGAAATTCTCCTTCCTAACATCAGATCAAATAAACAGGGTTAAGCAAAAGTGGCCTCTCTGATTCATCTCTCCCAATTCTCTTGATGAAATTCATTTCCCGGAGATCATCAGCTTCTCCGTTGGGTGAGTCACTGACACATGCAGAAAACCAGAGTCAGAATGAAGGGCATGAACCTTGATCTCACTGTTCGAAGAATTAGGGAGACAAGTTGCTTTGTCTGACTCAAGCCAAGCCATCATTCCCGGTTGCTTCATCCATCTGGCACTACAGTTGCCATGATATCATCGTAGGGATGATGGTTCCTGAAATATGCCTCAATTCTCCTTGCTGTAAACCGGTATTAGACTCATATAAGCTGGATAAAGCAATTACAATCTCTTCATGATGTCCCAGAGCTATTGTGCTATACAGGTGACGTATTGTCTTTGGGTGTGGTTGTATTCTCACCCAGCTCCCCAAACGTGACAAACTCTTTGATATGAACTCAAAATATTCCTTTATTAGGAGCACCGGCAAAAAGTTTCTCTCACCGCAGGCTAACAAACCCGTCTGGCAGGGAATGAATAGTTGTCTGCCACATCTATTTGTCTCCTCCCTCCCCCTGCCTTTTATCCCCAGAGCTAGGGTGGAGCTTCACTAGTAGCGGTGGCTCTTCCGTTCCAGGGACCAACCCATAGATTTCCACTGCTCCCCTCTCCTCGTCAAAAAGTTTCTCTCACCACAGGCTAACAAGTCCATCTGGCAGGGAGATGAATAGTTGTCTGCCACAATTATTCATCTCTGCCCTCTGCCTTTTATCCCCTAGGGTGGGGCTTCATTAGCAGCGGTGGCTCTTCCATCCCAAGGACCAGTCCATAGATTTCCACTGCTCTCCTCTCCTCTGCCTTCTGTACATCTATGCATCAGGCACTGGACCCAGCTATTCCTCCTCTTCCTCCTCAGCTACCTCCAGACCTGGGGCCGTTGACTCCCCATCTGAGGGCTGACAGACAGCCAAGGCTCTGCCTTTCTTTCTCTCTTTCTTTCTTTCTCTCCCCCATCTCTCTCTCTCTCTCTCTGCCAGCTCCATTCCCTCTTCCCCCTCGGAGCTCTCAAGTTACCTTGATGCTCCCACGCCTCCTCCTCCTCCGCCGCCTCCTCCTCCTCCTACTCTTCCTCTTCTGATTCGGCTGCTGGAGTGGCCAGGGCCACAACAGGTTGTGAATCACAAGATCTCTCTTTCTACCTAATCAAAGAAACCTTGGGATGCAATTTTAGCCATTTTCATTGCTTCCCCAGGAAATTAAGATGGCGATATAGGCAGTTCTCAACTTACAACAGTTGTGACCATTCGAAGTTATAATGGCACTGAAAAAAAATCACTTACAGCTGTTTTTCACACTTACGACCTTGGCAGCATCACATGACTGAAATCCAGGTGCTTGGAAACTGACTCATATTTATGACGGTTGCCATCATGTGATCTTTTTCTAACCTCCTCCTAAGGAAAGTCAATGGGGAAGCCAGATTCAACAAAGAACCCTGTTAGCAGCTCAACAACTGCAATGATTCACTTAACAACTGTCACAAGAAAAGTCGTAAAATATGGACAACTCATTTCACAATTGCTTAGCAGTGAAAATTTTGGGCTCCGTTGTGGTCATATGTCGAGGACTAACTGTATAGCAAGTTTCTCCCCTTTCGGCCAACTGAAATACAGTGTTCCTCCTGTTAGTGTTCCAGCAAACCTCCACTCCAATCAGTAACTCCAAGACAAAATGTATTTCAAAAGTACCTTTATTAGAATAGCACCTGGCACATCTGTGGAATCCTGAATCTAAAAATTTTGGGGGGCTTTCCACAAGTTCTCAAACTACAAATCCATCCCTCCTTAGCCATCATCACATCACGTGGCCCAATCGCGATCTGTCCAAAAGTAAGATCCTTATTTCATCCTGCGCCATACTCAATGACCTTGGACTAACAGATGAATTTTATTTTGTCTACTTGGAGCTACTTAATTGAAATCATCCCCTCCCACTCTCCCAGGCAATGTGGCAGCGGGGAATATGGCTTCAGATAACAGATAATCAGTTGGAAGGGACCTTATAGGTCATCTAGTCCAACCCCCTGCCCAAGCAGGAGACCCTACACCATTTCTGACAAATGGCAGTCCAATCTCTTCTTGAAAACCTCAAGTGATGACACTCCCACAACTTCCAAAGGCAACTTCTGTTCCATTGGTTGATTGTTCTCAATGTCAGATAGTTTCTCCTTATTTCCAGGTTAAATCTCTCCTTGTAAAGTTTTCATCCATTATTCCTTATCTGGACTACAGGTGCTTTAGAAAACAGCTCGACCCCTTCCTCCTCTCTGGGATATTGAAAAACTGCTATCCTGTCTCCCCTGGTCCTTCTCTTCACTAGACTAGCCAGGCCCAGTTCCTGTAACCGGTCTTCCAAAGCTGACACTTCCATTTGTCATTTAACAACCCTCCTGTAAGGTAGGTTGTGCTGAGAAAACAGCCAGCCCAGAGCCAACAGAGTTTCAGTGGTTGAATGCAGTGGTGCGATTCAGCCGGTTCGCACCATTTTGAGAGAACCAATTGTTAACTTTCTGAGCAATTTGGTGAACTGGTTGTTGGAAGAAATCATTAGGTCAGAGAACCAGTTTTTAAATTATTTGAATCCCACCACTGGCTAAATCCCTTGGATGTGACACACCACAGCCTCTGCCACCATTGTGAAGATGGGACAACTTGCCTGGGACCTGGTCCAAAATGAAAACCACCACAAAACCACAAATAGGATTGTCTCCTTTAGTATCTTGTATGTTTTGTAGGACAAAAACATACCTCAGGGTTTGAAAGGCAAATAAGTTCCGCCAGAGAGGAAGAAGCAGCTGTTTTTTTTTGCCAAAGTCACTTTATATATACATCTTTGTTTACAGAGAGAGTTCCAGGAAAATCTAGCACTTTTCAAGCAGCTGGGATTTGTGATTTATGGACATGCTGTTCTTGCAGTTTTGTGTTTTGCAATCCGTGGGGATTGGGACAGGCTACCAGTGTCAGTCAGCAAGCCACATAACACGTGATTTATTTTATTTATTTAAAGTTAAATCCCACCTTTACTATTTTTATAAGTAACCTAAGATAGTGAGCATATCCAATACTCCTTCCTCTTCCTATTTTTCCCACAACAGCCTTGTGAGGTGGATTGGGCTGGGAGAGAGGGACTGGCCCGAAGACACCCAGCTGGCTTTCATGCTTAAGGTAGCACTAGAACTCATTGTCTCCTGGTGACTGACTCAAAGTCACCCAGCCGGCTTTCATGCCTAAAGTGGTACTAGAACTCACCACCTCCCTGTGATTGGCTCAAAGTTACTCAGCTGGCTTTGATGCCTAAGGCGGGATGAGAACTTATTGTCTGCTAGTGATTGGCGCAAAGTCACCCAGATGGTTTTCATGTCTCAGGCAGGACTAGAACTCATCATCTCCTGATGATTGGCTCAAAGTCACCCAACCAGCTTTCATGCCTTGAGGCAGGACTAAAATTCACCATCTCCTGGTGATTGGCTCAAAGTCACCCAGCTGGCTTTGATGCCTAAAGCGGGACTAGAACTCACTTTTTCCTTGTGATTGGCCCAAAGTCACACAGCTGGTTTTCAGGGCTAAGGTAGGACTAGAACTCTCAGTCCCCGGGTTTCTAACCTGATGCCTTAACCACGAGACTCAATTGGCTTTCAAAAATCAGCTTGGATTTAGTGTCATTCCCAAGGTCACGTGACTGCCATTTTTAACATTCCCAGTCAGCTTCTGACAGGCGAAGTCAACGGAGCAAGCCAGATTCATTTAACATCAGTATGTGATTCACTTAAACAACAGCATTCATTTGCTTAACAATCTTGGCCAAAAAAAAAGTTGCATGATTGGGCAGGGCTTGTTTAACATCTGTGTAGCTTAGCAACAGAATGTCAGGGCTCCGACAAATCCATCCCCCTTCAAATCATAAGTCTCTAGCCACATCTCTCAGAGTAAAACAATTTGATTTATTAGGAGTGACCATGTTGGTGTTACCTGGGTGCAGCTGACACTAAGATACATCATTCAAGAAGAGATTGGACTGCCATTTGTCAGAAATGGTGTAGGGTTTCCCGTTTGGGCGGGGGATTGGACTAGATGACCTACAAGGTCCCTTCCAACTCTGATAATCTGTTCAATCTGTTATTTCTCCCTTGACCCTGGTCTTCCCCCACCCACTGGATGTATATTCTCCAATGGGACACATCCATAGACAAGAGTCATCAATCATGCTCTCTAGTAATATTCTTGCACACCAATAGCTTTGGCTGCCAAGCAAATGTCTGAAGCATTTGAGGAATGCATTGCTTTCCCCCACTCCCTTTCTGCTGGCAACTAAAAAAACCAAAGGAGTAGTTTTTTAGTTGACACAAAAATTATCTCCCCAACTGTGGTCGTAAGTCAAGGACGAGCTGTAAAGTCAAAAGCAGCAGCCAAAAAAAGCCAACGCAATCCTAGGTTGCATTAAAAGAGGGATAGAATCAAGATCGTGTAAAGTCCTAGTACCAGTTTACAAAGCCTTAGTAAGGCCACACTTGGAATACAGCATCCAGTTTTGGTCACCACAATATAAAAAAGATGTTGAGACTCTGGAAATAGTGCCGAGAAGAGCAACAAAGAGGATTAGGGGACTGGAGGCTAAAACATATGAAGAACAGTTGCAAGAACTGGATATGTCTAGTCCGATGAAAAGAAGGACTAGGGGAGACACAATAGCAATGTTCCAATATTTGGGAGGCTTCTACAAAGACCTGGGGGTCAAGCTATTTTCCAAAGCACCAAAAGGCAAGATAAGGAACAACGGATGGAAACTAACCAAGGAGAGAAACAACTGAGAATAAGGAGGAATTTCCTAATGGTGAGAGCAATTCAACCAACTTGGAACCATTTGCCTGCAAGAGTTGTGGGTGCTTAAAAACCCTGAAGGTTTTTAAGAAGAGATTGGAGACCCATTTGTCTAAAACAATATAGGGTCTCCTGCTCAAGCAGGGGGCTGGACTAGATGGCCTCCCAGGTCCCCTTCCAGCTCTATTATTCTGGGCAAGCAAAAGCAATCACTGTCGCTCTGCTCGGCATTTTGTTTCAGCGATAGAGGTAGAAAAATCCTGCCCAAGGAAAATGTCATTTTTGCCTTCACAGTTCTGCTGGTTAAATGTGGAGAACTCCCAAGGATGCCTGCTTGATTCATTTCCAGCCATCTCTGAAAACCTTTCCAAAATAGAAATGAGTCCTTGAATCGTTTAGAAATACAGCTATGAGCTCCTAATCTAAGAAGAGACAGCAAATCTGGTCCCCAGGTAGTTCACATACACCATTCATTCCACCCTATTTCTGCATTAACCTGAAAAGCTTTTTTTTTTTTTTTTAATAACAGCAGAAAAATGTGGAATCTCAGAAAATGGTTTCTCACAAAATACACGTAGCTGAATGCCTCTTTTCTGAAAGGGATTTCAAAGGCGAATGCATGAAGCTGCTCAATGGATCTCAGCCAACAGACTCCTGGGGGATTACGGTGGCATTCAATACTAATAACAACAGGATAGAAAAGAGAATAGGGTAAGGTAGGATAGGATAGGACAGGATATAGGATAGGATATAGGATAAGATAGGATAGAGGATAGAGGATAGGATAGGATCGAGGATATGGTTTCGGATAGGATAGGAGAGGATAGGATAGGATAGGATAGGATAGGATAGGATAGGATAAAGCAGTGGTTGCCAACCAGTGGGCCAGGGACAACGGACGTGAGAAAATTTTGGTGGTCCACAGAGAAATGTCCCCCCCAAAGCAATTAATCAAGGCTGTGTGGGAACACAAGGCTTGCATCACTTGCATTGTGAACAACACGAGGTAGTAAGGGAAGGAGGGAAAGGGCGGAGGGGGGAAACTTGCTCCATGCACGCCATGTGCCTGGCTTCTTTCCACTTCTTTCTTCTTCTGCTTATGGCTGCACGCAAGGAAAGCAGCCAAAGTCTTTCTTTCTCTCCCCCAAACTCCACCAGAAATAAGTCTTTGGGACCCTGAAAGGCCTCCTGCTCCAAGATGCTGCGCTGGCAAAGATTCGTTTCTGGTGGAGTTCGAAGGAGAGGAAGAAAGACTTCTGCTGCTTCTGTTCTCCTTGCATGAAGCCAAAAGTCTCTTTCTCCCCTCCCCCACAAGAATGGAGCTGGAGATGGTATCCTGCAATCCCAAATAAAAAATGATCGATCAGTAGGAAAACGGGGGGGGGGGGGATTTTCCTGCATACTTTTGGGGGGATTTTCCAGGGTCTCTGGTCTGGGGGATTTAAAATGATGAGTTTGGTGGTCCCTGAGGTCCAAAAGGTTGGCAACCCCTGGGATAGAAGATAGAGGATATGATAGGATGGGATATAGGATATAGGATATAGGATATAGGATATAGGATATAGGATATAGGATAGGACATGATAGTCAATTGCCAAGTGTCTGAATTTTAATCACAGGAACTTGGGGATTCTGCAAGGGTCATGTGAAAAATAGCCATGTCACTTTTTTTGGTGCTGCTGTAACTTTGAACAGCCACTAAACGAACTGTCGTAAGTCAAGGACTACCTGTACTGGGGATCCACATGGATTTCATCCTCCAAACTTTCCTTTCCTCACGGAAAGAGAAAAATAGTAAATGCCAACCTATCCCCAAAATAGGCCAGGATGGCAGTGAGGTGGCAGCCGTCCAGTCCTGGAATCACTTTTGCTGTTCTTTCTGGGTGTTCCTCCCCTGCCAGGACCCTTTGCAACTCCCTTACCACAAACCAGCCTGACAGAAGTTTTTATGCTTGATTTACAAGGATTCTGGATCTTGGCTGACAAGTTCAAAGAACAGGAACAGCCTGATTTATGACTCGTGCACCGCAAGAACCCAGTAATTGGCAATTCAGTCATCAAATCATTTAAAAACTGGCCAACTTCATGCTTCTGCAGGAGACAATAGAATTAGAATTAGAATTAGAATTAGAATTAGAATTAGAATTAGAATAGAATAGAATCTTTACTGAGAATAGAATACAATAGAATATAATCTTTATTTACAATAGAATAGAATCTTTATTGAGCATAGAAGAGAACAGAATAGAATTTTCATTGAGAATAGAATAGAGAATAGAATAGAATAGAATAGAATAGAATAGAATAGAATAGAATAGAATAGAATAGAATAGAATAGAATAGAATAGAATAG
>BLBF01000055.1:3334681-3346466 GCA_015471245.1 Laticauda colubrina | reverse complement strand
ATACATACATACATACATACATACATACATACATACATACATACATATCTGACAGACGAACACAATACAGAAGCCTGATGATGGCAGATGAGATTCTGTTGAAACGTTGCTACAACTTTGAAAGCACTACAATGACGTGGGATAATACCCGAAGGAAGCTGAACAGCACACATGTAAGTACCCGCGAAAACCTAAGAAAACAAATATATATATATATATATGTATGTATGTATGTATGTATGTATGTATGTATAATTTTTTAAAGCTTTCGCGGGTACTTACATGTGTGCTGTTCAGCTTCCTTCGGGTATTATCCCACGTCATTGTAGTGCTTTCAAAGTTGTAGCAACGTTTCAGCAGAATCTCATCTGCCATAATCAGGCTTCTATATATGCAAACTCCATACAGTTTGTATATACAAACACATACAAACTCCATGTATGTATGTATGTATATATATCACCACTCTGTTAATTTACCGCTCTGTATTGGAGCCCATTGCAGTGAAGCAGTGAAGCCCCACCAATTATGATTTCTAAGAAAGACATTTACCCATTGCACTGTTAACTGTTATAGTCCATTTAAATTACAGTTGACCTTTCCAAGTCTTCTCCTTGTTTCTTCCTAGAACAATGTTTGGTCCCTTTAGCTTGTGGGAAATCATCACATCCAGAGGTCACCATTACAAGACATGAGCAATAATTGCTATATATCTTGTTTCCTCGAAAATATGCATCTAATATAAGCCCTACCCACAAAATAAGCCCTACTTAAGATCCTGCCCACTCCAGAGTAGACAGGTAAAAATTAAGCCAGGGTGGGGATGGGGAGATGCAACTGCCCTACTACTTACCTTTGGACAGTTGTAGCCAGGCCTTGCATACCCCGACACCTGCCTTGCCAGCCCATTTCTTCTGCAGCCGGCAAGGCTGGCAAGTCTTTCCTGAAGCCCTTCGGAGCTGAGGACAAAGCTCTGGATCGATCCAGAGCTCTGTTACTGGCTTCAGAGGCCTTCAGGAAAGCCTTGCTGGTGCAGAAGAAGATGTTCCTGAAGGAACTTTCACTCTGACAGTGAAAAGGAGGCTGGAGTGACATCAGAGTTGGAAGGGACCTTGGAGGTCTTCTAGTCCAACCTCCTGCTCAAACAAGAGACCTTATATCAATTCAGACCAATGACTGTCCGTTCTCTTCTGGAAAACCTCCAGTGATGGAGCACCCACAATTTCTGGAGGCAAGTTGTTCCACTGATTAATTATCCTCAATTTCAGGATATTTCTCCTTAGTTCCAGGTTGCTTCTCTCCTTGATGAGTTTCCAACCATTGCTTCTTGTCTGGCCTTCGGGTGCTTTGGAGAATAGCTTGACCCCTTTCTTCTCTCTGGGGCAGCTCCTCAAATATTGGAAAATAGTCTCCTGTCTCCCCTGGTCCTTCTTTTCCCTAGACTAACCAGGCCCAGTTCCTGCAATTGCATTCTTCATATGGTTTAGCCTCCAGTCCCCTAATGAAAGGAAAGAGAAGAAGAGGTTGACCACCAATAAAGTGGACAGTGGTGACACCATTGGACACAGGTGGGGGAAACATGGCCCCTTTTATGACTTGTGGACTTCAACTCCCAGAATTCCCCAGCCAGCCTTTTGTGACCTTTTGACATGCTGGCTCAGGAATTCTGGGAATTGAAGTCCACAAGTCCTTAAAGGGGCCATGTTTCCCCACCCCTGCTGTTGGAAGCAGATTAGAGAGGGCTCATTTTGGAAAATTTCTATCTATGCCAGGGGCATCAAACTTGTGGTGAAGCATTGTCATCATGTGATGTATCGCAACGTCTTCCACCTTTGCTAAAATGGGGGTGGGCATGGCCAGTGTGTTACACCTCTGGTCCGCAGGCAGCGAGTTTGATGCCCCTGATCTATGCGGTCACTAAAGGTTGACACTAACTTAACAGCACAAAGTCTATCAGCATCAAGTCCTAGCTCTTTTGAGATGTCAAAAGATAAAATAAATCAGAATAGAGCTGGGAGGGACCTTGGAGGTCTTCTAGTCAAGCCCCCTGCTCAAGCGGGAGACCCTATACCCGTGGTGGCAAACCTATGGCATGCATGGCACAGGTGGCACGCAAAGCCATTTGTGCCACGCATGTGCCTCACAGCTGATTTTCAGCCAGTTTGAGGCTTTTTTCAGCTTCCCAAAGGCTTAAAGAAGGCTTCTGCAGGCTTTGCAGGCCGAAAACTATCCCCGTTTCATCCTGTTTTTCCGAAAATACTGGAAGTGACAAAACGGAGCTAGTTTTCGGCCTGCAAAGCTTGCAGAAGCCTGCAGAAGTCTTCCTTAAGCCTTTGGGAGGCCGAAAAAGGCCTCACACTGGTCAAAAATGAGCTGTGAGGTAAAGGGGTGGCGGGTGGGGGTTATGCACGCATGTGTAGGGGCGGGGGGCGGGCACTGCCTTCTGGGAGCTGGCACGCGAGTGCAAGCGTGCAAGCCAGCGCACAATTTTTGGCATAGGAACCCAATGCCATTTCAGACAAGTAACTGTCCACTCTCTTCTTAAAAACCTCCAGTGTTGGAGCATCCACAACTTCTGGAGGCATCTTGTTCCATTGGTTTATTGTTCTCTCTATTAGGAAGTTTATCCTTCGTTCCAGGTTGCTTCTTTCCTTGATCAGTTTCCATCCATTTTTTCTTGTCCAGCCTTCAGGTGCTTTGGAAAATAAGCTGACCGAGGAGAAGAAGATGGACAGCTTCTAAGTGGATGGACTTCATGAAAGCTGTTATGGGTTCACCCTTAGAAGAATTCTGGACCAAATCTATGATGGCCCCTAATCAAGTCATCAATCCATCAATCTATCTGTCAAATAATAACAACGATTAATTCCGCCATGCTGGAATTGCAGAGAGGGGCTAGTTTTTAATTATTTGGTAACAAACTCTTAGGCAGGCTGTGGGTTTTATTTATTTATTTCTTTATTTTTGGACATGACTACTTTCTGCCAATCATACATGCTTTTACTGCTTTCTCGAAAAACCGCTCCGGCCTACGCATGTCATTATTATTCCATTCCTGTTTCTATGCCCAGCGGAGAAAAAATCACAGCTCATATTTTTGGAAAGAGTTTTTATTACATGCAGCACACACACAGCCTTGGGGTGAACACACATCCACTCCACCAAAGAGGCAATCCTTTTGGCCAGAGGAGTTCCATCGGGATGGGTGATCTTAAATATAAATAAATAATAAAGTCTTGAATTGGGCAAATGGGGAGGGGGGGGACCCAGGATAAAGCAGAAGGGAGTAGCCTAGCCTAGTTGCAAGGAAAACCAGACAGGGGAAAGCACTTTTAATCTGATGTCTTCCAGATCAGTTGGATTATCCAAATTGAAAAGAGAGAGGTTGAAGAGAAAGGGGTGTGTATGTGTGTGTGCGTGTGCGTATGTGCACACGTTTCATTGTCACTAGTCGAATGCTAAACCAAAATTTGTCTTGTGACTTCACAAACCTTTTCTTCCTCTTCAAAAAACACTTGTGTTTTCCCTGCTTTATTTTCAGGGGAATTGTGAGTAAGTTTTGAATCTTTCTTGTCTGTCCCTCCCACCCTCCCACCCTCCCTCCTTTCCTCTCCATCTCTCTCACCCTCCCTCTCACTCTTCCTTCATTCCTTCCTTCGCTTTTTCTCTCCTTTCCTATTTTCTTTCCTCCCTCCCTCCTTCCCTTTTTATCTTTGATCCTTCCTCCATTCCTTCCTCCTTCCTTTTTTCCCTTTTTTTTCCTTCCTTCATTCCTTCCTCCCTCCCTCCCTTCTTTTTTCTTCCCTTCTTCCTTCCTTCTTCAACTGTAAAATTCATCTAGAGATTAACATTCTTCTCAGGACATTTTTGGGAAGGAAATTCAATGTTCCTCCTTTTCCAAAGTCCTATTTCCAAGACTGCATCTCAGTATCACAATCCAAGGCATCCACCCATTCTGTCCCAAGCAGGCCAATGATCTCCCCTTGGCCTTCAAGTCCTGAACAAACCAGAGCTGAGGATTAGGTTAAATCCCGTCATTTTTGCAACACCAATTCAAGCCAACTCACCATGGCCAAGTCATCATGGCCAACTCACAATGAACAACTCACCATGGCCAACTCACCATGGCCAACTCATCATGGTCAACTCACCATGGCCAACTCACCATGGCCAACTCACCATGGCCAACTCATGGTCAACTTATCATGGCCAACTCACCATGAACAACTCCCCATGGCCAACTCTTCATAGTCAACTCACCATTCCCAATTCACAATGGCCGACTCACCATGGCCAACTTATCATGGTCAACTCACCATGACCAGCTAATCATAGTCAACTCACCATGGCCAACTCATCATGGTCAAATTATGGCCAACTCACCATGGCCATCATGAGTACAAGGTCAATGTTAGTGGGGGCAGAAGGTGGTGGATGGAGAATTCAGCCCATGTTGTGTTTGCAACCTAGCATTTATGCCTTTGCATTTCTTTTGTCGAAAACAAAACAATTATATTTTCCTGGAAGCAAGCATTATCTCTCCCCTCGGACAGGGGCCCTCATCCTCTTCCTCTGATGACTGAGAGAACTTTGAGATGGATGGTAGCTTCAAAGCACCTTCTCTTTTTTAATATTGTGATTTGATTTTCAAAGGTAGCATATAAAATGCGCTGATTATTCTTTTATCTCCTGCCTCTTGCATGCGGCCATTTGTTTTCATTCACAGAAATGAATGCCAGGTGGGGAAAACAAGCAGAGCAGTAATAAACACTCAGCAGACTGACAAGGCAAAAAGAAAGAAATAAAGGCAGGCGAAACTCAGAAATACAATGAATGGAGTGATTCACCTACCAGGCAGCTGCTGTGCAAAAAAAAGGCAGGATGTTCAATGTCTGCTCTCCATGTATTGCAGAAGGGAGCCTGGCTGGTTGATATCTGCCACCCACCCAGCCTGGCTTGGCAGTGAGAAAAGGCAATCTAGATCCAGTGTGGATGGGTCTGTGACAATTTGTCATGGCCAACTCACCATGAATCAACTCATCATGAACCAATTCACTAAGACCAACTCACCATGGTCGACTCACCATGGCCAACTCACCATAACCAACTCATTATGGTGAACTCACCATGGCCAACTCACCACAGCCAACTCACCATGACCAACTCACCACAGCCAATTCACCATGGCCAACTCACCACGGCCAACTTACCAAGGCCAACTCACCATGCAAAATTGCCACAGCCAACTTGCTGCCAATTCACCACAGCCAGCTAACCATGGCCAAATTGCTACTGGCCAATTCAGAGTGGTACAATTGCAATCATAAATAAATTGTATTTATTTACTACTACATTTATACCATACTGATCTGGGTCAGTTTGCCAGCACTAAAAGTGGTTTCCCATTGTATTTTTTCTGGAAGTTCTTTAACTTCCCAATTTAATCTTTCTTTCTGGGATTTCTTGGTAGTCTCTCATCCACATATTAACCAGATAAGTAGCCATAAAAAGGTCAGCCAGGGACCACAACCTAGAGAGGACCTCTGCACGTGGTTGATCAAACATGCCATTTTCTCAGAAGCCAAGCTGGAAAGGGTAAAGACATTGCTTCCCACACTATCTTATCTTTGCCTTTTCTTGCCAAGAAAATCATAAGCTGCAATCCCATGCTACTTGCATTGTATAAAACTCCTGCTGAGATTTCATAAAGCATTCCTGGAATTGAAATTATGGTGTTTCATGGTGATAGATGATAGATAGATAGAAAGAAAGAAAGAAAGAAAGAAAGAAAGAAAGAAAGAAAGAAAGAAAGAAAGAAAGAAAGAAAGATAGATAGATAGATAGATAGATAGATAGATAGAAAGAATACATAAATAAAAATGGATAGATAAATAAGAGAGGTTGATGGATGTATAAAGAAATGGAGAGAGAGATCTGCATGGATAGATTAATAGAGAGAGATGGATGGATAGAAACAGATGGAGAGAGAAATGTTTAGATGATGTGTGGATGGATGGATAGATAGATAATGATGATAGATGGATAAGATGGATGGATGGATAGAGAGATGGATGAATGGATGGAGATGGGGAAAGAGAAATGTGGATGGATAGATTAATAGAGAGATGGGTGGATAGAAGAGATGGAGAGAGATATATGAATAGATAGGGAGGTGGATGGATGGATAGACAGACAGCTAGACAGACAGACATGGAGAGAGAGATATGGATAGATGGGTAGATGGATGGATGGATAGATAGGTAGATAGATAGATAGATAAAGACAGGCAGACAGACAGACAGAAAGACAGAGAATGATGATGGATAAGATAGATGGTTGGATGGATAGAGATATGGATGCATGGATGGGGAGAGAGAAATGTGGATGGTTAGATTAATAGAGAGATGGTTGGATGGATGGATGGATAATGATGATGGAGAGATAGGATAGATGGACGGATAGATAGATATGATATAGAGAGAGATGGATAGATAAATAGAGAGATGGATGGATAGATGATAGATAGATGGACAGGGCTGAGTGAGGCATTCAGACTAAGTATTTTAATCTAACTGTGACACAGGTTCTGTTTGTTTTGCTTTTACTTAACTATGTCATGATTTAATTATACACCAATCATAAGCCAGTTTGGTTAAGGAGTTGATCTAGACTCTAGAAATCAGGAGACAGTGAGTTCTAGCCCCACTTAGGCATAAAGTAGGTTATGTGACTTTGGAGCACTCCCTCTCTTTCAGCCCTGCCCATCTCACAGAAAGAGGAAAAGGAAGGATATTAAGGCCCTGTCACATTGGCCGACAGATGCAAAACATTTGTAAAAAGGACACAGCGGACGAGAAAATATTCCATATGTTGTTATCCGCTCTCAAAAGTGCCCCAAATTTGCATAAACAGAGCGGACAACAATGGAAAGGAACGGACGGGGGGAGGATGTAGCGGGGATGTAAAGCGGATGTTCGTAGGAAGCCTAGTGGATGGAAGCGGATGGGAGCGGATGTCACATCTGCAGGGCTTCTGGGGGAGCACAGCGAAGCGGATGCGCAGCGGAAGGAGCAGATGCAGAGTGGATGCGTAGTGGAAGCCTAGCGCATGCCTAACGGATGCACAGTGTTCACTGCGCATGCGGGGAGGATGCATTGCATCAGCCCCGCGGATATAAAGGGAAGCAGCTCTCAAGCAGGTCACCATTCAGAGGAAAGACTTGCTGCCAGACAAAGCTCCAGCCAGCCAGCCAGCCAGCAACCCCACAACCATGGGGAAGAAGAGAAAGCCTCAGCCATCTGCTGCCAGCCCTGGCAAGAGGGACAGGGCCACCCTCCCACCCCCTGGCCCTCACTCTGCTTCTGCTGGCACTGCTCCTGGTGCTGGTGCTTCTGCTGGGGCTTACTCTGCTGGCACTGCTCCTGGTGCTGGGGCTTACTCTGCTGGCACTGCTCCTGGTGCTGGGGCTTCTGCTGGGGCTTACTCTGCTGGCGCTGCTCCTGGTGCTGCTGGTGCTGCTGGTGCTCCTGGTGCTGATGGTGCTGATGGTGCTCCTGGTCCTGCTGGTGCTCCTGGTCCTGCTGGTGCTGCTGGTGCTGCTGGTGCTGCTGGTGCTGCTGGTGCTGCTGGCGCTGCTGGTGCTTACTCTGCTGCTGATGATCCTGGTCCTGCTGGTCCTGCTGGCGCTGCTGGTGCTTACTCTGCTGGTGCTGATCCTGGTGCTGCTGGTGCTGCTGCTCCTGGTGCTGCTGCTGCTCGTCCTGCTGGTCCTGCTTTTGCTGCTACTGTCGTTGTTGCTGCTGCTGGTGGTGGTGGTGGTGTGGAGGAGCAGCCCCTACAACCTCGAAGCCCCTCTAATGAGGGCCCATATGGCCCTGCCAGAGGGAGGAAGAGGCAGACGCGTGAACAGGAGAGGAGGCAGTTCTCCATTGAAGAGGAACATGAGGATGAGGTGCTGGAATGGCTGAGAGAGAATGAGTATTTTTGGTGGAAGGAACACAGGCTCTATCAAGACACCAAAAGGAAGCAGGCGGCTTGGAGAGAGAAGGTGGAGAGCCTGGGATACACTTCGGAGGTGCTCCTCGGCTGGTGGAAGCACATGCACAACTGGTATGGGAAGCTGCACCTCAAGAAATCTGGCCAGGCCACGGTCAAGCTGACAGACCGAGAGACCTACATGATGGCCAAGTGCAGCTTCTTGGAGGGTGAGATCCGCCACCGAGGAGCAGCCCCTCTCACAACCCTCTCTCTCAGGCAGCCTGCTGTGAGCCAGTCCTCTTCTGGCAAAGAGTCAGCTCCTGTGTCCAGGCAGGTATCTTTGGAGCGTGCCATGATGGAGACCCCCCCGACAGCTGTACTACCCATGGCAGAGCGCATGGAGGACCCCCTGACGCAGTGGGAGCAAGGAGAGGGCACTTCCACCACAGGCCAACCCGCATCCACCTCCAGCTCCACCTCCACCGAAAGGCAGAGAGGCAGACAGGAGGGGCAGAGCCACACTGTCCTGCTGGAGATCAGGGACACCATCAGAAGCAGCGTAGATCTCCTCTCTCAGCTGGTACACACCGACATCCCATCCTCCAACCGCAAGTCCTTCCTCACCTACGTCAACCAGACCCTCATGAACATGTCAGAACCACAGTACCAGGTGGTGAAGGACAGGATCACCAATATTTTTCACAAACCTCCAGACTAAGCTGAACCTGCTTCCACCCAGTCCAGGCCTGGTCCTCCACCCCAGGTGATGTCACTGCCCTTCCAAGGCTTTCCACAGGCCCTCACCTACCAAGGCTATGGCTACCAGGAGCTCCAGCAGCACAGGCATCCCTTCCCAGTCCAGGCACAGGTACATCAAATGCCACCGGTGCCACCGGTGCCACTGATGCCACCCACACCACCGATGCCAGCCACGCCACAGATGCCACCCATGCCACCGATGCCACCCATGCCACCGATGCCACCCGCACCACAGATGCCACCCGCACCACAGATGCCACCGACGCCTCACCTCGCTCAGCTGCAGACCAGACAGCCCCACTACACTCCTCCTTCCTCCACCCCACAGCCAAGCCCGGCCTCAGAACATCTGTCATCAGTATCGGGGCTGACACCCCATGTCATGGAGGAAGGGGCTCTTAACATCACGGGGCTGAGCCAGCTCTCTGAGAGCTTCCTCCACACATCGTCCCCTGTTGTCCTCTCGGGGCCAGGCACCCCAATGACGCCTCAGACCAGCACTCCAGCAGCAGCCACCTCCACAGCACCTGGACCCTTCACCCCTGAGACTCTGATTTCCACCTCTGATACCACTGTTCTGCAACTTTCTTCCAGCCTTCTTCAGTGGTGGGGCACTGGAGGAGCTCCTCCATGTATTCTTCGATGATGGCCTGCACCACTTCTCTGACCACAATGCTGATGGTGTTGTGTGGCACCCTCCAGCCCTACTGCATGCTCCTGTAGGTGGTCCCTGAGGCCAGGTGGCGCAGAGTCAGTGCCACCTTGAGCCCAGGGTCCAGGCTGGGCCAGAAGTTGGTGCTCTGCTTGGTCAACCTGGGTCTCAGCCACTCCAGAACTTCGTCAAACATGGCTGGAGGCATCCTCATGAAGTTCTGGAATGTACGAGGGTCTTCGTTCCTCAGCTCCACCATCAGCTTGTTATACAGTCCGTACTCGGCTCTTCTCGCGATCCATCTTCGGACCCAGACGCTTCTTGGCCGCCTCCTTTTCTTCCCGTAGAACAGTTGAAAGAGCCTGTAGATGGCTTCGCACTGTTGTAGAATGATGGTGGTTACCAAAAGGAGTGTGTTATGATCCATGGTGGAGATGACTGGATGCTGTGGAAGAGCAAGAGCAAAATGAAGGCTGAAGAGGTCTGCACAGCAGGGCTACTGGACTGAAAGGTGAGTTCCTCGCCCTTTTAATAGGAAATATCATTTTTTCGCTCGATGTCCTTTTGTATCCTCTAGGCATCCTGCAGACATCCTAAATATCCGAGATACATCCCCTCTGCAAACGTTTTTTCCGTTTTAATGCTTTGTATGCGAGCTGCATCTGCTTTCATCCTTTCTCCATCCGTGCTACTAATGCTTTGTGTCCGTTCCATGTCCGTTTCGCTTCCTCCCTGTGTCCGTTTTCCGCTGGAGCGGATTTGAGTTGCGCGGATGCACAGCGGATGCCTCGCGGATATAGCGGATACTTAACGGATGACGACGGATGTAGAACGGATGTTCCCCGTATGCGTTGCGGATGCAGAACGGACACGTTGGATACATTTTCCGCTCAAAAAGTTTTGAGCAGCTCAAAACTTTTTGAGCGGATGGAATCTCAGTCGACGGATGCTGGACGGATAGAGAGGATGAAAAATGGAGACAGTGAGTACAGAATGGAAGCATCGCGTTAACCAACGGATGGCAAGTGTTTCTCTCCATTTTACATCCTCTTTCCATCCATTGGTGCAGTGTGGCATGGGCTTTAGCTACTGTATGTTCACTGCCTTGAGTTACTTACACAGTAATAATGGCAGGATAAAAATCCATTGATCTATTAGATTTTTATCCCGCCTTTATTACTTTCTAAGTCATGAATTTATTGGGGTTGGGACTAGAAGAACTTCAACATCCCTTCCAGCACCATAATTCTTCCATTCTATGATTCTAAGTGGCTTTTTCAGATACAGAAGTGAGAAGTGGGTGGGAAAAATATTTAGAAGTTGATTCCAACATTCATCCAGATGCCACTGTTTCAGAGGTGAGATTCTACCAATTCTCACCTATTCGCTAGAACCAGTTGTTAACATTCTAAGCAGTTCGGAGAATCGGTTGTTAGAAGAAATTACTGGACTAATCCTATAAGGAAGGCAGGAAGGAAACATTCTGGTGTTGCTTACAGAAACTGCCTCTCCTTTAACCCTGATTACATTCTTGGCAGGACTAGACTTCTTGTCTCAAGAACATCTCTGGATTTTTTCCCCCTCCTTTGCTGGTACTTTACTTGTGTGGAGTGACCATTCAAAGTGACAATGGCACTGCAAAAAGTGACTTATGACCATTGTTGCACAACTGTTGCAGCATCCCCACGATCATGAGAGGCCAGGCGAGGAGATGCGTGCCTCGATGTGATATTGAGTTGGCCATGCCCAGCCAATAACATGACCACCAAGCTACGTCCACCCAGTCACATGACCACCAAGCCACGCCCACATAACCAATTGTTTAAAAATTTGAATCCCACCTCTGCACTGTTTACTTGAGACTTCTATTCCATTGAAGCAGATGACAGATGCACCCACCTGGGGTATATGTTACTATCAATATGGGAAATTAGGCATCTTATAGAGAATGCCTAGGAAATTTATAGAATGCCAAAAATTGGACATCAATTTATGAAATGCTTAATATTTCATACATTTCCTGGGCATTCTGTGCAATGTCAAAAGGCAAACCGGCAAAGAATAGAATAGAACGGAATGGAATGGAACGGAACAGGACAGGACAGAACAGAACAGAATCTTTATTGAGAACAGAATAGAATAGAATTAAGAATAATAGAATAGAAAAAAGAATATAGAACAGAATAGAATAGAATAGGGATAGGAATAGAATAGAATAGAATAGAATAGAATAGAATAGAATAGGAATAGAATAGAATAGGTATAGAATAGAGTAGAATAGAATATGGAATGGAGAATAGAATAGGTATGGTATAGAATAGAATAGGTGTAGAATAGAATAGAATAGAATAGAATAGAATAGAATAGAATAGAATAGAATAGAATAGAATAGAATAG
>BLBF01000055.1:3304337-3315752 GCA_015471245.1 Laticauda colubrina | reverse complement strand
ATAATAATAATAATAATAATAATAATAATAATAATAATAATAATAATAATAATATAAAAATGTTTTAAAAGCATGAAAGGAACAGGAGAAGAACAAAAAATCTCCTTCCCAAAGTCAATGGATTCAGAGGCCACAGGTATGGTTAGGAGGGTGAATTCTTTTCAAGCTTGCCATATCTACATTTGCTATGAAAATACATGCGAAAATCACATTCACGTAAAACCCCACATAGGGTTAGGTCTCCGTGAATTTGGAGAGCAAAATGGATATCGCCAATGGATTCGGAACCCTTCATTATAGTTAGGACAGTACATACTTTTTGAGGGTGTCTTATGTGCATTTCATAGCAAAATTCATGGGTGTGATAATAATCACAAAATTCAGCCAGAGACAGTGAACAATATGGAAGAGTTTATTATTAAGCTTTTGCAAAAGGGAATTCTGCTCATGGCAGAAGTCGTGGTTCCCAGGAAAGCTGGGGTTTATATACAGGTTCAAATATACAGTCTCTGCCCCTTTCCTGGGTTCACAATCTATCCAAGCTATGTATCTCCCTAAGCCATACCCATAGCATAACACCTGTTTCTTTGTCTTTGGAAACTACCCTTGTTCTCATGGCTTCTTCCTGTTATGTCCATCTAAGCACAATGGATCATTAACAGGTTTCCGTTGGGTCAGCCTGATCTAGCATAACACCTATTCCAGCCAAGAACTTGACATTTTATTTTTAAAACATAACAAGTGACAAAACATAATATGTTTGTTCGATACAGAATAGAATAGAATTGTTGCAAATATAATAGACTATAATAGGAGAATAGAATAGAATGGAATGGAATGGAATGGAATGGAATAAGAATTCTTTATTGGCCAAATGTGATTGGACACACAAGGAATTTGTCTTGGTGCAAATGTTCTCAATGTGCATAAAAGAAAAGAGACATTCATCAAGAGTCAAGAATCATAAGGTACAGCACTTAATAATAGTCATAGGGTACAATAAGCAATCAAATCATACTAGAAAACAGTCAATATAAATCATAAGGATACAAGCGACAAAGTTACCATCATGCAGTCACAAGTGGGAGGGGATGGATGATAAGGAGCGATGAGAAGATTAATAGTAATAGTAATGCAGGCTTTGTAAATAGTCGGACAGTGTTGAGGGAATTATTTGTTTAGCAGAGTGATTTGGTATTCGGGAAAAAAACATCCTTGTGTCTAGTTGTTCTGGTGTGCAGTGCCCTATAGCATCGTTTTGAGGGAAGGAGTTGAAACAGTTTATGTCTGGGATGTGAGGGGTCTGCAGATATTTTCACAGCCCTCTTTTTGACTCGTGCAGGATACAGGTCCTCCATGGAAGGCAGGTTGGTAGCCATTGTTTTTTCTGCAGTCCTAATTATTCTCTGGAGTCTGTGTCTGTCCTGTTGGGTTGCAGAGCCAACCCAGACAGTTGCAGAGGTGCAGATGACAGACTCAATGATTCCTATGTAGAACTGGATCAGCAGCTCCTTGGGCTCTTTGAGCTTTCTGAGTTGGCGCAGGAAGAACATTCTTTGATGTGCTTTTTTGATGATGTTTTTGATGTTAGGTGTCCATTTAGATCATGTGATATAATAGAATCTAGAAGTTTGAAGGTCTCTACTGTTGATACTGTATTGTCTAGCATTGTAAGAGGTGGTAGTATGAGAGGGTTTCTCCTAAAGTCTACCACCATTTCTATGGTTTTGAGTGTGTTCAGTTCCAGATTGTTCACAGTTACACCACAAAGCAAGTTGTATAACCTCCTGTCTGTATGCAGAATATTCGAATCCCACCATTGTTTTCCACCCTGTCTTATGTGCATTTGCTGGATAATTCATGTGAAAATCCCATTCGCGGAAATTCCACTGAGACAATCGCTTGTCTGAAATGGTATAAGACAGTGGTGGCTAACCTTTTTGGCTCCTGTGCCAAAAATTGCTTGAATTGCTTGAAAAATCAGCTGTGAGGTACAGTGCAGGTAAGGGGTGGCGGGAGTGGGGGTGGTGGTAATTGCGCACACATGTGCAGGGGACATGGGGGGAGCACTCACATGCCAGCACCCAGAATGCAATGTGTGCCCTCACGTCCCCTGCGCATGCGCACACAACCCACTCCCTCCGCCACCCCCTTACCTGCACTGCACCATACAGCTGATTTTTCAGCTGGTTTGAGGCCTTTTTCAGCCCCCCAGAAGCTTTTCAGGATGAAAAATAGGCCTGTTTCATCACTTCCTGTAATACCAGAAGTGACGAAATGGGCCTATAATTCGTCCTGAAAAGTCTTGTAGACATTTTTTCCTAGCCTCTGGGAGGCCACATAAGGCCTCAAACCAGCCAAAAGAATCAGTTATGAGGTGCGCACATCCGCAGTGAGGTAAGTTTGCCTGTGGCTCCCGTGCTGGCACAAATGGCTCTACATGCCACCTGTAGCACGCATGCCATAGGTTCGTCATCATGGGTATAGGATCTCCTGCTTGAGCAAGGGGATGGTCTAGAAGACCTTCAAGGTCCCTTTCAACTCAATTCTGATTCTCTATTCTGATTCATTGGTAGTTGGTTGCTATGATTCGGTCACCTTCCTGCTTTGATCATTACAATAAGCCTAGCTCCTCAGCGTTTCAGTTCCTAGATTAGGAGCTGTTACAAGCTGCTGGACAGATGGGGAAAGAATGAAGTTAAAGTCTGCCTCATAGCCATTTAGGGGAAAGAATCCAAGAATCTGAGAACTGGATGGGACTCTTGAGATCATCCAGTCTACCTCCTGCTCAAAAGCTTGTCTGACCATTCCAACCTTTGCTTGAACATTTTTGTGTTCTGGTATCTGATGATGGCTAACATATCCCCTGAATATGTTTCGTCGGGGCTAAACACCCCCAGCACCTTAATGTCATTCTCAGAGCCAATTTGGTGTAGTGGTTAAGATGCTGGCCAAGAAACCAGGAGATGGGGAGCTCTAGTCCTGCCATAGGCATGAAAGCTTGCTGGGTGACTTTGGGCCAATCACTAGGTGATGGTGAATTCTAGTCCTGCCTTTGGCATGAAAGCTGACTGGGTGACTTTAGGACGGTCACCAGGAGACTGTAAGTTCTAGTCCTGCTTTTGGCATGAAAGTCTATTGGATGACTTTGGGCCAATCAGCAGAAGGCTGGGAGTTCTAGTCCCGCCTTTGGCATGAAAAAGTCATAAGTCATTTTTTTCACTGCCATTGTAACTTCGGATGGTCACTAAATGAATTGTTGTAATTCGAGGACTACCTGTGCTGAACAAAATCTCAGAATCTGTTGGAAAAAAGCGGGAAAAAAGCCAAATCCCATATCAAAATCCTGAGAAAATGGCAATTTTTGAGCTTTTGAGACTGCCAGATGGAAACCTTTACAATCTATTCCTATTGACTCGGGTCTTGTGAAAGGGGAAATGCAACCGGCCACAGACAGAGTTCAGCGAAAAAAACCCTCTACTATTGAAATTTGAAAGAATAAGTGGAAACAAAACAGAGAAAAATATTTTTTATTTTCAAATCAGAGAACTCAATAAGGCCGTGACATAAAAACCCAGCTAGCGATTAGAGAGGAAGATTGGCAGAGATACAAGTTACTCTCTCTATTTGGGTTCAGCATGTCAATTCCTTAGTTGGAAAATAATGCAGTGTGTCCACTGTTAATTGGATAATTATTCAGGAGGATAGGAGGATAAGATTCAGCTGGAATGACTGGTTTGTGGAATTTTTATTGGAATTATTTATTCTGTAAAGTTCAACTGAAAGGGCTGGGGAAGAGATGCGCTGATGCAGGTTTTCTCCACCTCAGCCGCTTTAAGAAAGATGGACTTCAATTCCCAGAATTCTTCAACCAGGATGCTCTAAGATGGATGGACCTCAACTCCCAGAATTCCCCAGCCAACATAGGTCAAGATGGATGGACTTCAACTCCCATAATTCCCCAGCCAAGATCTTTAATGTAAGTGAACTTTAACTCCCAGAATTCCCCAGCCAACATAGTTTAAAATGGACAGACTTCAATTTATTCTTTAATCACATAGGTAGTCCTTGACTTTAGTTAATTTCTGCTGCTAAATGAGACAGTGGCTAAGTATGTTTTGCCTCATTTTACCTTTTTTCCGTGTGGTTGTACCTTCAAACAGTCCCAAAGGCCCGGTCCCACTGGCCGACGGATGCAAAACGTATGCATAAAGGACACAGTGGACGAGCAAAATTTTGGGGGTGGCTCCATCTGTTGTCATCCGCTCCAAAAAGTGGTGAAAATTTGCATAAACAGAACGGAAAAGAACGGACGTGGGTAGTATGAAGCCTGGATCTTAAACGGATGTTCATAGGAAGCCTAGCGGATGAAAGCAGATGGAAGCGGATGACACCTCTGAATGGGTTCTGGGGGAGAATTTCGAAGCGGACGCATAGCGGATGAAGCTATCACGTATGCCTAGAGGAAAGAAAGGGGATGCCGTGTGGATGTATATCGGATGCAAACCATTCACTGCGCATCCTTTCTATTTCTGTGCTACTAACACTATGTAGACGTTCCATTTACCTTTTGTTTCCTCCCTCTTTCCGTTTTCAGCTGCAGCGGATGTGAGTTGCAAGGATGCCCAGAGGATGCAGAGAGGATACAGCGGACGTTTAACGGATGATAAACGGACATAGAACATTTGTTGCTCGTATGTCACGGATTTACATCATACACAACAGAAAGTTCACCCGTTCACAAAGTTTTGTGCAGATCAAAACTTCTTGCACGGATGAAATTGCAGTGGACGGATGCTCGACGAATAGAGCGTATAAAACACGTATGCAGTGAGTACACAACGGATGCATAGCATTTTCCAACGGATGGCAAGCTTTTTTTAATGTTTTACATCCTCTTTGCATCCGTAAGTGCAGTGGGACCGGGCCTTTAAATAAAGGGTTGTAAGTCAAGAACTAACAAGGTCTTCCTGGAACCATCAGAAGAACATAACTCCAGTTGCAAACTTCCTGGAGTTCTCCTCACCTTGGGAGCATTCACACATGCCTTTCACCCAGATCAGTCACATCCAGGCTTGATTGAGATCATAGAGCTGGTTTCAATGACTTCCTAGGAGGGAATAATGTGCTGCTTCCTTGAAAATGCCCTGAATTCTTGTTTTAACTGAGAACATTTGTTTAATGCAGGGAACTCGGAGCGATGGGTGGGAGGGGAGCCTCCTGTGCCCCCCCCCCCCACTGCATCATGAGAATCCTCGTAGTCTTGACCGGCAGTGGTTGCAGTTGGGAAGTTCTGCTGCCCATCACCTCCCTCCCCTCTGCCTCGCATCCCACCCAGGTCTGGTGCAATGCAGTCTCTGCAGTTCTTGGCTCTGGAGCTCAGCACAACCTTTAGGGCCCACCAGGCAAAGGAGAGACAGAGAGAGAGGAGGGAGGGAAGAAATGATCAAGGGGGAGGGAGGGAATCAACAAGGGAAGGAAGGAAGGGAAGGAAGTAATGAACAAGGAGAAGGAGGGAAGGGAGGGGGGAAGGAGGGAGAAAGAAAGGGAGAGAACAAGGGAAGGAAGGGAGAAAGGGAAGGAAGGGAATGAGGGAAGAAGGAGGGAGGGAGAGGAAGGGAGGGAAGGAATGAGGGAAGGAAGGAACGAGGGCGGAAGGAGGGAGGGAGGGAGAGGAAGGGAGGAAGGGAAGGGGAAAGGAGGAAAGGGAAGAAGGGATAAAGGAAGGAACGGGGGGAAGGGAGAAAGGGAAGGAAGGAGGGAATGAGGAGGGGAGGAAGGGAGGAAGGGAGGAAGGGAGGGAGGAAGGGAGGAAGGAGGGAGGAGAGGAAGGAAGGGGGAAAGAAGGAAGGAAGGGGGAAAGAAGGAAGGAAGGAAGGGAAGGAGGGATAAAGGAAGGAAGGAAGGAAAGGAAGGAAGGAAAGGGGGAAGGGAAGGGAAGAGAGAATGAGGAAGGAAGGGAAGAAGTGAGAAAGGAAGGAAGGGTAGGAGGGAGAAAAGAAGGAAGGGAAGGAGGGAGAAAGGGAGGAATGGAAGGAGGGAGGGAGGGTGGAAGGAAGAAAGGAACATTTAGTAATTGATTTTTGCCTCATTTTACGACAGTTCTTACCACATTTGTTAAGTGAATCACTGCAGGTTTTAAATTAGTAACTTGGTTGTTATGTGAATCTGGCCTTCGCCATTGACTTTCCTCATCAGAAGGTCACAAAAGGGGATCATATGACCTCGGTGGACACTGCAACCATCATAAAGATGAACCAGTTGTCAACCATCACATGACCACGGGGAATGCTGCAATGGTCATAAGTGTGAAAATCGGTCACGAGTCCCTTTTTTTCAGTGCCATCGTAACCTCTCCCTAAGCGAACTACTGTGAGTGGAGGTCTACTTGCACCTGGGTACTTCTGGGGACTGTATAATTCCAATTTTTCCTCCTTTAAAAATGATTATTTCTTCCCCTGGCGTTTCCTTTCCCTGTGGCAAGGTCGCAGGCGCTCCGGCTGAAATGATTTGGAGAAGCCAGACCAAAGGTGCTTCCACTATCGTTCAGTTGCAGCTTTTGTGTTTATCTCCCCCGCAAAAGGTTGGTGTTGTCTTTCTGCTCGGCTGAGGCAATTAATTCCTTCTAGAAGGAGGCACAAAATTAACAAAGAAACTGTAGTGAAAGCAGAAAACAGTGCAGCTGGGGCGGGGGGGGGGAAATGGGAGAGGAATGATCAGTAGTAGGATGCTGCCTGTGTAAGAACAGGATTGGTGATTGTGTGCTTCCCATGTGTGAACAGCTTTCCAGGGAAAAAACATACCTGCTATGTTACTATTGGGGAGTAACATAGTTGAGGAGCGGCAATCCCAGTGGTGGGATTCAGCCGGTTCACACCAGTTCACAAGAACCAGTTGTTAACTTTCTTTTTTTTAAAGTTTTTTATTTTTAACAACAAACATAAACAAAGACAAAAACAAAACAACAAATAAAACCTTCTTTCTTTCTTTTTATATTTTAAAATTTAATTTTATTGAACAAACACAAACAAAAACCAAAAAATACATTAAAAACATTGAACATTATACAATCCTCCTAACCCACATATTTGTCTTACATTGCTAAAGCCCATGTCACACTGCACCAACGGATGGAAAGAGGATGTAAAACGGAGAAAAACGCTTGCCATCCGTTGGTTAACGCGATGCATCCGTTCTGTACTCACTGCATGCGTGATTTATACGTTCTATCCGTCCAGCATCAGTCTACTGAGATTTCATCCGCTCAAAAAGTTTTCAGCTGCACAAAACTTTTTGAGCGGATGAACTTTCCGCAGCGTCCGTTCTACATCCGCGACACATACGGGGAACAAATGTTCTACATCCGTTACACGTCCGCTGTATCCGCTCAGCATCTGCTGTACATCCGCGCAACTCGCATCTGCTCCAGTGGAAAACGGAAAGAGGGAGGAAGCGAAACGGACGCGGAACGTCCGCACAGCGTTAGTAGCACAGACATAGAAAGGATGTAAGCAGATGCAGCTCGCATACAAAGCATTAAAACGGAAAAAACGTTCATATAAGGGACGTATCTTGGATATTTAGGATGTCTGGAGGATGTCTAGAGGATGCAGAAGGACACCTAGCGGAAAACCTATATTTCTTAGAAAAAGGGGGAGCAACTCACCTGGATCTCACTTTCAGTCCAGCAGCCCTGGTGTGCAGACCTCTTCAGCCTTGCTCTTGCTCTTACACAGCATCGTCATCTCCATCATGGATTGTCACACACTCCTTTTGGTAGCCGCCATCATTCTACAACAGTGTGAAGCCCTCTACAGGCTCTTTCACCTGTTCTATGCAAGGAAAAGGAGGCGTCCAAGAAGTGTGTGGGTCCGAAGACGGATCACGAGAAGAGCGGAGTACGGACTGTATGACAAGCTGATGGTGGAGCTGAGGAACGAAGACCCTCATGCATTCCAGCACTTCATGAGGATGCCACCAGCCATGTTTGATGAAGTTGTGGAGCGGCTCAGACCCAGGTTGACCAAGGCAAACACCAACTTCTGGCCCAGCCTGGACCCTGGACTGAAGGTGGCACTGACTCTGCACCACCTGGCCTCTGGAACCACATACAAAAACATGCAGTATGCGTGGAGGGTGCCACACAACACCATCAGCAAATTGATCAGAGAAGTGGTGCAGGCCATCTTCGAAGAATATGTGGAGGAGCTCCTCCAGTGCCCCACCATTGAAGAAGGCTGGAAGAAAGTTGCAGAGCAGTGGTATCAGAAGTGGAACTTCCCCCACACCGTTGGAGCCATAGATGGCAAGCACGTGGCCTGCAAAGCACCACCCAAGTCGGGGTGCACTTATTTCAACTACAAGGGCTTCTTCAGCATCGTCCTCTTTGCCATGGTCGATGCTGACTACAATTTCATGTACATCGATGCTTCAGGCAACGAGTCAGCTTCAGATGCCCAGGTATACAACACCAGTTACCTCAAGGAGGGGCTGGAACGCAACCTCATCATGGGCATCCCAGATCCAGACCCCCTGCCCAACGACACACAAGATGTGCCCTACTTCATCGTGGGGGATGACGCCTTCTCCCTCAGAACCTACCTCATGAAGCCCTACACTTCCAAATGCCTCACCCGTGAAGAGAGGATCTTCAACTACAGGCTGTCCAGGGCAAGGCGGGTGGTGGAGAACGCCTTTGGCATCCTGGCCAACAGGTTCCAGGTACTTCTTACCACCATGCAGCATCACCCAGAGACCGTGAGGAACATCATGGAAGCTTGCTGCATCCTGCACAATCTCATGCGCACCCGCTACCCAGTGTTGCAAAACAGGCTTGTGGACTGCCAACAAGGCAATGGGGACATGGAGACTGGTGAATGGAGGCAAGGAGTAAACCTGATAGACACTGTGAATGTGCCAGGCCCCAACAGAGCTTCACGTGAAGGGAAGAAGCAGCGCAATCTCCTGAAACACTGGTGCAACTCCCCAGCTGGAGCAGTGGAGTGGCAAGACAGGAAGGTAGATGCTTAATGGATGCTTCCTTGAGCCTGTCTCATCACACTGATGAGATTGTGCCATGTATGTTGAGTGGCCCTACAATGAACAGGGCAGGACAACAGGGGATGGTGTGTGGAGGAAGCTCTCAGAGAGCTGGCTCAGTCCCGTGATGTTGAGAGGCCCTTCCTCCATGACATGGGATGTCAGTCCCAAGACTGATGACAGATGTTCTGAGGCCGGGCTTGGCTGTGGGGTGGAGGAAGGAGGAGTGTAGTGGGGCTGTCTGGTCTGCAGCTGAGCGAGGTGAGGCGTCGGTGGCATCTGTAGCATCGGTGGCATCTGTGGCATCTGTGGCATTGGTGGTATCGGTGTCATCAGTGGCACCTGTGGTGTGCGATGTTCCTGTGCCTGGACTAGGAAGGGCTGCCTGTGCTGCTGGAACTCCTGGTAGCTGTAGCCTTGGCAGGTGAGGGGCTGTTGAAAGCCTTGGAAGGGCTGTGACATCACCTGGGGTGGAGGAGCAGACCTGGAGTGGGTCAGAGCAGGTTCAGCTGGGCCTGGAGGGTTGTGCAGAAGACCTGTGATCTTCTCCTTGATCATCTGGTACTGGGCTTCAGGCATTTCCATGAGGGTCTGGTTCACTTAGGTGAGGAAGGGCTTTCTGTTAGAGGATGGTATGTCGGAGTGTACCAGCTGAGAGAGGACATCTACGCTGCTCTTGATGGTGTCCCTGATCTCCAAGAGAACAGTGTGGCTCTGTCTCTCCGGTCTGGCTCTCTGCCTGCTTTCTGTAGAGGTGGAGCTGGGGGTGGGGGTGGGTTGGTCTCTGGTGGCAGCAGCCTCCTCTTGCTCCAACTGTGTCAGGGGGTCCTCTATGTGATCCGGCACGGGAAGTGCAGTTGTCGGGGGGGTCTCCATCATGGGGCGCTCCAAAGACACTCTCCTGCCTGGACACAGGAGCTGACTCTTGGCCAGAAGAGGACTGGCTCTCTGTGGGCTGCCTGAGAATGAGGGTTGACAGAGGAGCTGCTCCTCGGTGGTGGATCTCACCCTCCAAGAAGCTGCACTTGGCGATCACGTAGGTCTCCTGGTCCATCAGCTTGACCGCGGCCTGGCCAGACTTCTTCAGGTGCAGCTTCCTGTACCAGGTGTGCATGTGCTTCCACCACCCCAGGAGGACATCCGAAGTGTAGCCCAGGCTCTCCGCCTTCTCTCTCCAAGCTGCCTGCTTCTGCTTGGTGTCTCAATAGAGCCTGTGTCCCTTCCTCCAGAGGTATTCGTTCTCCCTCAGCCATTCGAGCACCTCCTCCTCATGTTCCTCTGCAATGGAGTACTGTCTCCTCTCCCCCTTTTCTCGCGAATGCCTCTTCCTCTCTCTGGCAGGGCCTTCTGGGCCCTCATCAGCAGGGCTTTGAGGTTCTAGGTGCTGGTCCACCACACCAGCAGCAGCAGCAGCAGCAGCAGTACCACCACCACCAGCAGCACCAGCACCAGCAGCACCAGCAGAGTCAGCACCAGCAGAAGCACCAGCACCAGGAGCAGCACCAGCAGAGTCAGCACCAGCAGCAGAAGCCCCAGCAGAAGCAGAGTCTGCACCAGGGGGTGGGATGGTGGTCCTGTCCATCTTGCCAGGGCTGGCAGGAGTAGGCACAGGCTTCCTCTTCTTCCCCATGGTTGTTGGCTGAAGATGTGTCTAGCAGCAGGTCTTTCTTCTGAATGGTGACCTGCTTGCGAGCTGCTTCCCTTTATATCCGTGGGGCTGACGCAATGCATCCTGCCCGCATGCGCAGTGAACGCTTTGCATCCGCTAGGCATCCGCTAGGCATCCGCTCAGCATCCGCTCTGCATCTGCTCCTTCCGCTGCGTGTCCACTTCGCTGTTCTTCCCCGGAAGCCCTGCGGATGTGTCATCTGCTTCCATCCGCTTCCATCCGCTAGGCTTCCATTGAGCATCCGCTTAACATCCTTGCTACATCCTCCCCACGCCCCTTCCTTTCCTTTGTTGTCCGCTCTGTTTATGCAAATTTGGGGCACTTTGAGAGCAGATAACAACGGATGGAAAATTTGCTCGTCCGCTTTGTCCTTTTTACATATGTTTTGCATCCATCGGCCGATGTGACCTAGCCTTAAATCACATATAAAAATAATACAAAAATAATATCAGACGAACACTATACAGAAGCCTGATGATGGCAGATGAGATTCTGCCAAAACGTTGCTGCAACTTTAAAAGCACAACTACAGTTATGTGGGAAAATACCCGAACAAAGCTGAATACCATACATATAAATACCCGTGAATACTTAAGAAAACAAATGTATGTGTGTGTGTGTGTGCGTGTGTGTGTGTGTGTGTGTGTGTGTGTGTGTGTGTATATATATATATATATATATATATATATATATATATATATATATAT
>BLBF01000055.1:3278260-3290227 GCA_015471245.1 Laticauda colubrina | reverse complement strand
GAGTAGAGTAGAGTAGAGTAGAGTAGAGTAGAGTAGAGTAGAGTAGAATAGAATATAGAATAGAATATGGAATAGAATAGAATAGAATAGAATAGAATAGAATAAGAATAGAATAGAATATAGAATAGAATATAGAACAGAATATAGAATAGAATAGAATAGAATATAGAATAGAATAGAATAGAATAGAATAGAATAGAGTAAGAATAGAATAGAATATAGAATAGAATATAGAATAGAATAGAATAAGAATAGAATATAGAATAGAATAGAATAGAATAGAGTAAGAATAGAATAGAATATAGAATAGAATAGAACATAGAATAGAATATAGAATAGAATAGAATATAGAATAGAATATAGAATAGAATAGAATAAGAATAGAATAGAATATAGAATAGAATAGAATAGAGTAAGAATAGAATAGAATATAGAATAGAATAGAATATAGAATAGAATATAGAATATAGAATAGAATAGAATAAGAATAGAATAGAATATAGAATAGAATAGAATAGAATATAGAATAGAATAGAATAGAATAGAATATAGAATAGAACATAGAATAGAACATAGAATAGAATAGAATTCTTTTATTGGCCAAGTGTGATTGGACACACAAGGAATTTGTCTCCAGTGCATAAGCTCTCAGTGTACATTAAAAAAAAATACATTCATCAAGAATCATAAAATGCAACACTTAGTGGTTAGTCCTTAGTCCTTAGTCCTAGGTTACTAATAAGCAATCAAATCATACTAGGAAACTAAATAAAACAATATAATCGTATAGATACAAGCAGCAAGGTTATATAGTCATCAGTAGGAGGAGATAGGTAATAGGAAGGATGAGAAGAAGAATAGTAATACAGTCTTAGTAAATAGTTTGACACTGTTGTGGGAGTTAGTTGTTGAGCAGAGGGATGGTGTTCGGAAGAAAACCGTTCTTGCGTCCAGTTGTTCTGGAATTCAGGGCTCTATAGAGTCATTTTGAGGGAAGGAGTTGAAACAGTTTATGTCCGGGATGTGAGGGGTCTGTAGATATTTTCACAGCCCTCTTTTTGACTCGTGCAGCATGCAGGTCCTCCATGGAAGGCAGGTGGGTAGCCATTGTTTTTTCTGCAGTCCTAATGACTCCATGAAGTCTGTGTCTGTCCTGTTGGGTTGCAGACAGTTATAGGGGTAAATCCCAGTCACATGACTACAGCTCCCTGCAAACAGCTTTAAAGGTTTGGCTGGTGCCCAAGTTCCCAAAATGCAGTGAACCAAATGTGGAAAACACAAGATTGAGCTGGGGAAAAGAATTATATTCTTCAGCAGCAAATATCTTGCTAGAGACCAAACCCCACCCCACCCCATCCCCCAAAATCGCATGTTTCCATTTTATTGAGCCTGCCACCCAAGATTTCTTCTTATCTCCACTAGCTTGGCTTGTTATCTCCCACTCACCTACCTGCTCAGGGAAGTTTATCTCCAAGGGGCTGGATCTTCTGTCCCTCTATTACATGGATGAGAGTTGCAAAAATGAGGAGAGCATCCAGGGCATCAGATAAAACACAAAAACAAAAAATCCAGAAAGACCCAAATTTCTATTTGGTGCTAAGGAGCGAATGCAGCTAACAGTCTCCAGGGCTCTCAGGTTTTAGTCAAAACCTGATTGAAAGCAATGGAATCACTGCTTTAAAAAAATTAAACAGGAAAGAAGCATCTTTGGATGAAAATCCTCTTAACGGGTAGTCCTCGACTTACAACCACAATTGAGCCCAAAATTACTTTGGCTAAGAGGGACAGTGGTGAAGTAAGTTTCGCCACCGTTTCTTGCTCTAGTTGCTTAGCGAATCACTGCAGCTGTTCAGTTAGTAATGCTGGAAATAACTCAAAGCCAATGAAATAA
The DNA here is from genome assembly GCA_015471245.1 of Laticauda colubrina. Taxonomy (NCBI): domain Eukaryota; kingdom Metazoa; phylum Chordata; class Lepidosauria; order Squamata; family Elapidae; genus Laticauda; species Laticauda colubrina. The sequence goes on along the minus strand of BLBF01000055.1, from coordinate 3,288,336 downwards.
ACTTGGATCGTTGAAAACAAAGAGAATTTATTTTAAAAATAATAATAGATGGTTTGCAAAGCGCCAGTAGCCTTTTAGAACCTCAACAAGCAGGTTCAAATCAAAAGCCACACCTTGTTCTGACCCAAACCTTGTTCTAAGGAAACAAACACGAAACAGAGATAACAGCAAAACCTTTTAATGATTCTTTATGAATTCCGTTCCTTCCCGGAGAAAAGGCTGTTTCAAAACGAATTGTCTCTGATAAGAACGAGCCTTGCCAAGTTGGTGCAAGGCTGCCAAGAACACTAGATAAAGTTAGTAAGAAATATTTCAAACACAAAGAATCTCCAAACACCAACCCAGATATTTCGAATAAGGCTTGAGTGCAACAATTTCTTTGCTTCCTGCAAAGAACTCCAGTTTCTCAGCTGGCTTTTATCCCTTAAGAGAGGGGCCATCACCTTGCAGCCTTACTCCCGAGTCGCCCGTGCTGCTGCAGCTGCTCTTTTCTTGGAGCAGCACTGTGTGCACATACACTGGGCACAGGCTCCTCGGGGGCCTCTTTCTCACTGCTGCCAGCCTCCACAATCTCCACTCCCTGATGGTCCTGGCCCCATCCCTGCATCCCACGCAGGCCCCTCATCTGAGTCCTCGCTCTCCGAGACCTCAGCCGTCCACACCTGAGCATTAAAAGGTTTTGCTTTTATCTCTGTTTGCTGTTTGTTTATTTGAAACAAGGTTTGGGTCAGAACAGGAGCCTGGGGAGGCAAAAACATCCCCCCTGCCATGGTGCAGGAGGCCGACGAGGCCATGCCCCCCCATCAACTGGGCAGAGAACTGGTTGCTAAATCAGTTACTCCTATAATAATGTTCCCTGCAATCTCCTATCAACTCCTTTTGACTGAACCTTCAACTGCTAGGGAGAGATTTTCCCTGACTGATAAACAGCCGGAAGTCAGGGAGGGTATTTATTACCCCAAAATAAAAAAAAAATCTTTCCCATATTTTATGCAATTTGCTTGCAACAGAGAAAAGGGGCTGCAAAAGATGGGAAATTTAATGGGAGATAAATACACAACACCTTCTCCCGGAATCGCCCTGAAAGGTGCCAATAAATATTTAACACCAGAGATGCTCGGGCGATTGGCCTTTGGTCCATTATCTGTGGAGGAGAGCCGCTCTTTTGTAAAGTGATAGATTGACCCCCATAAAAAAAGGGAGGGTGATTTTGCCTATCAGGCCCCACAATGGGACACTGTTAGAAAATGAGTGATGGGAACCATTCAGGGCAATAGGATGAGAGCTGAAAGAGGTTTGTGTGTGTTTGTGTTTGTGTGTGTGTGTGTGTGAGAGAGAGAGAGAGAGAAAGAGAAAGGGAGGGAGGCAAAGAGAGAGAGAAAGAGAGACAGGGAGAGAGAGGGAGGGAGAGAGAGGAAGAAAGGGAGAAAGAGGGAAGGAGTGGGGGGAAAGAGAGAAAAAGACAGGGAGAGAGAGGGAGGAGGGAGAGAGGGAATAGGGAGGGATAGAGAGAGACAGAGAAAGAGAGAGATGATGTGCCTGTCCTTTTTTGTCTTTGTGGAGAGAAAGAGGGAGGGGGAGAGAGAAAGAGAGAAGGAGGGAGAGAGAGAGAAAGAGGGAGGGAGGGAGGGAGAAAAAGAGAGAGAGGAAGGGAGAGAAAATGATAGGGAGAGAGAGAAAGAGAGGAAGAGAAAGGGAGGAGGGAGGGAGAGAAAGTGGGAGAGGGAGAGGGAGAAAGAGAGAGAGATGATGTGCCTGTGTGTCCATTTGTGTCTTTCTGGGGAGAGAGAGAGGGAGAAAAAAAGAATGGAAGTTGGCTGATTAATGGTTAATACCATGTTCAATACCTACAAAATTAGAACCATCTTTGCTGCTCGCTCGTTTGCAAACAAAAAGACCGAATCTAAAATTCCACGCGGAAGTATCACTTTTTCTTCTTTACAACAGCACCAGAAGAAGTGACTTATGATCATTTTTCGCAGTTTTTCAGTTACAACCCTCGCAGCGTCCCCATGATCAGCTGCTTGGGGAAACCGATTCATACTTATGACGGTCGCAGCATCCCTAGGGTCACGCAATCTCCATTTGCAAACTTCTGATGCGCAACGTCCCGGAGGGGTGGGGGAGAAGCCAAATTCACTTAACAACCGGGTTACTAACTTATCCACAGCAGCGATTCACTTAACAACAGTGGCAAGGAAGATCGTAACATGGGGGCCGGGCCCACTCTACAAAGGTCTCGCTTAATGATGGGAATTCTGCTCCGACTTGTGGCCGTAAGTCAAGGACCCCAAAAGCTCCCCAGGGCAACAAAAAACCTGCGATTGTTCTGACCCAGGCTTCGTAAATCGTAATGATGTACAAACATAATTTAAAAACAAGACCTATTTTATTGCAACGCTGGGAATTGTTTTCATTCCCAGCCCAAATAAATCTCAAATAGTCCCCCAAGATAAGCACCCACCTTTCGGTTCTGTGAAGTGCTGCCAAAAACAGAAGTATCAAATGAATTAGAAAAGAAACCAACAACTGGAAAAAAACCCCAACTGAAGCACGAAGAGCTTCAATGATGTCTCTGAACTGATCAAACTACTTTGCTTCTTGCAAAGGTTTTGTCATCTTGGTCTGACTTTTATCCCTTATGGGAGGGGCCATCACCTCCCAGCCTTACTCCCGAGTCACCCCTTTTGTGTGTAGAGCTGCTCTTGCCTTCCAGAAGCTTTGCGCACACACACACTGGGAACAAGCTCCCCTGCATCCTCTGCCTCGCTGCTGCCAGACTCTGAAGGCTCTGGAGGCAGCATCCCACTCCCAGATGGTCCTGGCCCCATCTCTACATCGGACGCAGGACCCTCGTCCGAGTTTTTTCCAGACTCCCAGACTGGTCCTTGTTCTTCCCCACTGTCTGATTCTGCTGCCGGCAACACCGGCTGCCGGCGAACCACAACAGCGATGTGAAGACAAATGCAGAAATCTGATGGCAAATTAAGGCTAACACGGAGCTGCTTTCCAAACTACAATTCAGAGCTAAGACAGGAATTTTTTTTATTTCTCCCCCCCCCCCAAGTTGGCACCGATCCAGAAAAGACAGAAAAAAAAACCTGTTGCCTTGGCAAAGTCTGTGTGTGCTCAGTTACGCACCCAAAATCCCATGGTAGAGTTATGCACATGCCATCAATTTGTATACATTTGCATAATTTACACCCGTTCTGTCACTCGTGACTGCAGGAAGCATTTGGAGGTTTTGCACTGGGGGAGGAAAAAAAGACAGATGTAGAAGCAAGAGAGCAAGGAGAGGAAATGGTTCAATGCTGTCATGTTTCAACCAGACCCCCTTCCTGGGGAAGGTTGTGGTGAACAAGACATAACCGCAGGTTCAAATCCTTCCAGAATGTCATTCCTAAACCAATGGGCTTGAAATATCCTCCATCCAGATCTGTCAAATTTTATGGAAGCAGCAGCTTGCTTGAATAATTCACTTTTCCAACCCAAATTGGAAAAGGATGCCTTGCAAAGTCCTTGTCTGTTTTGATGAATTTTTATTCTCAAGAATAAAGTCCCTAATGCAAGAAGGATGCACCTCCTGAGATCATGGAGAACTCGAGAAACAACATGGATGCAAAAAATGTCATCATGCCCCTGTCGGAACCTGATTCGGAGGGAGAGGCCAAGCAGCCGACAGGGAGTAAGAGTGTGGCTCCAGTGGCTGTGGAGGAAACTGGGGAAGGACACAATCTGGCTGGGCTGAGCAGGGGAGAGGTAGAGCAAGGGAAAGGAAATTCGGAGGAAGACCCAGGCCAACCCCCTCTACATCCTAGGGCACGCAGGGAAGAACGGAGAAGGGAGCAACATGAGTTGTGTGGCTTATGGAGGAGGAAAGGGCCCTGATTCCCTTCATTAACCGCAACTGGGAACACAGAGTTTAAAAAGGGAAGCTGTGCGTCGTAAACTGTTGGGAGCAAATCGTGAATTATCTGTTATTGTCGAGGCTTATCTGGGTTCCTGGTATCTTCCCAACTGTGTGTGTTTTGTTAGCCTTGAGTCTGCAATTCCTTCTTCTGCCCTGTCCAGCTAATTGCTGCAGCGTGGTTTGTGTGGGTTTTTATTTACAGTTTATATGCACTTTGTTTTCGGACTGAATTTCCTCCATTTAAAGGCTGTTCCTGGGAGAGTTTTTTCTCCAGCCAGAAGGTAACCTGGACATTGGGGGCAAAGTGGGAGGTATTAAAGGGACTTTTCTTACTTATGTGACTGTGTTGCCTTTGTGCCATGCTCGGGTCATCACAGATGTATTATTTTGAAAAATTAAAACAGAAGAAGTTTTAAGGCTCTTTCTAGCCAGTCTCTGCAAGACAGTTGGGAGTGTGTGGGCAGGGTGAACGTGGGTAGCATCTTAAAGTAGCAACATATGGGGAAATGTGTGGCTGATTTGCAAGGTGGAGAGAGGTGCTCACACATACAAATGCCCCATGGAGTTTTTTGGATGAACTCCAGGTATTAAAAGAAGAAAGTGTTTGTAACTCAGGGTCAAACTGTGGGGTCCTTAGTGCTCTCTGAGGTTGGTGGATTTCTTGCAGACATCTCATTACCCATCTGGGTAATATCATCAGTGCTAGATGAGAGTGGGGTGTGCAAAGGAGGAGGACTGTAGAGTCCTTGGTGATCTCTGAGAGTGATTTTCTTCCAGAAGTCTCATTACCCATCCAAATAAGATCAACAGTGCTAATAGAAGTGGGGTGGGAGGAGGAGGAGGTGGAGCAGAGCTGCTATTCAGCAGGTTCTGATCAGTTCTGGAGAACCAGTAGTGGAAATTTTGAGTAGTTCAGAGAACCGGCCAATCCCACCTCTGACTGGAAGTTTTACAGTATCCTTCCCCTGCCACACTCACCAAGCCACACCACAGAACTGGTAGTAAAACAATTTGAATCCCACCACTGGTGGAGTTGGAGGTGGAGTTGGAGGAGGAGGAGGAGGAGGAGGAGGAGGAGGAGGAGGAGGAGGAGGAGGAGGAGGAGGAGGAGGAGGAGGAGGAAGAGGAAGAAGAAGAGGAGGAGGAGGAGGAGGAGGAGGAGGAGGAGGAGGAGGAGGAGGAGGAGGAGGAGGAGGAGGAAGAAGAAGACAGTGTGTGGTACTTGGTGCTCTCTGAGCTTGGTGTTTTCTGTGAAGATGTCTCATGACCCAACTAGGTAACATCATCAGTGCTAAAAGGGAGTGGAGTGTGCAAAGGAGGAGGAGGAAGAGGAGGAGAAATGGGACTTTGGGGTCCTTGGTGTTCTCTGGTCTTGGTTGTTTCATGACCCAACTAGGGAACATCATCAGTGCTAGAAGGGAGGGAGGGTTTGCTCTCTGTTTATATACAAGTGGTTGTCCTGTCAGTATTGGTAGTGTGTTGTTGCTGGTTTCTTGTTTAGCCTGTTAATTGTTTGTCTGAGTTGATAGTTCCTTGGTTTGGGTATTTCTTACTGCCATCAACAGGCACATTAGATACAACCAACATCTACATACCATTCAATAGAGACAGTCAAAAAGTTAAAATACCACAATCCCTCCTGGCCAGCAAATAACACCCAGACAAGCTAAGATTAACACCAAGCAGTAAACAACATCCCAGTCAAGAAACTCCTTACAACTCATTAGACAGGACAAATCACTTTTATATAAATGAATAAATAAAATAATAATAATATAAATAAAAGTAATAAAAGAAAGGAAACATAGTACCAATAGGGATAGTCGCCTTGGGTGCAGTGCCAAAACAGCTGGAGAGCTACTTGAACACCATCGGCACTGACAAATCCACATCGGTCATTTGCAGAAGCTTGACTCGCAACGGCTGACATCCTGCGATGATACCTTTAATACCGTCATACATCCAGATGTGCCTGTCCCAGGTCCTTGAGGTGAATAAAATGCCAAAGGTAGTTTGAACATCAGGCTGACTGTGCAACAAACCATAATAATCACAATGGCAATTGAAGGATGTAAGTTATTCTGAGTAGAATCCCCTTTTGCAATTGACTGATGAGCATTGACAAAATCCTCACCAGTCAATTGCAAAAGGCAGCTTTACTCAGAAGAGCTGACATCCTGCGACAAGATCTTTAACACCAGCAAAATACTTTCCAGATCCTTGGGAAGGACTTCAACAGGTGGATTAAAAAATGCCAAATCCAAGTCTAAACATCTGGCGGAGTGTTTAACCAACCGTAATAACAATTGCAACAGCAGCTCTGCTTAGGGTCCTTGCGCGCCAGTTTTTAATAAGCTGCCTTACATTTATTTTAATTATTAGCACAATTTCTCTGTGTTAATATATCTTAAATGTTCGGTTAAACAGCAACTGCAAATGAAAACAACCTGAAACCATGTGGAACAAATGCTAGAAAAAAAAAAAGAAACAACACAATTTTGTATCGCATCCCAAACCAACAACGCTCTTTGCTTGACAAGTAAATTACAAAAGGAGAGTCTTCTTGCTGCACACTAGAACAACTAGACACAAGGAGAGTTTTTTCCCCAAACGCCATTACTCTGCTAAACAAATAATTCCCTCAACACTGTCCAACTATTTACAAAGTCTGCACTACTATTAGTATTAATCTTCTCATCCCTCCTGATCACCCATCCCCTCCCACTTGTGACTGTAGGACTGTAACTTTGTCGCTTGTATCCTTATGATCTATATTGACTGTTTCCTAGTATGATTTGATTGCTTATTGTTCCCTATGACTATCATTAAGTGTTGGACCTGATGTTTCTGGACTCTTGACGAATCGTCTCTTTTCTTTTATGTACACTGACATCATTTGCATCAAGACAAATTCCTTGTGTGTCCAATCACACTTGGACAATAAAGAATTCTATGCCAATGTTGCTTCTTCCTGATCTGTAGTGAGATACCCCATCACAATCCACCCTGCTGTTTCTTTAATGAAACAACGGAAGGATCATCTGGTGGCCTCTTTTCCTTCTCTATTCTTCTGCTGTGATATACATAAAAGGGCGAGAGCTGTAGAATTAGAGACAGATATACACTGTCGTTCTCCAGATGATGTGAATTGTTGCTTCTGTTTTTTTCCTCTCTTGTGTTTGCCTCATTTTTGCTGTTCAGAGTTTCTGATATTTGTGAATGTCTAATTAAATTAATAACGTAATTTAATAATACAGGTAGTCCCCAACTTACGATCACAACTGAGCCCAAAATTTCTGTTGCTAAGCAAGACGGTTGCTAAGTAAGTTTTGCCCCATTTTATGACCTTGCCATTCACTGCAGCTGTTAAGTTAGTAACATGGTTGTTAACTGATTCAGGCTTCCCCACTGTCTTTGCATGTCACCGTGATTGGCCCAAAGTTACCCAGCCAGCTTTCATGGCTTAGGTAGGGCTAGAACTCACAGTCACCTGGTGATTGGCCCAAAGTCATTCAGCTGGCTTTCGTGGCTTAGGTAGAACTAGAACTCACCATCTCCTGGTGATTGACCCAAAATCACCCAGATGGCTTTCATGGCTTAGATGGGATTAGAACTCACAATCTCCTGTTGATTGGCCCAAAGTTGTTCTGACCTAGGCTTCCCTAGATCATGAAGCTGACTCCTCATCCCGATAAAACCCCTGTTATTTAGATTAAAGTGAATTCCTCTCCAGCAAAATCCCAGCAAGCATTCTTTCATGAGATTTCATAACTATAGACCTTTATTCGGCTTGGAGAGTTACCTGGCCAATATCTTCCAAACTCCACACTGTAGCAGCAATGACTTGGCAAGAAGTCAGGAACAGATCTTCACCCTCATGAATTGAACTAATTGTCTCCTGCAAGCACCGCTCCCCTTTCGTTCCTCTTTATTCCCTGGGGGGGGGGGATTCACCATCCACCTGAGCCTTTACTCCCTAATTGACCTTTTGTTCCTTCACTGTTCCCTTCTCCTGGCAGCTCTGTGCATGCGCACACTGGAACAGGCTCCAGCTGTTCTTCTGCCCCACTGATGTCTGATTCTGAAGGCAGCCGATAACTGTCAGACGGCCCTGGCCCCATCTCTGCCTCCGATGAGAGCCTTCCCCAGACTCCACGACCGGCCCATGTTCCTCCCCAACCTCCTCACTGTCTGAGTCTGCCACCAGCTCTGCTGGCCACTGGCAGGCCACCACAAAAGTCACCCAGATGGCTGTCATGGCTTAGATGGGATTAGAACTCACTGTCTCCTAGTGATTGGCTCAAAGTCACCTGACTGGCTTTCATGCCTAAGGTAAAACTAGAACTCACTGCCTCCTGGGGATTGGCCCAAAGTCACCCAGACAACTTTCATGGCTTAGGAGGAACTAGAACTCACCGTCACCCGGTTTTTAGGCCAGCACCTTCACCACTACACCAAACTGAAATCAAGCACCCTGGAAAAATTCCCAGAAACTAGAGAAATTTCCTGCAGCCAACAGGCAAGGAAAGGACGCCAGGAAGGCTGCCTCGTGTTTCCTTGTGCATCTCCTTCAGTCAGCAGGCAGTTTGCAAACTCTTTCCTCTCCCACACAGTTGCCATAAATGCACAACCGACAGATGGGAGTGCCATAAATGACTTATTGTTCGGAAAGTTTGCCAGTACAGATTAGAGAGAAACCATTCTGGTGTCATCATCTTCTTCTTCCTCCTCTTCTTCCTCTCCTCCTCTCCATCTCCTCTTCTTCCTCCTCTTCTTTTCCTTTCCTTCTCTTCCTCCTTCTCCTCTTCTTTTTCTCCTCTCTTCTCCTCCTTCCCCTACATCTTCACTTCTTCCTCCTCCTCTTCTCCTCTCTTCTCCTTTTCCATCTACTCTTCTTCCTCCTCCTCCTCTCTTTCTTCTCCTTCTCCTTTTCTCCTTCTTCTTCCTGATCCTCTTCCTCCTCCTCCCATTCGATTGTGTCTCATTCTTGAAGATTGTTCTGATAAGTCCCTGTAATTTTCCTAGCAAGATTATTTTTCAGAGGGGGTTTGTCATTTCCACTTTCTTAGGGCTGAGAGAAAGTGGCTGTCTCGAGGCCACCCAGCTGCATTTGTGCCCAAGGCAGAATTCGAATTCACCGTCTCCTGGTTTCTAGCCTGTTGCTTTAATCACCAGGCCAAACAGCCATTTTCAGTTATGATACCTGTTATCATCCTGGTGGGGAATTCTTTTCCTGCTATACTGGGTCACTTTGTTGAAAGAGAAAGTGGGTGGGAGAAAGGGAAGGAAAGAGGAGATGAATCAGGGAGGGAGGGAGGAAGAGAGGGGGGAGGAAGAAAAGAAGGAAGGAGATAAAAGGGGAGGGAGGGAGAAAGGGAAGGAGAGAGGAGATGGATCAGAGAAGGGAAGGAGGAGAAACAAAGGGAACGAGATGATTCAGGAAGGAAAGGGAGACAGAGAGGGAGGGAGGAAGAAAAAGAAAGGAAGGAAGGAAGGGAGGGAGGGAGGAAGGAGAGAGGGAAAGGGAGATGAATTGTGAGAGGGAGGGAAGAAGGAAAGGAGAGAGGGAGGGAAGGAGAGAGAGAGATGAATCATGGAAGGGAGGAAAGGAGAGAGAGGAGAGTGAGGAAGAGAGGGTAGATGGATAGGAGAAGGAAATAGGGAAGAAAGGGAAGGAGATGAATCAGGGAAGGGAAGGAAAGAGAGGGAGGAAGGAAAAAAAGAAAGGGAAGGAAGGAAGAGGAGGAAGGGAGGGAGGGAGGAAGGAGAGAGGGAGATGAATTGTGAGAGGGAGGGAGGGAAGAAGGAAATGAGGAAGAGAGGGAAGGAGATGAATCAGGAAGGAAGGGAGGGAGATAGAGAGGAAGGAAGAAAAAAAGAAAGGAGGGAAGGAAGGGAAGGAGGAAGGAAGGAGAGAGGGAGAGGGGGATGAATTGTGAGAGGGAAGAAAGAAAGGAGAGAAGGTGGGAAGGAGAGAGAAAAGAAAATGGATGTAGGAAGGAAAGAGAGAGAGAGAAGAGGAATCGAGAAAGGGAGGGAAGGAGAGAGAGAAGGAGAATGAAGAAGAGAGGGAAGGAGATGAATCAGGAAGGGAAGGAAGGAGGGAGGAAGGAAGGAAGGAAAGAAAGAAAGAAAGAAAGAAAGAAAGAAAGAAAGAAAGAAAGAA
>BLBF01000055.1:3247524-3273224 GCA_015471245.1 Laticauda colubrina | reverse complement strand
AGATAGATAGATAGATAGATAGATAGATAGATAGATAGATAGATAGATAGATAGATAGATAGATATAGAGATAGAGATATATGTTGCAGATATATAGGGATAGATAGATATATAGATATAGATAGATAGATAGATAGATAGATAAATAGATAGATAGATAGATAGATAGATAGGATTCTACCAGTTAGCACCGCTTCTATAGAACCAGTTGTTATGATTCTGCAGTTTGGAGAACCGGTAAATCATGCCCCTGGATGGCCCCACCCCTCTCCACCCGCCCCGCCCCTCCTCGCCCAGTCAGTCCTTATCACGCATGCGCAACATCTTGCGCATGCCCGACATCGCTGACTGGGTTCTTCCCTGCCCGGTCACTTAAGGTATTTCTTTTTTTTTTCTCCCGACCATCAGCTGTTCCTATGATCAGCTGTGCTGGGATTCCCCTCACTGTCTCACTGCTTTGCCCAGGAGGATCCCCTGAGGCCCAGGAAGGCAAAACATGGAGGGGGGAGGGCGCAGCAGCCCCCCTTTCCATTTTTTGCCTTCCTGGGCCTGAGGGAAACTTCCTGAAAGCAAAAATGCCCCTCAAGAGGCTTGCCTGAGGCCCAGAAGGCCCCAAAATGGAGGGTACATCCCCTCCGGGCTCCATTTTGTTTCTTTCTGAACTCCAGGGGAGCCTTCTGGGAGCAAAAATGCCCACTCCAGGAGGCTTCCCTGAAGCCCACAAGGCCCAAAAAACCAGAGGGGGTGGTGCTGCAAAAAAGCCACGCCCACCAAGCCATGCCCACAGAACTGGTTGTTAAAAAATTTGAATCCCACCACTGAGATATGGAGATGTAAATGGTTGGACTAGAAGAACTCTAAATCCCCTTCCAACTCTATTATTCTGTTACTCTTACTGGAAATGTACACTTTGTTTATCCAAGTGCAAAATCTTTGTCTTATTCGTTGACAGCTGGCTGTGATTTTGCATTTCTCCCTTCATACTTGGATTTCTTGAAAGGGTGTCTTGCTGAATTGATGAGTTTTGCTCCTAATGGCCTCAAGATTATAGATTTGGGAGTTACTGCAACAGGAGATGGAATATTTGGGCTCAAATACACCCAACCAAGATTAATTAAACAGGGTTATTGATGAACCTGCTGAATTAAGGCCGGCAAAATGAGATTTCAGGGAGATGAGAAATTTTTTTTTAGTTATTACTGTATACTTAGTCGACTGTTTCACAGATGGTAACATTTTGATAATGAAATGTTAAGAAGTATTGAAGAGTTGTATCCAAATGTTTAATCAATCCACATGAAATGATTTTGTTCCTTAAACATTCCAAGGATGGAACAGTCATTTCTCTTTTTTTGGTTCATTTTTTGTGAACAGGACTTCATGATGAATGCACGCCGTGTCGGTAAGAAACAACCTTCCACCAAAATTTATATTTTACCCTTTACATCTTGAGTTTCACCTTTATAAAACTCGACATAGTAAAGCTGAAATATAATGGAAGACATGTACTTTATATTAAAAAGGGCACAGATCCCGTTTCTGGTATTTACAGATGGGACTGTATTTATTTATAAAATGATGTATTAACTGTGCTTTCCAGAGAGAAAAGGCCCCTGAGGCAAAAGACTTACTAAAACATCTAAAAAACAGTAGCATAATAAACAAATGCCATATTAAATGGATTAAAGAGGAAGCAAAGAGGAGAAATTCATTTAAAACCATCTCTAACCATAACAAGGGTCTGTGTTCACTCAGTACATTTAATCTGATTACCAAACAAACCCGTTTTTCTGAGTTCACACAAGACTTTGAAACAGAAAATCTCCAAACAGAAACAAACCACACACATGTACAAAACTTAAAACCCATCAGATGTAGTGCATTGTGTGAATTTATCCGATGGGTCTTCAAGTTTAAATATCCAATGAGGGAAGCCATATTAACTTCTCTTTTTTTAGGTTAAGCAAACCAAGTTTCGTTCAACCTTCTTTGTAGGATTTAGCCTCTCAGCCTTTCACTGTCTGTCTCACTGTTCTCTACTTGCCATGCCCTTAGCAAACCATTGGTTCACTTAATGACTACGGCATGTTTCACAACCAGCGCAAAAAAAGTCATAAGATCAAGTTGGTCAGCTGACCTATCCATTTTAAGCCCATGTCACACTGCACCAACGGATGGGAAAAGGATGTAAAACGGAGAGAAACGCTTGCCATCCATTGGTTAATGCGATGCATCCGTTCTGTACTCACTGCGTGCGTGATTCATACGTTCTATCCGTCCAGCATCTGTCTACTGAGATTTCATCTGCTCAAAAAGTTTTGAGCTGCACAAAACTTTTTCAGCGGATGAACTTTCCGCCACGTCCGTTCTACATCCGCTACGCATACGGGGAACATCCATTCTACGTCCGTCATCATCCGTTACACGTCCACTGTATCCGCTCGGCATCCGCTGCACATCTGCGCAACTTGCATCCGCTCCAGCAGAAAACAGAAAGAGGGAGGAAGCGAAACGGACACGGAACATCTGCACAGTGTTAGTAGCACGGACATAGAAAGGATGAAAGCGGATGCAGCTCGCATTAAAACGGACAAAACGTTCGTATAGGGTACGTGTCTTGGATATTTAGGATGTCTGGAGGATGTCTGGAGGATGCAGAAGGACACCTAGTGGAAAACCGATATTTCCTATACAAAGGGGGAGGAAATCACCTGGATCTCACTTTCAGTCCAGCAGCCCTGGTGTGCAGACCTCTTCAGCCTTGCTCTTGCTCTTGCTCTTCCACATCATCTAGTCATCTCCACCATGGATCGTCGCACACTCCTTTTGGTAGCCGCCATCATTCTACAGCAGTGCCAAGCCCTCTTCAGGCTCTTTCACCTGTTTCTACGCAAGGAAAAGGAGGCATCCAAGAAGTGTGTGGGTCCAAAGATGGATCGTGAGAAGAGCGGAGTACAGAGTGTATGACAAGCTGATGGTGGAGCTGAAGAACGAAGACACTCGTGCATTCCAGCACTTCATGAGGATGCCACCAGCCATGTTTGACAAACACCAATTTCCGGCCGAACCTGGACCCTGGGCTGAAGGTGGCACTGACTCTGCGCCACCTGGCCTCTGGGACCACGTACAGGAACATGCAGTATGCCTGGAGGGTGCCACACAACACCATCAGCATTGTGGTCAGACAAGTGGTGCAGGCCATCATCGAAGAATACCTGGAGAAGCTCCTCCAGTGCCCCACCACTGAAGAAGGCTGGAAGAAAGTTGCAGAACAGTGGTGTCAGAAGTGGAACTTCCCCCACACCATTGGAGCCATAGATGGGAAGCATTTGGCCTGCAAAGCTCCAGCCAACTCAGGGTCCACTTATCACAACTACAAGGGCTTCTTCAGCGTCATCCTCTTTGCCATGGTTGATGCTGACTACAAGTTCATGTACATCAATGCTTCAGGCAACGGGTCAGCTTCAGATGCCTAGGTATACGCCAGTCACCTCAAGGAGGGGCTGGAACGCAACCTCATCATGGACTTCCCAGATCCAGACCCCCTGCCCAACGACACGCAAGATGTGCCCTACTTCATCGTGGGGGATGACGCCTTCTCCCTCAGAACCTACCTCATGAAGCCCTACACTTCCAAATGCCTTACCCGTGAAGAGAGGAACTTCAACTACAGGCTGTCCAGGGCAAGACGGGTGGTGGAGAACGCCTTTGGCATCCTGGTCAACAGGTTCCAGGTACTTATCACCACCGTGCAGCATCACCCAGAGACCGTGAGGAACATCATGGAAGCTTGCTGCATCCTGCACAATCTCATGCGCACCCGCTATCCAGTGTTGCAGAACAGGCTCGTGGACCGCCAACAAGGCAATGGGGACATGGAGCCTGGTGAATGGAGGCAAGGACTAAACCTGATATGACACTGTGGGTGTGCAAGGCCCCAACAGAGCTTCACGTGAAGGGAAGAAGCAGCGCAACCTCCTGAAACACTGGTGCAACTCCCCAGCTGGAGCAGTGGACTGGCAAGACAGGATGGTAGATGCTTAATGGATGCTTCCTTGAGCCTGTCTCATCACACTGATGAGATTGTGCCATGTATGTTGAGTGGCCCTACAATAAACAGGGCATTTAATGAAGACTTGTGTTTATGTTGAAATGTGTTGATGAATGATTAAATTGTTATTGATAATAATGGGCCATAGGTGTGGCACCTGGGAGGGTGGACTATACAGTACCACTATGCTTGCACTTGAGGCTTATCTATCCCACAGCTATTACCCATCCCACAACTATTACCCATCCCACAGGTATTCCTGCCAATCCCACTGCTATCCTTACCCATCCCACAGCTATCCTTATCCTTCCCACAGCTATCCTTACCCATCCCACAAGCATGCAAAGGCTTAAACCATTTCTAAAAGTTTCCACCAAGACTTTATTTACTAAAAGAACTGAACCAAGTGTGTGAAGCAAAGATAACCTTTATTAATAACAAACTGTAGGACTTTATTAAAAAAGCAAAATGAACCAAGAAAAGTGTCCCAAGAAAAGATAAAGTCAACAGGTAACAACCCAGTCTCTGGCACTCTTCTCAGTCACTCTGAGGCGTGCCCATGGTCTCAGGGGTGAAGGGTCCAGGGGCTGTGGAGGTGGCAGTGGCTGGAGTGCTGGTCTGAGGCGCCATTGGAGTGCCTGGCCCCGAGAGGACAACAGGGGATGGTGTGGAGGAAGCTCTCAGAGAGCTGGCTCAGTCCTGTGATGTTGAGAGGCCCTTCTTCCAGGACATGGGATGTCAGTCCCAAGACCGATGACAGATGTTCTGAGGCCGGGCTTGGCTGTGGGGTGGAGGAAGGAGGAGTGTAATGGGGCTGTCTGGTCTGCAGCTGAGCGAGGTGAGGCGACGGTGGCATCTGTGGCATGGCTGGCATCTGTGGCAGGCGAGGAACCTTTGCCTGGACTGGGAAGGGCTGCCTGTGCTGCTGGAAGTCCTGGTATCCGTAGCCTTGGTAGATGAGGGGCTGTTGAAAGCCTTGGAAGGGCTGTGACATTGCCTGGGGTGGAGAAGCAGACCTGGAGTGGGTCAGAGCAGGTTCAGCTGGGTCTGGAGGGTTGTGCAGAAGACCTGTGATCCTCTCCTTGATCACCTGGTACTGGGCTTCGGGCATTTCCATGAGGGTCTGGTTCACGTAGGTGAGGAAGGGCTTTCTGTTAGATGATGGAATCTCGAAGTGTACCAGCTGAGAGAGGAGTTCTACGCTGCTCTTGATGGTGTCCCTGATCTCCAAGAGGACAGTGTGGCTCTGTCCCTCCGGTCTGGCTCTCTGCCTGCTTTCTGTGGAGGTGGAGCTGGGTGTGGGTGTGGATTGGTCTCTGGTGGCCGTGCCTCTTCTTGCTCCATCTGCGTCAGGGGATCCTCCATGTGTTCCGGCACGGGGAGTGCAGCTGTCGGGGGGCTCTCCGTCGTGGGGCGCTCCAAAGATACCTGCCTGGACACAGGAGCTGACTCTTGGCTGGAAGAGGACTGACTGTCTGTGGGCTGCCTGAGAGAGAGGGTTGACAGAGGGGCTGCTCCTCGGTGGCGGATCTCACCCTCCAAGAAGCTGCACTTGGCCATCATGTAGGTCTCCCGGTCCATCAGCTTGACCACGGCCTGGCCAGACTTCTTCAGGTGCAGCTTCCCGTACCAGGTGTGCATGTGCTTCCACCACCCCAGGAGGACATCCAAAGTGTAGCCCAGGCTCTCCGCCTTCTCTCTCCAAGCCACCTGCTTCTGCTTGGTGTCTCAATAGAGCCTGTGTTCCTTCCTCCAGAGGTACTCGTTCTCCCTCAGCCATTCGAGCACCTCCTCCTCATGTTCCTCTGCAATGGAGTACTGTCTCCTCTCCCCCTTTTCACGCGATTGCCTCTTCCTCCCTCTGGCAGGGCCTTCTGGGCCCTCATCAGCAGGGCTTTGAGGTTCTAGGTGCTGGTCCACCACACCACCACCAGCAGCAGCAGCAGCAGCAGTAGCACCACCAGCAGCAGCAGCAGAGTCAGCAGCAGCAGAAGCACCAGCACCAGCAGCACCAGCAGTAGCACGAGCAACAGCAGCACCAGCAGCACCAGCAGCAGCACCAGCAGAGTCAGCACCAGCAGAAGCACCAGCACCAGCAGAAGCACCAGCACCAGCAGAAGCACCAACACCAGGAGCAGGAGCACCAGCACCAGCAGCAGAAGCCCCAGCAGAAGCAGAGTCAGTGCCAGGGGGTGGGATGGAGGTCCTGTCCTTCTTGCCAGGGCTGGCAGAAGATGGCACAGGCTTCCTCTTCTTCCCCATGGTTGTTGGCTGGAGATGTGTCTGGCAGCAGGTCTTTGCTCTTTTGGGCCCTCATCAGCAGGGCTTTGAGGTTCTAGGTGCTGGTCCACCACACCAGCAGCAGCAGCAGCAGCAGCAGCACCACCACCACCAGCACCAGCACCAGCAGCACCAGCAGAGTCAGCACCAGCAGAAGCACCAGCACCAGGAGCAGCACCAGCAGAGTCAGCACCAGCAGCAGAAGCCCCAGCAGAAGCAGAGTCAGCACCAGGGGGTGGGATGGTGGTCCTGTCCATCTTGCCAGGGCTGGCAGGAGTAGGCACAGGCTTCCTCTTTTTCCCCATGGTTGTTGGCTGAAGATGTGTCTGACAGCAGGTCTTTCCCTTTATATCTGCGGGGCTGACGCAATGCACCCTCACCGCATGCGCAGTGAACGCTTTGTATCCGCTAGGCGTCCGTGATGCATCCGCGTCATCTGCTCGGCATCCGCTACACATCCGCTCCTTCCACTGCGTGTCCACTTCGCTGTTCTCCCACGGAAGCCCTTCGGATGTGTCATCTGCTTCCATCCACTAGGCTTTCATTGAGCATCCACTTAACATCCTCGCTAAGTCCTCCCCACGTCCGTTCCTTTCCGTTGTTGTCCATTCTCTTTATGCAAATTTGGGGCACTTTTGAGAGCGGATAACAACGGATAGAAAATTTGCTCATCCGCTGTGTCCTTTTTACATACATTTTGCATCCATCGGCCAATGTGACCTAGCCTTTACAATCGTCAAGACTTCTGATTTATTTTATTTTTATTTATTTCATTTGTGAATTGCTTACAAGATAATAGGTATAAGTATATACATAGTTATGAAGAGATGAAATGGGTACATATAAGAAAAATAAAAGAAACAATAGGACAGAGACGGTAAGCACGTTGGTGCGCTTATGCACGCCCCCTACAGATCTCTTAGAAAGAGGTGAAGTCAATAATAGACAGTCTAAGGTTAAAATTTTGGGGGAAGAAACCACAGAGTCAGGTAGAGTATTCCAGATATTGACCACTCTGTTGCTGAAGACGTATTTCCTGCAATCAAGTTTGGTGCAGTTAACCTTGAGTTTGTATCTATTGTGTGCTCTTGTGTTGTTATGGTTGAAGCTAAACTATTCATTGACAGGTAGGACATTGCAATATATGATTTTATATACCATACTTAGATCAGACCGAAGACGGCGTAATTCAAGGTTTTCTAGGTCTAGAATTTCAAGTCTGGTAGCATAAGGTATTCTACAAGGAGTAGAGGAGTGGAGAACTCTTCTTGTGAAATATTTCTGGACTTTCTCAACTGTGCTGATATCAGATACGTAATGTGGGTTCCAGACTGATGAGCTGTATTCGAGTATTGGTCTATCAAATGTTTTGTATGCTCTAGTTAGTAGTGTGATATTACCAGAGAATAAACTACTTAGGATTAGGTTAACAACTCTTAATGCCTTTTTGGCTTTGTAGTTACAGTGGGCTCTAGCACTTAGATCATTTGAGATGAGTATTCCAAGATCCTTGACAGAGTTTGGATCATCAACAAGGTCTTGACTATTCAGCTTGTATTTTATTTTCTGATATATATATTTTTTGCCAATATGTAAGACAGAGCATTTGTTTGTTGAGATTTGAAGTTGCCATTTGTTTGACCATTCTGATACAGTCAAGATCTTTTTGAAGGGTAGCGGTGTTGTCTGTGGTATTGAACAGCTTTACATCATCAGTGAAAAGAACCCTGTTACTCTTAATATGATCACAGAGGTCATTTATGTAGAGTATGAAGAGAGTTGGTCTAGAACATTGTCTTGGGGGATCCCACTATTGACAGATACAGAATTTAATAGGACACTCCCAATTTTGACCATTTGTTGTCTGTTTGACAGGAATGCTTCTATCCAGTTATGCAGTTGTCCAGAGATACCATAAGATTTTAGTTTTAGGAGTAGTTTGTCGTGTACCACTGAATCAAAGGCTTTACAGAAGTCTATGTAGATTGCGTCTATTGCTTTGCACTGATCGAGTTGTGTAGTCCATATGTTTTTGCAGTGTAAGAGTTGGAGATTACAGGATAGTTTCTTCCTGAAACCAAATTGTTTATTGGAGAGTAGGTTTTTGACTCTAAGTAGAGGATGATGGATTGGTTAATAATTGATTCCATGACTTTACAGGAGACGCAGCATAAAGAGATTGGTCTGTAATTTTCAACTAGGCTGGGATCTCCCTTTTTGAAGATGGGGATGACCGTGGCTTGTGACCATAGTTTTGGCAAGGAACTAGTCCTGAAAGATTTTTCAAACATTATGCTTAGAGGTTCGGCTATGGCAGTGGATAGCTTTTTTAAGAAGCAGGCACATATTCCATCCGGTCCAATAGATAGAGATGGTTTTAGATTGCGTTGTGCTTTTTCAACATTGTCGTCTGTAAAATCAATATATTTTACAGATTTTACATGTATTAGATCATTGTAGTTGTCTGTAGTTCAGCTAGGAAATACTGGGCTTGATCCTTGCTGTTTACAAATACTGAGCCGAAGGATGTGTTCAAGAGGTTGGCTTTAATGGTGTCGTTGTTGCAGACTTTACCATTAAGACCTATCAGGGGTGGGATGGACCTTGAATCTTTTAGTTTATTGTTTACAAAATTGTAAAAAGCATGGATGGAATTGGTGCATAGAAGGTTTTCCTCTTGTTTAATGTGATAATTGGTGCATTCAGTCTTTATCTGGTGGCATAAGTTTTTGTATTGGCTTTTGAAATTGGCAATGTGACCAGATTTGTTTTTTCGCCAAGTGATTTCTTTTTGGATTGAAGTTTCCTTATTGTTATGGGTAATGTTTTTTTTTTTGTTTTGTTTTGGGAGTTGTTGGTATGTATAGTTTGATGACTCTTTTTACTTCAAGTAAAAATATGCTGTAATGGTCTTCAACAGTATTGCATCCAGTGAATAGAGATTGCCAATCAAGGGATGAGAGATCGTTGTCTATAAAATCATAGTTGCCTTTTTTGAAGTTATAATTGGGGATTACGTCATTGTGATGATTTTTGTGTGGGCGTATGTTGAGACAAAAGTCAGTCATATTGTGGTCACTGCTGGAAAAGGGTTCTTTAGTTTGTATCCCGTAAATTAAATTCAAACTATTGCAGAAGATGAGATCGAGGCAGTTGTTTAGTCTAGCGTTGTTGGCTACTAGTTGTTCCAGTCCCAGATTGTGACAGGCAAGCTCCATTACAATCATAAATCGAGGACTATCTTCAGTTCTCAGAGTGCTAAAAATTCAATTATGCTTTTTGTTTTTCCTCTCTTTTTCAACCATCTCCTTTTAATGACCCCATAATCCCTTACGGGATAGAGTCTGGGTAACTAAAGAGAGCTGAGTGTTTTACTGGCTGGATGTTCTTCCTGTTGACAGTGCGGAGTTTTGGCCAGCAGATGTATTCTCATTGTGCCCAGAGAGACAGAAATCCCTGCCTCTACCTAAGATCGAACTCACAGCCTCCTGTGAGATGAGAGCTTCCCCTCTTGGCCACCGCACCATTCTTTCCTCTCTTTTTCAATGATACTTTGAAATAGTTTTCTATGGGAGGAAAAAAAAATTAAGGAATCGAATTCACCAGCATATTTCACTCTTATTAACTTGGATCTGTCAAAAGCCACTCAGAGCATCTGTTCAGAATTACCCTGAGATGGCTTTTCACTGATCCAAGTTGTCTATCCTGGATATATGTATTTTTTACAAAATTAATCCTGATTTCCATGCTTTTCTCTGGAGTGAAATATGAGCAGAGCATTAGAAGGAGTACTTCTTGAGAAACTTACTGTCTGATGCTATTGTAGAGTCCTCGGTGCTCCCTGGTCTTGGTTGTTTTCTTGCTGACGTTTTATGACCCAACTACACAACATCATCACTGCCAGGAGGGATTTGCTCTGTTTGTATACTGGTATAGAGTGGCTTGCCCTCTGTACTTGTATATAAACAGAGAGCAAAAGCCACTCCCTTTCAGGGCTGAGGGTGTTGCCCAGTTGGGCTGTGAAATGTCTAAAAGAGAACAACCAAGCTCAGAGACCACCAGGGACCCCACACTCCTCCTCTCTGTAAACCTCACTCCCTTCTAGCACTGCTGATATTACCTAATTGGGTCATGAAACATCTGCAAGAAAATATGCAAGCTCAGAGAGCACCAAGGACCCCACAAGTCCACCTTCTCTACTCCTCAAACCTCACTCCCTTCTAGCATTGAGTTACCTAGTTGGGTCATGAAATGCCTGCAAAAAAACCTTGAAGTTGAGAACACCAGGGATTCCACAGTCCTTCTCCTCCTCCTCTGCTCCACAAACCCCACTCTGTTCTAGCCCTGATTATGTTACCTAGTTGGATTATGAAATGTAAGAAAATAGACATTTCAAATCAAGCTTAGAGAGCACCAAGGACCCCACAGCTTAAATACGAATGGCAAGGTGAACCAGTTCTGTCCAAGGTCCTGCGAAGCAGAGGCAAACCACCATTAAACTTCTAGTCTTCAGCCTTTTAAGACATCAAACAAGTCCAGAAATATACTGGCAATAAAAGGACAGTTGTTCAGCTCTGTTTTCTTCCTTCCAGTTTTCCAACTGCCACATTTGGAACACTTGCAGGAGCTGAGTTGCTGCTAAGGACCAAACAGCTGCAATTTAATGCGCTGCAACAAGCTAACACTAACCTGAATGTAACAAACCCAGGGAGGAGGATGGTGACAGCTGTCTTCAGGAAAGGCATCAGGGACCCAGATGAAGGGGGCAAAAAGCATCCATTGCCATGGTTCCAAAAGGTAAAGGTTCCCCTTGCACCGACGTGCTAGTCATTTCTGGCTCTAGGGGGCAATGCTCATCTCCGTTACAAAGCCGAAGAGCCAATACTGCCCGAAGACGTCTCCATGGTTATGTGGCCAGCATGAGTAAAGGCCGAAGGTGCATGGAGCGCTGTTCCTTTCCCACGAAAGGGGTACCTATTTTTCTACTTGCATTTTTTCTACCTGCTTTCGAACTGCTAGGTTGGCAGAAACTGGGACAAGGAACGGGAGCTCACTCCGTTACATGGCTCTAGGGATTCGAACCGCTGAATTGCAGACCTTTCTGATTGACAAACTCAGCATCTTAGCCACAGAGCCACCACGTTCCTTGGTTCAAAAAGGGGTTGCCCCAAAGAAGGGGGTCAATCTAGTCTCCAAAGCACCTGAAGGTAGGACAAGAAGCAATGGATGGAAACTCATCAAGGAGAGAAACAATCTGGAATTAAGGAGGAATTTCCAGACAGGGAGAACAATTAATCAGTGGAAAAATTCATCTCCAGAGGTTGTGGGTGCTCCATCACTGGAGGTTTTCAAGAAGAGATTGGACAAGAAACAACAGATGGAAACTGACCAAGGAGAGAAACAACCTAGAACTAAGGAGAAATTTCCTGGCTGTGAGAAGAATTAACCAGCGGAACTGCTTGCCATCAGAATTTGTGGGTGCTCCAACACTGGAGGTCTTGGACAACCATTTGTAAAGGATCGCCTGGCTGAGCAAGGGTTTGGACTAGAACAGAGGTCCCCCAATCTTGGTCCATGGCCTACTACTGGGCCATAGCTTATTCATCACCAGGCTGCACAAGCAGCAGGCCAGTGCGCACACATGCACAGCTCGACTCACACAAGTGACAGGCCGGTGCACAAACACATATGCATGCAGCTCAACTTGCAGTCCAGCTGCACATGAATCCTCATCAGTGGTGGGTTTCCAAATCTTGTCCTACTGGTTCTGAGAGCGCAGGGCTCAAAGACTGCACTCCGTATCAATGCTGGTGAGCGGTGCTGCTATTTGTTGAGCTCAGCTGAGGTGCAGCAATCCATCCTGCTGCGTGAATCAGCTGAGATTAAAAAAACAAGGGAGTACAGGACAGGAGCGGGTAGAGGTGATATTTGCCAGTTCTCCAAACTACTCAAAATTTCCGCCACTGGTATGGTAGAACCAGCCTGAACCCAGTCCGCTTCTCCTCTCCTCCCCACCAAACTGGGATACCAAACTGCAAAGCTTGAGGACCGCCGGACTAGATGACCTCCAAGGTCCCTTCCAAGTCTTCTGATTCTGTGATCGCCGTGACGCTCCCTAACTAAGGACCCACCTTCACCTTAAGAAATGCAGGACGGGCTTCTTCCATCTTTACCTCCATGCTTTCGACATTCTGCACCGTTCCTTCAGATCGATACACGCCGGCTATAACCGTGACGATAAAAGCAACTCTCCAGCAACGCATTGGAGTTCTTTTCAGATGTAAATGAAATTGAATTCCTGAATAGGGGCTCTCGTGTTTTACAATCTTGAAGGGCGTGAGGTTCTGAGTTTTTAATCCACCTGAATGGCCTTCCTCCTGCTAGCCCGCTGGCTCCAAAATTGCCAGCCCACAGTGGGTATTCTTAGTGGAGAGAAAAGATGAAATGTGTAGCCTTAATGCCAAGGCCCCCAGAATGACTCATTTTTGTGGCTCATGGGTCAAGGATGAGATAATTCCCCATCCGCTGATAGTCCTCGGCTTACAATAGTTCACTTAGCGACCGTTCAAAGTTACAACGGCACTGAAGAAAGTGATTTGTGGCTGGGGAACTCTTTGCTCTGACCTAGGCCTCACAAAATCCCAACAAAACCCTTTTTTATTAGGCTAATCTGAATTTCTATCATTCACATCTAACAAAGTCCCTGCAAGAGTGATTTACAATCACAGATGTTATCAGGCTTGGAGAGTTGCCAGGCTGATAGCTTCCGAGAACAAGGCCGTACCAGAAAATACTTGGCAAGGAGTCTTCTGGGAATTGAAGTCCTTCTATCTTAAAGCATGGCTGGCTGGGGAATTCTGGGAGTGCAAGTCCACAGGTCTTAAAGTGGCCGAGGTTAGAGGCCCCTGACTTAGAGAGTTATTGCGACGCTTAGCTGCGAAAACAACAAGCAGGTGAACAAAGAACCTTTTATTAGTAAAAAGAGCTGAGTGTAGAATTTCACTGTTAAGGTTGCTGCCGGCTTGATTGATGCTGATCGAAGATAGTTAAGGCAACTGACATTGATTGAGGGAGGCTTGATGAATTAAACAGGGGGGTGGCTGTGAGGAGCGAGCCTAAATAACTCCTGGAGAAGTCTTTTGGAGCCTGGAAGGAATATTGGATTCTTGCAAAGGTTCCAGTTAAAATTTAGCAAGCCGTGCCTAGCAGGAAATGTCAAAGCAAAAAGCTTGGACGATGTACCTCCAGAAGGCTGATTGTAGATATTAGCCATGATTTGATCCCCAAGCCATGTTCACGCATGGATAAGCAAGGTCTCCCTTTTTCGTGGTTTGCAGTTCTGCAACCATAATAAATTTGGCTGGCTTATCGTTGGCATTATCATGCATTGTTTAAAGCACCATTTAGCTCTATGTTTTTCAAACGTAGCAACAACTTTAAAACAGGTGGACTTCAACTCCCAGAATTCTCATTATCATGATTTAAGGTGGGCGAACTTCAACTCCCAGAAACCCCCAGCCGGCATGCTTGAAGATGGGTTAAACTCACTTAAACTGTGTTGCTTAGCAATGGAAGTATTGGGCTCAACTTTGGTCATAAGGACTACTGGTGAGTGGATGGATGGATGGATGGATGAATGAATGAATGAATGAATATTATCTATCATGGTCTGTTTTTCAAATTTTCCATATGGTTTTTATCTCTTTAATGTTTTACCTTTCCACTGCCCAGCGCCCCTCTATAAGAGAGATGGGGGAATTCCGTTTTTAAAGTTTTAATTTCTTTTATTCGTTTATAATTTGGCATACAAAGAGAATATGAAAGTAAATAGTAGGTAATAGGGGAGGGTGATTCCTAATCAATCCGTAAAATAAATGGCAGCTTCAGCCTGTCACAAAGGGAGGGTGTGTGTGTGTGTGTGACAATTTCCTGCGCCCTTTTGCATTCTCCTCCCCATCCCGGAAGAAGATCAGCCGAGCTCTCGCTCCCCATTTGCAAAAAGAAACAATGTCTTTTTTATTATTATTACGGATACATAATTGTTGGTAACTTGGTTTCAGCCCGTAGGCACGAACAGGGTTGGAACCCGATGCCTTAATCATGATTTGCACATCAAAGGGACTTTCTGGGCCGCAGAGGTTTCTGGGACACGATGCCAGCATGACCAGGATTCACAGAGCGACAAAGATGGTCAATCTGCAATAAATTAAAACCACACTTTCCCCTCCCCAGTGATGCAATAAAAGGACCCTATATAAATTTGGAAGGTGGGTGGGTAGGTGCAGTGAAGACAAGGGGATTTGGGATGGAGGGGAGATCTTTCCCTTAAAAAAGGGTATATCCAACTTCGGCAACTGTGTGGACTTCAACTCCCAGGATTCCCCAGCCAGCATGGCTGGCTGGGGAATTCTGGGAGTTGAAGTCCACAGGACTTAAAGTAACTCAGACTGGATGCAGGTAAAGTTTGGCCTTCCCTTCCCTTCAATTACCATTAAGTGGGTTATGCGTTACGTTGTTGCTAGTCTAATGAGATGAATGTTGGGGGCCATGGGGTCCGAAGCCATCGTTCGGGATCTTCTGGTGGTGCACTTTCCACCTGTGCTGTAAATGGAGTGCTGGATCGTTCTGGAATAACCTGCCTCCCCATCCTTCCAATGGGTAGAACTGAAGTGGAGGGAAGGATGCTCTCCATGCGCTGCAGATATTAGCCTCCTCGGCCAGCGTTGCACTGCAAAGAGAAGAAGGGGCAGGGGGGAAATCAAGGGGAGGAAAAAGAAAGAAAAAAGTTCAGAATAAAGAAGCAGAGCTAGAAAACTAGGTATGGAGCCTTTTCTGTAGCAAAATGGAGAATTTCATGTTAATGTGTGCCGATCAGTCTACATTCAAAGTGACAATAAAGTTTCTCTCCCTCCCTCCCTCCCTCCCTCCCTCTCTCTCTCTATCTATCTATATATACAGGATCTGTCTATCTATATAGCTATCTCCATCCATATCTACCTACCTACCTTCTCTCTCCCTCCATCCATTTATATCTATCTATCTATCTATCTATCTATCTATCTATCTATCTATCTATCTATCTATCTATCTATCTATCTATCTTCTCTCTCTATCCATCTATTTCTATCATCTATCTATCCATCTTCTCTCTCTCTATCCATCTATAGCTATCTATCTTTTTTCTCCCTCTCTCTCCATTTATATCTATCCATCCATCCATCTTTTTTCTCTCTCCATCTATTTCTATCATCTATCTATCTACTCTCTATCCATCTATATCTATCTATCTATCTACCTACCTACCTTTCTATCCATACATTATCTACCTACCTATCTCCTATCATCTCTCTCTCTCCCTCCCCCGCTGACCAACACAGTCATAGAGATAGATAGAGAAATAGAGATAGAGATAATCAGGGGTCCCCAATCCCTGGGCCGCATCCCGATACTGGTCCGTGGGGAACTGGGCTGCATAAGGGCAGCAGAACATGCAAACTTCTCCCTTGACTTCCCTTGTCGGAAGGTCACAAGGGATGATTCTGTGTGACCCTGGGAAACTGCAACCATCATAAATACGAACCAACTGCCAAGTGTCCCTTTTTTTCAATGCCGCTGTTAACTTCAAGCAGCCACTAAATGGACAATCGTAAGCCGAGGACCACCTGTATGTGTCGAACTGTTTTTTTTCAGGGGGAGGGGATTGCCCAACTGTGCCCACTCCCCCTGAAGCATCCAGGCACAGTGGGGAAAGACTCCCGAGAAAACCGCCTCTGACGTGTTTTCCCGTGCCAGCCTCCATTTCTCTTCTGTTGAGAGAGTTACAAACGGGGAGCATCGAACGAGCAACTTGGAAATAAATGCCAGGAGAGCAGTGTGAGTACAGAGGCCCTTAATTGTCTTCCTTTTTCCCCGGCTCCTTCCAGATGGTCGCTGACAGTTTCCAGCACTCTCGAGATGCACTCTGTGCAAAAAGAAATTCTGGCCAGCTGCCTCCATGGCCATTATCATCTTGCTCGCTCGCTCTGGACATGCAGAGCGCCAACCAAAGGAAGAGAACGAGAGGCTCTCCAGCCAAAATGACCTTCCTGGACTTGGCTTCGTCCGTGCGAAAGGGACTTAAAGAGAGTAAGGTTGGCTGGCAAGACAACTCAGGAGAGATGGGATGATAATAATAATAATTTTTAAAAAAATACCACAAGGGTGTTTAATTTAGAAAAGCAGGGCTCTCGGCGAGCTAAACGGATGTGCGGTGGCCGCAGCTGGCAGTCTTACTGGAGAGCCACTTTGCAATTCTCTTTGTGAGAAGATGAGAAGGGAGCAAAAACTCGCGAAATGACGAACGGCGGCTGATTTCAGAGGACGGCTGGGCAATTGTCCATCAAGAGTACGTGTCAGGCGCAAAGAATCTGGTTAGGCTACTCCTCGACTTATGACCAAAACTGAGCCCAAAATTTCCACTGGTAAGCAATAGTTGTTAAGCAGGGGGGGTTTGCTCCATTTTACGACCTTTTCGCCACAGTGGGTAAAGCAATTCAGTTCTAAGCGAATCATGTTGTTGTTAAGTAAATCAGGCCATTGACGTTGCTTTTTATTAAAAAGAGGATTTCATGACCCCAGGACACTGCAACCTTTATAAATAGGAACCGGTGGCCAAGCGTCCGAATTTTGATCACATGACCATGGGGATGCATCAATGGTTGTTAAGTGTGACAAATGGTGGCAGGTCATTTTTTTTTTTCAGGGCAATTATAACTTTGAGCGGTCACTAAACAAATGACCGTAAGTCGAGGACTACCTGTACTCGAGTCTACGGGTAAGAATCTGGCCCACTATCAAGTTCAGCACAAAACTGGTGCCAGAAAAGGGTTGATGGAATTCAAGAGGGATTGTTATCTCCCTGGTGGAGTCTGACTCTGAGGGAGAGGAGGAACAGCCGACAGGGAGTGGAAGTGTGGCTCTGGAGGTTGTGGAGGAGGCTGGGGAACGGCAGAGGCCGGCTGAGCAGTTGAAGGAGGACCCAGGCCCATCCCCTATCCATCCTAGGGCATGCAGGGAGGAGAGGATAAGGGAGAGACGTGGTCTACTTGGGAGGAATGGGCCTTGATCCTCTTCATGGGCTGCAGCTGTGACACTGAATAAGAGGACGGACATGCATATGGGCAAGTGCTGGAAACAAAGCATGGAAATATCTCTAGTTTATGATTCCTTTCTGAGTTTGAGGCCTTCCCAGTGTGTGTTCTGTTATCTGCGGACATCCTCCAGCCCATATCTTGCCTGGTTTGTTTTGCTTTTTTCCTCCTTCTTGTAACTGTTTGTGTGGGAGTTTTTTGTCTTCTGTCAAAGATATTTTGAGCTTAGAAGCAAAGTGAAGGAATCAAAGGGGCTTCACCGGGTTTTTGTGACCGTGTTTGTTTGTATCCCACCCTGGATCATCACAGGGATTCAACTTGGACCGCTTGTGGGAACGCAATGATTCTAAGTCAGTGATGGCGAACCTTTTTGTTGTGGGGTGCCAAAAGTGCACACATGTGCGATAGCGCATGAGTGCTGGAACCCACAATAAAATGCACCCTGCCCCTCCTGTGGCATGCGCACGCAACACCCCTCGCCCCCTTACCTGAACTGCACATGCACGTGCCTCCCAGCTGATATTCTGCACGTTTGAGGCCGTTTTCACCCTGCAGAAAAGCCCCTGCAGCCTTTCGAGGCTGAAAAACAGGCCTTCCGGAAATACAGAAGTGCCCGTTTTCAGCCTACGGAGGGCTTCTGGAGCCTGGGGGAGGCTGTTTTCACCGTCCTGGAGGCTCAAGGGAAGCCTCTTCAGCCTCAGGAGGCCGAAAAATGGGCCCATTTCGGCACTTCTGCTATTTCCTGTGCAGCGTTGGGAAGGCCCATTTTTCAGCCTCCTGAGGCTGCATAGACTTCCCTTGAGCCTCCAGGAGGG
Source organism: Laticauda colubrina (assembly GCA_015471245.1). Taxonomy (NCBI): domain Eukaryota; kingdom Metazoa; phylum Chordata; class Lepidosauria; order Squamata; family Elapidae; genus Laticauda; species Laticauda colubrina. The sequence goes on along the minus strand of BLBF01000055.1, from coordinate 3,254,949 downwards.
TGAAAACGGCCTTAAACGGGCCAAAAATCAGCTGGGAGGTGCGCGCATGCGCAGTGCAGGTAAGTTTGGCTGGGGCTCAGGTGCCATAAGTTCATTATCACTGTTCTAAGCTAATGATGCATTTCACTCCACCCCCAGCTCTGCCTATTCTTCTCCTATAGAAAGTCTTGGAGCACAAATCAGATGTGGACAATCCACAACCCAGTAACAAACACAGCATCCGACATCTGATTCAGGGCTCAGTTTTAGGGATGTGGTTTTGAGCACACTGCAAGGTGTGTTACGACAAAACATTTTCACCCAAGGTGCCTCAAGTGGGCTAACTTACAGAAAAATCCAGGATCTATGCCCCCAATGGAGTTAAAATTGGCCAAATGTTACACGACATCTGATGACATCGGAAAACAGTTTTTAGGACATATTTTCCCCACATCAACAACTCTGTGAGGTGGCGAGAACTAGAACTCACTGTCTCCTGGGGATTGGCCCAAAGTCACTCAGCCGGGTTTCATGGCTAAGGCAGAACTAGAACTCCTAGTCTACCACTTTCTGGCACAGTGCCTTAACCACTGGACCAAACTGGCCTGCATAATGTGATATAATATAATGGGGTGAGTTAGGGTTTGTTGGGCGTGGTCATCCAGTGGTGGGATTAATTTTTTTTTACTACCTGTTCTGTGGGTGTGGCTTGGTGGGCGTGGCTTGGTGGACATGGCAGGGATGGATACTGCAAAAAACCCCTTTCCCTCCCCACCCCACTAACCTGCTTTCCAGCTCTGTTCTCCTGTGCAGGGCAACCAAAGGAGACCCAGCCGATCAGCTGGGACTCAATGGGAGGCAGAGAAGAGATGGGGTTGGTGGGGCCAGAGGCGGGATTGGCCGGTTCTCTGAACTATCAAAATTTCTGCTACCGGTTCTGTAGAACGGGTGAGAACCGGCTGAATCCCACCTCTGTGGTCATCCCATCGCAATCCTCACGAGCCAAGAAGGCTCCACTTTTGCACCCACCTGCCGAGCATGCCGGACACACTTGAAGTATTCTGTGGCCAGAGCTGAGCAGCTGAGGGTCTCCTTTGGGTTCTGTTGATAGCACTGGAAGATCTGGTTCTGCAGATCGACACAGACAGGGTCAGCCTTGTATCGCCTGGATGAAGGGGGAGACAAAAAGAAGACAGACAAGACTTCAAAGAATTGTTGTCACAGGTGAAATGGTACACCTCCCCCCCCCTCAAGACTCCAACAAAGAGTATAACAGAGTCGGAAAGGACCCTGGAGGTCTTCTAGTCCAACCCCCTGCTCAAGAAGGGGACCCTGCACCATTTTAGACAAACGGTTTGGTTGTCCAGCTTCCTTTTTTTAATTTTAAATTTTATTGAACAAACAAACAAAAAGATACATTGAAAACATTGAACATGGTACAATCCTCCTAACCCACATATTTGTCTTACATTGCTAAGCACATGTAAAAATACATGTTTACATTCTATATGTATACTTAATACACACACACACACACACACACACACACACACACACACATTTAATAATTTCTTATTCTTGATCCTTCCTCTTTTCTTTCCAACCATAAACCTTGTCCCAGACTTTGAGCTAATCCGGTTCATCCTTATTTTTTAATTCCTTTGTAAATTTGTCCATTTCTGCGCACATCCAGATCTTCCTAATTATTTCTGATTCATTTGGAATATCTTTACCTTTCCATTGTTGTGCATAAGCCAATCTCCCAGCTGTGATTATATGAATTATTAAATATATATTCTCCGTCCAGCCTCCTTTTTAAAAGCACTCACAACTTCTGAAATTGTAAACCAAGTCCCAAGGTTGTTAGCACAGGTAATCCTCAAAAACAGCAGTGAGAGAAAAATAAACCAGAGACTCACAACCATTCCACAACCATTGTAACATCTTTGTGGTCAAGGGTTCAAGGAGGGTTGTCAACCAATTCATTATTTATGACGGTTGCAGTGTCTCTGGGGTCACTGGTGATCCCTTTCTGACCAGCAAAGTGAAGGGAGAAGGCAGATTCGCTTAACAAATGTGTTGCTAACGTGACAACTGCAGTGATCCGCTTAACAACAGTGGCAAGAAACGCTGTAAAATAGGACAAAACTCACTTAGCCAGTGTCTCACTTAGCAAGAGAAATGTTGAGTTCAATTGTGTCTTAAGTCGAAGACAACCTACACACTGAATTTCTCTGGAAACAACATCCCTATGATGCTTTGGGTCAGGCATGGGGAACAATGGCTCTTTCATGACCTGTGAATTCCCAGAATTCCCGAGGTAGCCATGTTGGCTTGAGAATTCTGGGAGTTGAAGTCCACAGGTTGTAATAAAGGGGCCATATCGGCTTGGGAATTCTGGGATTTGAAGTCCACAGGTTGTAAAGGGAGCCTTGCTGGCTCAGGAATTCTGGGAGTGAATTCCATAGGTTGGAACAAAGGAGCCATGTTGCCGCAGGAATTCTGGGAGTTGAAGTCCACAGGTTGTAAGGAGCCATGTTGGCTCTGGAATTCTGGGAGTTGAAGTCCACAGGTTGTAAAGGGGGCCATGTTTCCCCCACCTCTGCTTTGGACCAACTTGGCAATCACAGCATCTCAAGATGTGAAATGAATCCGAAATTGGTAGTTACGAATCCTGCAGCTGCTGCAACGCCAAAGACATTGGAAAAGGAACTTGCATACAAATAATTGCTGGGACTTAATGACTCACAGCTCTCATGATTCATCCCATCCGACGGAGCTTAACGGAGGCTCCGCTACCAACTGCTAACGCAGAGAGAATCACTGTTAAGCAAAGCAATTATCTTAAATTTGGATCTGATTCCTGCACTGTTTGGATGGGGACATAGTTCAAAGACGAGAGGAGCTTAATCCAAGCATACCTCAGGCTCCTTCTTATGGGCTGGCGGTGGGAATTCAGAGAGATTATAGGGCCGTGATGGCGAACCTATGTCACGCATGCCAGAAGTGGCACACACAGCCATCTCTGCCAGCACGAGCTCTGTCGCCCCAGATCAGGCCCACTGTGCATGCACGTGAGCCTCCTGCCAGACGATTATCTGACATCTGCCGCATGTGGGGGGCGCACAGGAGATCCGTGCACATGCACAAAGGTGCATTTGTGTGCATGGTGCATACGGGGAAATCACACGGGCATGCACAGGGAGGGTTCACGCTTGCATTGCATTATGGGTGTAGGCAAACACGCGCATGCACGCTCTGCATGCAATGACAAAAAAGTTAGCCATCATTGTTATAGGGCGTTTGAAAGAGGGGAATTAGATATCAAATGATATCGGGTGGGGAGAGGGCCGAACGTTGAATTCCCATGTGCGTTACTCAAAAGTCCATAGGAAGAGGTTACTTTCTCCTTTGAGTTCTTGTTGTGGTTATCCGGGAACAGGGGTGGCCGGCTGAGGAGAGCAAGGACTCAGATGAGGGGCCAGGACTATTAGGGAGTGGGCTGCTGCCTTCAGAGATTGTGAGGGCTGGAAGTCGTGATGAGGAGGTTCCCGAGGAGCCTGTGCCAAGTGCGTGTGTGTGCAAGATTGCTCTTTCCTATGAGCAATCAGTTACAATAGCACGGGTGACTCGGGAGTAAGGCTGCAAGGTAATGGCCCATCCTTCAAGAAGATAAAAACCAGCTGTGAAACAAACTTACTTTGCAGAAGGCAAAGACGTTTTGAAACTCCAGCCTCGTGGACATTCCAGTATCCTGAGTTTGTATTTGAATATTCTTATTTTGCAAATTATTTCTTGTCTGTTATTTTTTGGCAAATCTCGCACAGTTTGGCAAGGCTTGTGCTTATCATAGCTAATTATTTTTCAGAAGCATTAAAGGTTTCTGTTCCCTTTGGATTGTGTTTGATTTGTTGGGAATGGGAGTGGGTCAGAACAGTTCTGTGGACAGAAGCCCCACAGATCCCTTCATGTGGCCCAGTGGTGATCTCAGGGGGTTGGACTGGAAGACCTCCAAGGTCCCTTCCGACTCCGTTATTCTGTTCTGCTAAATAAATGTTATTAAAACTGCTGCACTCTCAGGCAAAATATGCCAATGACTGTCTACAGATGTTTTTCCAGTGGCATTTTGCGAAAATCTGGGTTGCAAAAAGATCCTTGTTAAAAGATCCTGAGATGTGTCGTTATGGAGCCCATGCCTCTTTGCTTTTAATAAGGCCCCTGTCGATCAAAAACAGATTTCTAATGCATCAGCCATGTAATGGGGTGGACAAGAAATTAAATTCTGATTGACCAAGCCATTTCCCGCTCTCACCAGCATCAGATGGTGGCTTTAAAAAAATGCAACGGATTGTATTTCTGCCTGTAATATTTCCACATTGGGCAGAGAGACCAAGACAAACTAACCCCCCTAAAAAGAGATTTCTTTGAACCTTTTACACATCTAATCTGTATATTAATATTAATGTCTAGGTCCGTGATGGAGAACCTATGGCACGCAGGCCACCTGTGTGCCGGCATGTGAGCCATTTGTGCCGGTATGAGCTGCAGGCAAACTTACCTCACTGCGCACGTATGCGCCTCACAGCTGATTTTTGGACCGTTTGAGGCCTTTTTCGGCCTCCCAGAGGTTTGAGGAAAGCCTCTGCAGCCCCAAAAGTAGACCCATTTCATCACTTCCTGTATTTCTGGAAATACTGGAAGTGACAAAATGGGCCTCTTTTTCGGCCTGCAAGGGTTTTCCTCAGGCCTCTGGGAGGCTGAAAAAGGCCTCAAACTGGCCAAAAATCAGGTGGGAGGTACAGTGCACAAGAGCCCAAAAAGGTTAGCCATCACTGGTCCAGGCCCATGCAACCCACGTCCAAATAAGAGGGTTTGCATCTAGTCCAATAAAAGGCCCCTCCAGCCCTAAACTTCCCCAGTAGACAATTTCTTTAGCTGTTAACTAAATCATATTTATGACGGTTGCATCACGTGATCCCCTTTTGAGATCTTATGACCAGCAACATCAAGGGGGATGTGTTCTGACCTAGGCTTCCCAAGATCATGAAGCCAACTCCTCGCCCCGATAAAACCCATTTAGATGAAAGTGAATTAGTCTCCAGCAAAGTCCCGGTAACCAGTCTTTCATGAGATTTCACAATCATAGTCCTTTATCAGGTTGGGAGAGTTGCCAGGCCAATAGCTTCCAAACACCACACTGTAGCAGCAATGACTTGACAAGAAATCAGGAACAGATCTTCACCCTAATGAATTGAACTATCCCCTGCAAACCCCACTCCCCTTTTGCTTCTCTTTATTCCCTATGGGAGGGGCCATTCACCGTCCACCTGTGCCTTTACTCCCAACTCGACTCTTGTTCCTTCACTGTTCCCTTCTCCTGGCAGCTCTGTGCATGCGCACACTGGGAACAGGCTCCAGCTGTTCTTCTTTCCCACTGATCTCCAACTCTGAAGGCAGCTGATAACTGTTGAACGGCCCTGACCCTATCTCTGCCTCCAATGCAGAGCATCCTCAGAGCCTCCCCAGACTCCAGGACTGGCCCATGTTCCTCCCCAACCTCCTCACTGTGTGAGTCTGCCGCCAGCTCTGTTGGCGGGCCACAACAGCAGAATCCAGATTCAATTAACCACCCTGTGACCAACTTAATAACGGCAGTGGTCCACTGAACAACTGCGGCAATGAAAGTCATTAAAATGGGGCCAAACTCACTTAACAACTGTCTGGCTTAGCAGCATAAAACTGGGGCTCCACTATGGTCGTAACTCGAGGTCTACCTGTATTTCCCCCCCCCCCTTAACAGGTGATCAAAACCAGCCAACACACCGTATCTTGGGTCTCTCTGGCAAAGGGAGGGGGGGAAAAGTAGAATAAAATAAAGTTGACTTTTTTGTGTTTTGTCACTGAAAGACACTCCTGGGATAACGAAGCCGGAATGTAATGTTGTGTTACTTTAAAGCCGTTTGATGCCAAGTATTGCATCTGATCTTTGGAGGAAAGCACAACGTTTCTTTCATTTAAGGATGGAGAGGAGAGGAGGTCACAGATAAAAAGGGAAAGGGAGGGGGAAAAAAAAAACTCAGCTCCAAGGATAGTGAAAAGACGCTATAAAGATTTTATTAGTCACGCAGGTTACGGGTGGTTATATCACCCCCAAGTCTATCAGCCGGCAGTGAGTTATATGCAGCACTTCCTTAAAAAAAAAAAAAAAAAGGAAAAAAGAGCGGTAATAAAAAATTGAGTGTATGGTAGGTGTCAGAAAACTTGTCTTTAGCTGCATCTACCGTAGTTTATTCCCCAGGATAAAATCCAATCTTGATGAACTGGAGAATATAAATGCAAATGTATGATTGTTCATCCAAGTGTTCTCACCCAGCTCCCCAAACACGATAAACCCTCTGAAGTTAACTCAAAAGTTTCCTTTATTAGGAGCCCCAGCAAATAGTTTCTCTCTCACCGCAGGCTAACAAGTCCGTCCGGCAGGGAGATGAATAGTTGTTTGCCACCTCTATTCGTTTCCGCACCCTGCGTTTTATCCCCAGATAAAACAATGGAGCTTTGCTAGCAGTGGTGGCTCTTCTGTCCCGAGGACCGGCCTATAGATTTCCACTGCTCTCCTCTCCTCTGCCTTCTGAGCATCCACACGTCAGGCACTGTATCCAGCTGTTCCTCCTCTTCCTCCTCAGCCACCTCCAGACCTGGGGGCTGTTGACTCTCCATCTGAGGGCTGACGGACGGCCCAGACTCTCCCCCCCCCTCCTCTCTCTCTCTCTTTTTCTCTTTTTTTTTTTTTTAACAGAAGAAATCTTCTGTTTTGGAATATTGAAATATGTGCCTTACTGAGAGGCCTTGGAGGTCGAGTCCAACTCCCTGCTTAGGCAGGAAACCCTATAACATTTCAGACAAATCATTGTTCAATCTCTCATTGAAAATCTCCAGTGTTGGAGAAGGGAGGGAGGGAGGAAAAAAAGTAACAGAATAACAGAGTTGGAAGGGACCTTGGAGGTCTTCTAGTCCAACCCTCTGCCCCAAGGCTGACGCCTCCTTCTCCTCCTCAGATTTGGCTACAACACCGAGTATCCGCTTAGCCAAAGCCCAAAACGGCAGATATAGGTAGCCCTTGACTCTTCATTCAGTGACCATTTAAAGATATGATGGCACTGAAAAAAAGTCCATCACAAAACTCGCTGGGGAGACAAGAGTCACACTAATGTCAAAGAAATGGTGGAACAGAATCATTACAGAAAAGATGCAAAAGGAGGGACAGAATGAAATGTGAATGGCAAGGATTTTTTAAAAAAACTAATTTTTTTATTTTAAATAATCAAATGGAATTATTAAATTGTCCCAACAGCAAGTTGGCCATGAGAAGTTAACCGTGGCAGGTTGGCTGTGGCAAGTTGTCCCATTCTGCTCCCCCAAAGAGTGTGTGCGTATGTGTGTGTGAGA
>BLBF01000055.1:3143151-3163107 GCA_015471245.1 Laticauda colubrina | reverse complement strand
TCTATCTATCTATCTATCTATCTATCTATCTATCTATCTATCTATCTCTATCTCTATCTATATCTTCATCTATCATCTATCCATTTTTACATGTGCATTTTTCAACAAATATTCTCTAGTTTTATACCTTCCCCTAGACAAATTCCAGGAGAGAAACTGAAAAATATACACAATGGCTTCTCGCTTACAGATGGTGTTTCATCTGTCCTAAAGATGGGATCATGTCAAACTTTCGGCTATATTCTAGAACTGTGTAGAACTTGGCAACTTTGGAGACTTGTGGACTTCTCCTCACAGAATTCCCCACCAGTCAGCCATGCTTGTTGTTAAGTGAATCTGGATTTCCCCTGTTGACTTTGCTTGGGAAAAGGTCGCAAAAGAGGAGTTGCGTGACCTCGTGATGCAGCGACGGTCATAAAATTTGAAATTCAGTTGACAAGCATCTAAATTTGGATCACGTGACTGTGGGGATGCTGAACAGGTTGCAAGTCACATTCTTCAATGCCGTTGTAACTTTGAATGATCATTGCACAAACTGTTGTAAGTCGAGGACTACCTGTATGTATAGTTGTTCACACATGATCCTGCAATCATGTGACCGTGAATTATGATGGATTTTTTTTTTTTGCTGGAAAACTTTTTATTTCTTTTATTTCTGGTTCCAAGCAAAGGGGGGCCCCTGTAGGTGATGGATTTGCTTTACAATCACCTGGTTTCCTTGACGACAATCACTGAAAAGGTCCATAAGAAGTCACGTGATGGCCCATTTAATGACTGGCATGATTTCTGACCGCCATTCCGGGTTTAATTGTAGTCGTAGTTGAGGACTGCCTCCTGCAGAGGATGTTCGTGTAGGTACATGAACCCAGGGCCCTGATCAAGCTTCTTATTTCCCAATTATTTTTCATATGCATGTCTTAATTGTTTGATCTTGGAGTGGATAGACCAAGGCTGTGCACACACTGTTGTCCTTATGTGTGTGTGGATTCTCATTCTCTCTCTCTCTCTCTCTCTCTCTCAGAGAGAGGGGGGAGGAGGAGAGGGAGAGAGAGAGAAAGGGGGGGAGGGAACAAGAGAAAGAGAGGAAGAGGGAGGGAAGGAGAGAGAGAGAGAGAAAGAGAGGGAGGGAGCAAGAGAAGGGGAAGGAGGGAGAGAACGAGCAAGGGAGAGAGAAAAGGAGGGGGAGGGAACAAGTAAGAGAAAGAGAGGGAGAGGGAGGGGAGAGAAAGGAAGGAGAGAGAGAAAGGGAGGGAGGGACAGGCAGGGAAGGAGGAGAGAGAGAGAAGGAGGGAGAGAAAGAGCAAGGGGGAGAGAAAGGGAGGGAGGGAGTAAAAGAAAAGGGAGGGACGGGTGAGATAAAGGGCAGGGAGGGAAAGTGAGGGGAAGAGGGAGGGAAGGAGAGAGAGAGAAAGGGAGGGAGCGAGGGAGCAAGTAAGAGAAAGGGAGGGAGGGAGAGAGGGAGGGGAGAAAGGGAGGGAGAGGGAGAGAAGGAGAGCGAGAGAAAAGGAAGGAAGGAGGGAGAGGGAGAGAAGGAGAGAGCAAGCGAGTGAAAGGGAGGGAGGGAGAGAAGGATAGAGAGAGACTGCAAGTTGGCAGGTGCACATCACAATTTCACTCCTTCCATATGAGCACCTGTCATCTTGCAGATTTTCACACAAACACACACACACACCATCCACTTTGGATTTGAAAGCAGGCAGTTCCTTGGCGAACGCAGCGACAGAGACGAAGCCCCTACCTACAATTCCTCAAAGCAGCTGTGCCATTTTCCCCACACACACACAACACGCTATTCAGCTGCAACGATATAATTTACTTCCTTAATATTTGTGTTTTAGCGATCACTCCACTCCAGAGATAAAAGCCATTAAGATCTTCTGAATTGCTGCTGAAACAGTCCGTGACTTCATTTTATCTTCTTCCTCTCTCGTAAAGCTGAGCCCATTTTTCTTTCCAGCTCGGTGCCAAAGTATCATGAGAAACTAATATTTGAATTTTCTGAAGGTACTTACCAAAAAAAAAAAAAAAAAGAAAACCCACAGAAAAGCAAAGGAAAGTCTACCATTTGCTGTTGAACTTACAAAGCAATTGCTCCCTGTTTGATAACTGTATTATCATCCTCATATTTTGGTCTCAATATTTGCAAAAAGTATTCTAATTAATGAAGGTTTACCCAAAAACTGACATCGTGGTATATATCCAAACTAGTGAAAAAAAGCAGTTCATGCTTTCAAACGGTCCCTAAATATGCAAAAATCCACAATGAGAAAACATGACTGTTTTCAAGCATTTATAGGCATACATTCATACACACACACACATCTTCTATCTATGTATATAAAAATGAAAGACCACTCATACATCATCACAAAATCTCCAGAACCGTAAAGCCTATGTACTTGAAATTTGGCAAGTACATTCCTCTTAGTTTCAAGGTGCTCACTAAGAAAGGATTTTTCAAAATGACCATCACAGCATTTATAGTATTCTGTTATTGTTGTTGTTATTATTATTAATATTATCATTATTATTATCGTTGTTGTTGTTATGAACATGCTCAGATGCTAAGGCATGCTACTCCTCCTCCCCACCTGAAAAAAAAAGAAATCTCTTTCAAATGCAAAACACAAGCAGAGGAGAGGAGTTTCAGTTTCACAGCACCAAGCAGCTTTAAGCCCCTGTCACACTGCACCAACGGATGGAAAGAGGATGTAAAACGGAGAGAAACACTTGCCATCCGTTGGTTAACGCGATGCATCCGTTCTGTACTCACTGCGTCCGTTTTTCATACTCTCGATCCGTCCAGCAACCGTCTTCTGAGATTTCATCCGCTCAAAAAGTTTTGAGCTGCACAAAACTTTTTGAGCAGAAAATGTATCCAACGCGTCCGTTCTACATCCGTTACGCATACGGGGAACATCCATTCTACGTCCGTCGTCATCCGTTACACGTCCGCTATATCCGCTAGGCATCCATTGTGCATCCGCGCAACTCACATCCGCTCCAGCGGAAAACGGACACAGGGAGGAAGCGAAACGGACGCGGAACAGACACGCAGCGATAGTAGCACGGACGTAGAAAGGATGAAAGCAGATGCAGCTCAGATATAAAGCATTAAAACGGAAAAAACGTTCGTATAGGAGACGTATCTCGGATATTTAGGATGTCTGCAGGATGTCAAGAGGATGCAGAAGGACACCTAGCAGAAAAACGATATTTCCAATAAAAAGGGGGAGAAATCACCTGGATCTCACTTTCAGTCCAGCAGCCCTGCTGTGCAGACCTCTTCAGCCTTCATCATGCTATTGCTCTTCCACAGCATCCAGTCATCTCCACCATGGATTGTCGCACACTCCTTTCTACAACAGTGCGAAGCCCTCTACAGGCTCTTTCACCTGTTCTCCAGGAAGAAAAGGAGGCATCCAAGAAGTGTCTGGGTTCGAAGATGGATCACGAGAAGAGCCGAGTATGGACTGTATAACAAGCTGACAGTGGAACTGAGGAACGAAGACTCTCGTGCATTCCAGAACTTCATGAGGATGCCACCAGCCATGTTTGACGAAGTTGTCGAGTGGCTGAGACCCAGGTTGACCAAGGCAAACACCAACTTCCGGCCCAGCCTGGACCCTGGGCTCAAGGTGGCACTGACTCTGCGCCACCTGGCCTCCGGGACCATGTACAGGAGCATGCAGTACGCCTGGAGGGTGCTACACAACACCATCAGCATTGTGGTCAGAGAAGTGGTGCAGGCCATCATTGAAGAATACCTAGAGGAGCTCCTCCAGTGCCCCACCACTGAACAAGGCTGGAAGAAAGTTGCAGAGCAGTGGTATCAGAAGTGGAACTTACCACACACCGTTGGAGCCATAGATGGCAAACACGTGGCCTGCAAAGCGCCAGCCAACTCAGGGCCGACTTATTTCAACTACAAGGGCTTCTTCAGCATCATCCTCTTCGCCATGGTCGATGCTGACTACAAGTTCATGTACATCGATGCTTCAGGCAACGGGTCATCTTCAGATGCCCAGGTATACAACGCCAGTCACCTCAAGGAGGGGCTGGAACGCAACCTCATCATGGGCTTCCCAGATCCAGACCCCCTGCCCAACGACACGCAAGATGTGCCCTACTTCATCGTGGGGGATGACGCCTTCTCCCTCAGAACCTACCTCATGAAGCCCTACACTTCCAGATGCCTCACCCGTGAAGAGAGAATCTTCAACTACAGGCTGTCCAGGGCAAGATGGGTGCTGGAGAATGCCTTTGGCATCCCGGCCAACAGGTTCCAGGTACTTCTCACCACCATGCAGCATCGCCCACAGACCATGAGGAGGATCGTGGAAGCTTGCTGCATCCTGCACAATCTCATGTGCACCCGCTACCCAGTGTTGCAGAACAGGCTTGTGGACCTCCAACAATGCAATGGGGACATGGAGCCTGGGGAATGGAGGCAAGGGCAAAACCTGATAGATACTGTGGATGTGCAAGGCCCCAACAGAGCTTCACGTGAAGGGAAGAAGCAGAGCAACCTCCTGAAACAATGGTGCAACTCCCCAGCTGGAGCAGTGGAGTGGCAAGACAGGATGATAGATGATTAATGGATGCTTCCTTCAGCCTGTCTCATCACACTGATGAGATTGGGCCATGTATGTTGAGTGGCCCTACAATGAACAGGGCATTTAATAAAGAGTTGTGTTTATGTTGAAATATGTTGATGAATGATTAAATTGTTATTGATAATAAAGGGCCATAGGTGTGGCACCTGGGAGGGTGGACCATACAGTCCCCCTATGCTTGCACTGGAGGTTTATCTATCCCACAGCTATTACCCATCCCACAGGTATCCCTGCCCATCCCACTGCTATCCTAACCCATCCCACAGCTATTACCCATCCCACAGGTATCCCTGCCCATCCCACTGCTTTGCTTACCCATCCCATAAGCATGCAAAGGCTTAAACCATTTCTAAAAGTTTCCACCAAGACTTTATTTACTAAAAGAACTGAACCAAGTGTGTGAAGCAAAGATAACCTTTATTAATAACAAACTGTAAGACTTTATTAAAAAAGCAAAATGAACCAAGAAAGGTGTCCCAAGAAAAGATAAAGTCAACAGGTAGCAACCCAGTCTCTGGCACTCTTCTCAGTCATTCTGAGGCGTGCCCATAGTCTCAGGGGTGAAGGGTCTAAGTGCTGTGGAGATGGCAGTGGCTGGAGTGCTGGTCTGAGGCGCCATTGGGGTGCCTGGCCCCGAGAGGACAACAGGGGATGGTGTGTGGAGGAAGCTCTCAGAGCTGGCTCAGTCCCGTGATGTTGAGAGGCCCTTCCTCCATGACATGGGGTGTCAGTCCCAAGACCGATGATAGATGTTCTGAGGCCGGGCTTGGCTGTGGGGTGGAGGAAGGAGGAGTGTAGTGGGGCTGTCTGGTCTGCAGGTGAGCGAGGTGAGGCGTCGGTGGCATCAGTGGCACCAGTGACGTATGATGAACCTGTGCCTGGACTCAGAAGGGCTGCCCCTGCTGGTGGAACTCCTGGTAGCCATAACCTTGGTAGGTGAGGGCCTGTGGAAAGCCTTGGAAGGGCTGTGACATCACCTGGGGTGGAGGAGCAGACCTGGACTGGGTCGGAGCAGGTTCAGCTGGGCCTGGAGGGTTGTGCAGAAGACCTGTGATCCTCTCCTTTATCACCTGGTACTGGGATTCGGACATGTCCATGAGATGATTAATGGCTGAGGTCTGGTTGACGTAGGTGAGGAAGGGCTTTCTGTTAGAGGATGGTATGTCAGAGTGAACCAGCTAAGAGGAGATCTACACTGCTTTTGATGGTATCCCTGATCTCCAGCAGGACAGTGTGGCTCTGTTCCTCCGGTCTGGCTCTCTGCCTGCTTTCTGTGGAGGTGGAGCTGGGGGTGGGGGTGGGTTGGTCTCTGGTGGAAGTGCCCTCTCCTTGCTCCAACTGCGTCAGGGGGTCCTCCACCATGCGCTCCGCCATGGGGAGTGCAGCTGTCGGGGGGGTCTCCATCGTGGGGCGCTCCAAAGATACCTGCCTGGGCACAGGAGCTGACTCTTGGCCAGAAGAGGACTGGCTCTCTGTGGGCTACCTGAGAGAGAGGGTTGACAGAGGGGCTGCTCCTTGGTGGCGGACCTCACCCTCCAAGAAGCTGCACTTGGCCATCACGTAGGTCTCCCGGTCGGTGAGCTTGACCGCAACCTGGCCTGACTTCTTGAGGTGCAGCTTCCTGTACCAGGTATGCACATGCTTCCACCACCCGAGGAGGACCTCCGAAGTGTAGCCCAGGCTCTCCGCCTTCTCTCTCCAAGCCGCCTGCTTCCGCTTGGTGTCTCGATAGAGCCTGTGTCCCTTCCGCTAGAGGTACTCGTTCTCCCTCAGCCATTCGAGCACCTCATGCTCATGTTCCTTTTCGATGGAGTACTGTCTCCTCTCCCTATCACACGATTGCCTCTTCCTCCCACTGGCAGGGCCTTCTGGGCCCTCATCAGAAGGGCTTTGAGGTTCTAGGGGCTGGTCCATCACACCAGCAGCAGCAGCAGCAGCAGCAGCAGGAGCACCAGCAGCACCAGCAGGACCAGGAGCAGCACCAGCAGAAGCACCAGCACCAGGAGCAACACCAGCAGAGTAAGCACCAGCAGAAGCACCAGCACCAGGAGCAGCACCAGCAGAGTAAGCACCAGCAGAAGCACCAGCACCAGGAGCAGCGCCAGCAGAAGCCCCAGCACCAGCAGAGTCAGCCCCAGCAGCAGAAGCCCCAGCAGAAGCAGAGTCAGCACCAGGGGGTGGGATGGTGGCCCTGTCCTTCTTGCCAGGGCTGGCAGAAGATGGCACAGGCTTCCTCTTCTTCCCCATGGTTGTTGGCTGGAGATGTGTCTGGCAGCAGGTCTTTGCTCTGAATGGTGACCTGCTTGTGAGCTGCATCCTTTTATATCCGCAGGGCTGACGCAATGACTCCTCCCCGCATGCGCAGTGAACGCTCTGCATCCGCTAGGCATCCGCTAGGCTTCCACTCTGTGTCCGCTTCATCTGCTAGGCATCCGCTCTGCATCCACTCTTTCCGCTGCGCGTCCGCTTCGCTATGCTCCCCCGGAAGCCCTGCGGATGTGTCATCCGCTTCCATCCGCTAGGCTTCCGTGGAGCATCCGCTAAACATCCTTGCTACGTCATTGCCCCATCCGTTCCTTTCCGTTGTTGTCCACTCTGTTTATGCAAATTTGGGGCACTTTTGAGAGCGGATAACAATGGATGGAACATTTTCTTGTCCGCTGTGTCCTTTTTCCATACTTTTTGCATCCGTCGGCCGATGTGACAGGGCCTTAAGCTAAAATCATGCCCAGGCTCCTTGCTGTCTCCTTCTTGCTCACAGAGCAAATACTGTTTCAGTTTCCAAACAGCCCTCAATTCTCTCACACACTGATGGGACGTTAGCCAGATGAATACCTATGGATGCTGGTAGGCAGAGGCAGAATTTTTCCCCCTTTATTTTCCTTCCCAAAAAGTATGCGTGACCACATAGTTTCATACCGAAGCATGGGTATCGAGCTAGTACACACACACACACACACACATATATATTATACACACATGTACAGACATACACAGACACACACACACACACATACACACACACACACACACACACATACATATATATATGTATTCATATTCCTTAACTTATAACCAGAATTGAGTCAAAAATCTACTGCTAAGTGAGACAGTTGTTGAGTTTTGCCCTGTTTTACCACCTTTCTTGCCACTGTTGATAAATGAATCACTGCAGTTGTTGAGTTAGTAACACAGTTGTTCAGTGAATCTGGCTTTCTCCATTGATTTTGCTTGTCAGAAGGTCACAAAAGGGATCACGTGACCCCCGGGACAGTGCAATGGTCCTAAATAGGGAGCTGAATCTTGAACATGTGCCATGAAGGGTGTTGCAATGGTCGTAACTGCGAAAACTGTCATAAATCACTGTTTTCAGTGAGGTTATAACTTTGAACAATCACTAGACAAATGGCTGTAAGTCAAGGACAATCGGTATGTCTACTAAATTTTATTTTTAAATTAAGTGGCAAAACATGCAGAATTATGACTGACCCGCCCAAGGACATTTGCGACCTGGTTCTGAAGGTCAACATCACCTCTGAGGTGATGTGCTAGCATTTGCAACCCTCAGAGTCACGTTACAACCCCCATAATCCCTTGCGGGGCGAAGTCTGGGAAACTGAATGGAGCTGAGTGTTTTCTGGCCAGATGCTCTGCCTGTCGCCAATACAGAGTTTTGTTCAGCAGATTTATTCTCATCGCACCCAGAGAGAGAAATATCTGCCTCTACCTGGAATCGAACTCACAGCCTCCACATTGTGAGGCCAGAGCTCCACCTCTAGGCCTCTATACCACTCCTAACGACTACCCCAGTAAGGGTCATAAAGGGGGTCGGATGTATGGGTGATTTTCATCCATCACAGTCGTAAATCGAGGACTACTCATATATGCATGAGAAATCTGAATTATTATTAATTTTTCCAAATTCTCCATCACCTAAGGAGCTAGCCAGATATAATCCCATCTATTTTTTAATAAATATCTGTCAGGCTGAAGAGATCATCTCTACTCATCTGTCATTATGCCACCGGCGTGGATGAGAGCAATTGTCTCCCAGGTCTTATTTTACATTATGTTTTTTACAAGGATGTCAGGACACCAAAGACATTACTTGCTGCAAAAAAAACCAGTTTTTTTGCTCTGTTCTGTGCTGCATCCATGTCTGCTAAAACCAAGGAAGAAATAGATATAAAAATATCCTCCAAAAACTAAGCCTGACCACATAATTTTGTAGTGAAGCACGGATGTATGTATGCATGTATGTATATGGTATTCAGCTTTGTTCAGGTATTTTCCCACATCATTATAGTTGTGCTTTTAAAGATGTAGCTATGTTCTGGTATATGAGGCTTGGCAGATGAGATTCTGCCGAAACATCACGACAACTTTAAAAGCACAACTATAATGATGTGGGAAAATACCCGAACAAAGCTGATTACCATACATATAAATACCCGTAAAAACTTTATATATATACTTTATATATATATAAAACTTTATATATATGTGTGTGTTTTCTTAAGTTTTAGAATTTCACGAGGAATGGTTATTTTTCAAAGTTTTGCAGGTTGTGGAGTGTGTATGTATGTGTGTTTATACATACATATATTCACACACATGCCATATATATAGATATAGATATTTATTTTCTTAAGTTTTCGTGGGTACTTACATGTATGCTTTCAACTAGCCCCAAATTCAGTTTTCAACTCACCCCAAATTTAAAACTGAAACAACTGTAAAAGTCTGACTCACAGACGAACACAATCCAGAAGCCTGATGGTGGCAGATGAGATTCTGCCGAAACGTTGCTACAATTTTAAAAGCACAACTATAATGATGTGGGAAAATACCCGAACAAAGCTGAATACCATACATGTAAGTACCCGCAAAAACTTAAGAAAAAAAATATCTATATCTATATATATGGTGTGTGTGTGTATGTATGTATGTATAAACACACATACACACACACACCACAACCTGCAAAACTTTGAAAAATAACCATTCTTCGTGAAATTCTATTCACCAAGACCACGGGTCATAAGATGATAAAGTAAGATTTTAGCATTTCTCCCAGGCAAGAAGCCATCATGACAGAAATTCGAGAAAAATGATAATTGCTTATCCTGCAGACGAATGCCCTGGAATTTTCATTGCAGCCCACCTCCCCAAAAATGGCTTTTTGAATGCACAATTCTATTTAAAATAGAACTTGTTTCGTGCTTCCCACACTTCAGCAATGGAAAACGTTAAAAATATCTATTATTTTCGGGGATTTTTTTTTATTTTATTTTTTAAAGAAAAAAGAAACGGGAATCTATCAGCAGCGCAAAACCTTCCAAAGGCCTTCAGAAAAAGATCTAAGACGGCAGCAAATTAAAGTGGTTCCTATTATTTGCAGGTCCGGGACCACAAAGACCAGCTGTGAAACTGGTGTCACTTTGATCTCCGTTGTAACAGAAAAGCAAAAATGACATCTTGAAATGAAAATAATTTATAATGGATGAAAAGCCAGGCCACATACTCGGGCTGAAACCGATAGGAGATTTGCAAAAAGGGGTGCCAGGAAGGAAGGGAGGGAGGGAGGGAGGGAGGGAACAACCCAGAGAGCATCACACCTGTGGCCATTTGGGAAAGCAGGACAGGAAGGAGAAAGTGGGTCCTTGACTTATGACTGTAATTCGGATCAGTCTGCATTGGAGGCCCACAAGGAAATTTCGTTTTAATGCATGCCGATATTCTGACCTTGGTTTCCCCCAAAAGCCCGAAGCAGACTCTTTGTCCCGGCAAAACCCCTTTTATTAAACAGAGGTGAATTTCTTGCATTCACATTCATCCCTTTATAGGCCTGGCAAACAGTCTTTCAATGGTCTAATTAGGAGCACAGACCTCATCTAGCCTGGAGAGTTGCCAAGTAACTATTTCTAAACGCAGTGCTGACAAGGAAGGACTCGGCACAGAGACTCTGAGATGCACAGACAGATCTTCACACTGCTGCAATGAACAAATCGTTTCCTGCAAAAGCCCCCTCCCCTTTTGCTCCTCTTTTAATTCCTATGGAGGGGCCATTCAGCGTTCACCTGTGGCTTTATTCCAGAGTCGAATCTTGTTCCATAACTGTTCCCTTCTCCTGGCAACTCTGTGTCTGCACAAACTGGCAACAGGCTCCAGCTGTTCTTCTTCCCCACTGATGTCCAACTCTGAAGGCAGCTGATAACTGTCAGGTGGCCCTGGCCCCATCTCTGCCTCCAACACAGAGCACTCATCAGAGCCTTCCCCAGACTCCATGACTGGCCAATGTTCCTCCCCAACCTTCTCACTGTCCAACTCCACTGCCAGCTCCGCGAGCCATGGGCGGGCCACAACAGCTAAATAGTCTACATTCAAAGCGACAATGAAGTCACTCTAAGTTCTTGTTGTTAAATGAGTCTGGGCTGATCTCACAACTTTCTTTGCTGCAGTCACTAAGCCAATTGCCGCCATTGTTAAATGAAACAAGCGGTCGTTAAAGCTGATTCCGCTGCCTCCATTAACTTTGTCCGGAAGCCAGCTGGGAAAGTGGCAAAAGGTGATCATTGATGTTATACGTGCCCGTTGCCAATCACCCAAATTTGGGTCACATTAACCCTGGGGATACTGTGACGGTCGTAAGTGCGAGAACCGACTGCTAAGTCACTTCTTCCAGTGCCATTGTGGTTACAAATGGTTGCTGAATGAATGGTGAGTCAAAGATTACCTGTATTCTATGTTTTTAGATACCAGGAAATTGAAATATTAGTAGTCCTTGACTTATAACAGTTCATTTAGCGACTGTTCAAAGTAACAACATCACTGAAAACAGCGACATGGCTGTTTTTTATACTGACAACCATTGCAACATTCGCCATGGCCACGTGATCAAAACTCCGATGTTTGGCAACTGACTCATATTTATGACAGTTGTGGTCCCATTTTGTAACCTTCTGACCAGCAACGTAAATGGAGGAAGCCAGGTTCACTTAAGGACCATCTTAATAACTGCAGTGATTCGCTTAACAACTGCGACAAGTCAAGTCATAAAATGGGGCAGAGTTCATTTAACAACAGTCTCGCCTAGCAACAGAAATATTGGGCTTAATTGTAGTCATATGTCGAAAACTACCAGTATTGAATTGGTATCTACTTCCTGGCTAACCCAAACCTGAAACTGAATTTCCAGCCCAATAAGAAAATTCTTTGAAAAATATGGAAGCAATTTTGAATACATCTTTTTATACTTTAGTACACAGCTGTGATGGCGAACCTGTGGCACGTGTGCCATAGGTTCGCCGTCACAGCTGTATACTAAAGTGGCACGCAGAGCCATTTGTGCAGGCATGTGAGTCCCAACTTAACCTGCCTGCAC
The DNA here is from genome assembly GCA_015471245.1 of Laticauda colubrina. NCBI lineage: Eukaryota > Metazoa > Chordata > Lepidosauria > Squamata > Elapidae > Laticauda > Laticauda colubrina. The sequence goes on along the minus strand of BLBF01000055.1, from coordinate 3,151,107 downwards.
TGCACATGCGCGTACCTCTGAGCGGATTTTCTGCCTGTTTGAAGCCATTTTCGCCCTCCCAGAGGCTCAAGGAAAGCCGCTGCAGCTTCGGGAGGCCAGAAAATGGGCCTTCCGGAAATACCAGAAGTGCTGAAACGGGCCCATTTTCAGCCTCCCGAGGCTTCCCTCAAGCCTCTAGGAGGGCGAAAACAGCCTCAAATGGACCAAAAATCAGCTGCGAGGCACGTGCATGCGCAGTGCAGGCAAGGGGGCGTGGCACATGTATTGCATGCACATGCGTAAGGGGGGCAGGATGTATTGCATTGTGGATGCTGGCACACGCGTGCTTTCGGCACACCAAAACAAAAAGCTTCACCATCACTGGTACACAGTAAGAAAAAGACAAAACTAAAAAAAGAAAAGAAAACCAAGAACAAAAAGACAGTCAGTCCTCAACTTACAGCCACATACTAGCCCAAAATCCCTACTGCTCAGTGAGGCAATTGCTGAGTGAGTTTTGCCCCCATTTTATCACAATTTTTCCACCGTTGTTAAGTAGATCACTGCAGTTATTCAGTTAGTGACACCGTCGTTAAATGCACCTTGCCAGAAGGTCGCAAAAGGGGATCCTATGACTTCAGGATGGTGCAACCGTCGTAACTAAGAGTTGCCAAGCATTTGAAGGTTTGATCACGGGGACGCTGTGACACTCGTTAAGTGCGAAAAGCAGCCATAAGTCACTTTTTTAAAGGACCGCTGTGACTTTGAACAATCACTAAATGAACTGCTATAAGTCAAGGACTACCTTGGTCGAGTCAAATGTGTAATACATAACAGCTCAGTTGTTGAATGCAGCATTAAATCCGGACCACACTGAAGAATATCGATCGGCCCTTCCATAATAGCGATAAAAAGGCAAATTATAAGCATCCATCCTATAGACTGAAAACCAGCAGTGTCCTTGTTCCTTCCATCATAAGATCATTAACAAAGCGAACGGAGATTAAATCGAAACAGAACAGTGGGGCTTCAGCTCACATCATGTGCATAACTGCAACTACATTATTTTTCCACTGACAGTGTAATGAAGTTGACAGTCAACAACACTCTGAGATGGCCAAGAAACATGGAGGGGGGGAAAAAAAGATGGATTAGACTCATCTCAAGATCATTAGGAACCTACATAATATTCTACGAGATCCTTAACCTCTGGTTTATCAAGATTTAGCCAGCTAACGCTTTGCCCCTAGGTTCTTGCAAATAATCAATAATGCTTTAACAATAGCCTTTAACTTTACTTCATGCAAAAATTGGAGAATCATCCAAAGTCCATTATTACTACGGATACTGTGTTTCCCCAAAAATAAGACCCTGTCTTATAATTTTTTTGCCACCCAAAAAAAAAAACAAAAACGGCACCGGATCTTATTTTGAGGGGATGCCATCCACTGACTAACCTCACTTGAGTGTGTCGCCCCAGTCTCCTTTTCTCTGTCAGTGGCCTTCCGCTGCTGCAGCCGGCAAGGCTTCTGCAGCTGGTAACAGAGCTCTGGATCGATCCAGAACTTTGTCCTCAGCTCCAGAGGCCTTTGGGAAAGCCTTGCTAACCTTGCCGGCTGCAGAAGAAATGGGACAGCAAGGCAGGTATCGGGGTGTGTGAGGCCTGGCTACACCTGTCCAAAGGTAAGTAGTAGGGCAGCTCCACCCCGCCATCCCCACCCAAGCTTAATTTTTACCCGTCTTCTCTGGAGTGGGCAGGATCTTAATTAGGGCTGATTTTTTTTGGGGGGGGGAGGTAGGGCTTATATTGGGCCCACATGTTAAAAATCAAATTTGGACTTACTTTTTGGGAAAGTCGTATTTTTAGTGAAACAGGGTAGTACTCGGAATTTATTTATTTTTAATTGTGTGCTGAACAAACTTAAAATGGCCAAAATGAGACCACCTTTTTTGGCTTTATTGTTTTGGCCAGAAATGATAAGTCACTTTTGGTACAATCTACTGGTGCGTTCAATTTGGGAAGTTAAGATGTCACTAAAACATTTGGATCAAAGGTATTTTAATGTAAGTGACACTGTGTGTTTTCGTTGGCTTGCTTGTGGTTCCCAATCACGGCCGATTCCTGGCAAATAACCTGGATAAAATTCAATTTTCTTGGCAAGAATTTCGGAAGTGATTCTTCCTATAGCTGAACAAAGTAAAATCACTCAGCCTGCGCTCCCGTATTCACTACACCAAACAGGGTCTCTCGCTGTGGTTAAAGCACCAAATTAGCAACTGGGAGACAGTGAGTTCTAGTCCTGCCTTAGGCATGAAAGCAGACTGGGTGACTTTGGGCCAATCACTAGGAGATGGTGAGTTCTAGTCCCACCTTAGGCATCAAATCTGTCTGGATGTCTTTGGGCCAATCACCAGGAGATGGGAGTTCTAGTCCTGTCTTAGCCATGAAAGCTGGCTGGGTGGCTTTGGACCTAGCAACCTAGAACTAAGGAAGAATTTCTTTGACCATGAGAACAACTGATTGATGAAATGACATGCCTCCAGATATCATGGGGGCTCCATCACTGGAGGTTTTGAAGAAGAGATTGGACGGCCATTTTGTCTGAAATGGTATTGGGTCTCCTGCCTGAGCAGGGGTGTGACTAGAAGACCTCTAAGGTACCTTCCAGCCCGACAATTCTATTTGTCCTGCTACTCTTAAAACCATCTATTTTCTGGATCTTCTACAGGTAGTCCTCGACTAACAATAGTTTGTTTAGTGATCGTTCAAAGTTACAACGGCACTAAAAAATGTGACTTATGATCATTTTCACACTTATTACCCTTGCAGCGTCTGGAGGATTACATTTGGGAGGATTACATTCACTTGGCAACTGACTCACATTTATGATGGTGACAGCATCCCAGGGTCATGTGATCTCCTTTTGCGACCTTCTAACAAGCCATGTCAATGGGGGAAGCCAGATTCACTTAACAACCGAGTTACTAATTTAACAACGGCAGCGGTTCACTAAACCAACGTGACAAGGAAAGTCCTAAAAATGGGAACAAAGCTGACTTAACAAATTCTTCCCTCGGCAACATGAATTCTGGGCTGAATCGTGGCCATAGGTTGAGGACTACCTGTGCTTTAAAAACAGGACCTGAAGCTAAAACTTCCTGACTCTCACCAACTATCCAGGAACATCTGTAACACAACAACCAGAAACAACCAAACATTATATATATTTTAATAATCTATCCTGTCAATCTTTTCTCCCTGTCTCTCTCTTTCTCCCTCTTGTCTCTGTCTCCCTGTCCCTCTGTCTCTTTCTCTCTGTCTCTGTCTCTGTCTCTCTCTCTCTCCTCCAAAGCCACATGCACAAAAGGCCATGAGTCCTGGGACCAACCGCCTCTTCTTACTCTAGTTCTGAAGAAGGTATCTGGCACTCAAATGCTGCCCAAAGTGCAGTTGTGTGTGATACAGATAGTTAAAACAAACAACCAGAAAAAAGTAAAAAAAGAAAAGAAAAAAACCGTTAAGCTCTTGAAAAACTCTTAGCTCTGGTGGTTGCATTTACAGATGCTTCTAAATAAAATATGACACCGGGGGCTCATTCGGAGGATAATCGCAACTGAGGTTTGCAAAAAAAATTAAAAACATTTAAAATGAGCCGTGGGCTTCCTTGAAAGCTGCAAAATGACACACTCCTTTCCCTTCCACTCTTTTATCAACCATCCCTGGGAAGCAAATCTAAGTTAGCGTCAAGCTCAAGCGGCAAAGTTCTACACGAAGTGGTCCATTTTTCATCCCACCAAAAAAAAAAAAGAGAGGTAAAAATTTAACCCGAGCAGCTTTGATGGATTGTCGTAAACAGTTCTACAACCCAACATGACAGACACAGACTTCAAAGGATAATTAGGACTGCAGAAAAAAACAATTACTACCCACCTTCCTTCAATCGAGGACCTGTATCCTGCACGAGTCAAAAAGAGGGCTGTGAAAATATCTACAGACCCCTCACATCCCAGACATAAACTGTTTCAACTCCTACCCTCAAAAAGACATTATACAGAGCATTGTTGCACACTAGAACAACTTGACAAAAGGACAGTTTTTCCCTGAAAGCCATCAATTTACTAAACAAATAATTCCCTCAACACTGTCCAACTATTTACAAAGTCTGCACTACTATTACTACTAATCCTCCCATCCTTCCTTTCACCCATCTCCTCCCACTTATGACTGTATGACTGTAACTTTGTGGCTTGTATCCTAACGATTTTTACTGACTGTTTGCTAGAATGATTTGATTGCTTATTGTACCCTATGACCATCATTAAGTGTTGTACCTGATGATTCCTGACTCCTGACAAATGTATCTTTTCTTTTATGTATACTGAGAGTATTTACACCAAGACAAATTCCCTCTTGAGGGAGGGGCAGCCTTACTCCCGAATTGCCCGTGCTGTTGTAACTGCTCTCTCCTACAAGCAATCCTGCGCACACACGTGCTTGGCACAGGCTCCTCGGGACCCTCCTCATTGCTGCTGCCAGCCCCCACAATCTTTGAAGGCAGCAGTCCATTCCCTGATGGTCCTGGCCCCTCATCTGAGTCCTCGCTCTCCTCCACCGTCCGCATCTGCTGCCAGCTAACCACAACAGGTATTCTGGATGTTGTCCGCCACTATGTTGAACAGATCCAAAAAGGTATAATTTTCATGGGGGGGGGGGGGGGACCCCCCAAAAAAGTTTTTGGTGCATGGGGAAAACGTAAGATTAAAATTGGTTCCGTTGCTACATGAAATAATCGGTCCATTTTTCTGAACCTGGATTGCTATTACTAAGCTCTGTTCCTTCTCATTCTTTATTTCTATTTTCCCTGGACTTGGAGAGATTTGCTTGTGTTTTAACTGGCTTTTTTTAACCTTTGAAACATCAGCCTGTTTCTCAATTTGGTGCCTTTCCAAAGATAGACCAATTTCGTTTTGCAACCATTTTATTTAAGGAAGCGTTTCAGTGTCTTTCTCCCCCTCAAATTCAATTCCAGTTTTTTCCCCCACCCGCCCAAGAAAATTATAGCTTTTTCTATCACTCAACAGAGCAGAGGACATCACAAAACGAGAAAAATGACTTGAAAGTTGTCAATTCGTTATTTGATATATTTCAAATTCCCCCCTTCTCACCCTTTTTTTTCTCTTGAAAAAAAAATGTATCGGTTAATTACTTCCAATTTCTGGACGTTTTCTATTTCTGTAAGCATCGTGTTTAAAATAGCTTGTGGGAAAACGTTACACTTCGCGCACACACCCTGTGAGATATCAAAACTTTTCTCTCTGTTTCTAACAGAAAAGGGACTATTAAGTGGTCCAGCCTTTTTCAATCTGGTGCCCTCCAAATCGGTTGGAAGATCTGTTGTCAAAATTCATCCAAAGCCAACGATCCTCCTTTTCAGAAAACTGCCTAGGCCATTAAAGCCTAATTTCTAGCATTTTTGGTCACCTCAAGTGGTGCCTTGAAGCTGAATCGTGGCAACCGAGTTTCTTTTCTTGGTGGTTCAATGCCTAAAGGTGCTTTTTGCAAAAGGCAATTGGACTTTCTTCGTTTTTGTCTTCTTTGAAAACGTTTCGCGTCTCATCCAAGAAGCTTCTTCAGTTTTAACTGAAGCGCTTTGGATGAGAAGCATAATAACATCGACACTTGAAGTGTGCATACGCATACACTTCAAACCCAAGAACACATTAAGGCAGAAGTTTGCCCACCCCAAAGATAAAGCATTCAGTCACAAACTGAGCAATGTGGCCTATGCAGTACAATGCAGTGAGCCCTGAGCAGATCCTGTTCACTGGGGATACAAAACAGCTGCTTCACAAACTCACGGCGCAACATAGGACAACAAACCCACCAGTATAAGATTCAGCAGTCTGCATTTGTAAGACAAAGGATGCTCTTTGGAAGACAGCAAAGTCCACAGTTTGGACAGAGAGGACTGCTGGCTTCAAAGAGGGGGTCAAAGAGGCCAGCTATGTCAAAATTGAATATCCTTCCTTCAACGGAGGAGGAGGGGATTGACACCATTTACCTCCAGTCTACAACACAGTCCTTTCAGTAATTCCAAGAAGGCTCCACACCTATTTGCACCATTCAGGTGCCCCTGAGGACACAGATAAATCTCCAAGTGGCCTCAACAACTCCCCACAACAGGGGTGTCAAACTCAAGGCCCGCAGGCAGGATCTGGACTGTGAGGTAGATGCAGGCCACAGGGTCGGCCTGGAAATCAAGGGATCATCCAGCATTGCCTCGGGCTGCTAAAATGGGCCGGGGAGGTGGGGGGGGCTGCACCTCATTTTCATCCTCCATGGCCTCCTAAAGCACCCTGCCGAATTAAACCAGGCCGAAAAATGAGCCCAAATCGGTCTGAAAAATGGGCCCAAATCAGACCAAAAAACGGGCTGAAAATGACCAAAGCTGGGCCCAAAACAGGCTGAAAAATGGGCTGAAAATGGCCAAAAATGGGCCCAAAATGGACCAAAAATGTGCTAAAAATGGGCTGTAAAATGGGCCCAAATTAGGCCAAAAATGGGCTGAATATGGCCAAAAAATGGGCCCCAAACAGGCTGAAAAACGGACTGAAAACCAAAAATGGGCCAAAAATTTTGGCCAGCAGGGTGCATCTGTCCAGCGCTTGCCTCCCGCCCACCACTGCTGGCCCACAGAGGATGATAACTACAATGCTGATCCATTTCTCAAAGAAATCCAGTTTGACACCCCTGATCTGAAAGGAATGCAAATGACCAGCTGTCTGCAAGGAGTATCAGTCCTTCCATTCCCCACCATCCAGTCAGAGCTGAAGAAGCTTCTTGGAGGAGAAGCGAAACGTCTTCCAAGAAAGACCAGAAAGCCTAGTTGCTGCTTCAACAAAACACCTTTGGGAGAACCCACGACCTGGAGGACTGAGAATCTTCATATACCTGTGGATTACAACCTACAAACGACTGTTATCCCATCGCATCCCAGCAAGCACTCATCTAAATTACATTTAATACCAGGGGGACCGGATCACGTTAGATCAATCACACGGCACAGACTTCTGGCAAAGCCATGATGCTTACATGCATTGTGAAAAGAAACCGTGCCGCATTACAGATGTATGTATAATGTCATTATCTCATTTTTCAGAGCCTGACTGCTTCTAGCTCCGAATGGGAAGCCTTTAGCAAACCTCCTGTTTATTCTGGGGCTTTATAATTAGCCGCTTTGGTTAATCTAACCCAACATTTACAAACAGGCCATTTACGCAATATATAAACACTTTCGAGCAATTAGCCAAAGCATTGTTATTGATTAAGATTTAATACGGCAGCCCAGTCGGTAGGGCAGAATGGCAAGGAGCAAAAATTATCTCTAATTGGTCAGAGAGGGCAGTTTCTTGTCAAAGTGTTTCGCTGATGGAAAGAGGAGTTGGACTGTACTCTCCGTCAATCACGTGCTCTTCAAAGAAACCATCGCTTCTATTGCCCGTGGGAGGAAAAGCTAAGTTCGGGACTGCTTCTTTTGAACATGAGCAAAGAGCCGTTACTCAGCTTGTAATGTGGTGAGCTTCTAAGTACAGGCAGTCCTCGACTTACTACACTTTGTTTCATGACTGTTCAAAGTTACAATGGCACAGAAGAAAGTGACTTATGACCAGTTTTCAGACTTACCACCATTGCAGCATCCCCATGGTTGCATGATCAAAATTCTGGCACTCGTTCTTGTCCGTCTGTCTGCCTGCCTGCCTGCCTGCCTAATCTATATCCATATTCATGTCTGTCAGTCCATCCATCCATCTAATCTATGTATCTAATCTATATCTATACCCATGTCCATCCGTCCATCCTTCCATCCATCCATCCAATCTCTATACATACCCATGTCCATCCGTCCATCCATCCAATTTATCCAATCTCTATCCATACCTATGGCCACCCGTCCATCCTTCCATCTATCCATCCAT
>BLBF01000055.1:3122689-3134829 GCA_015471245.1 Laticauda colubrina | reverse complement strand
TCTATCTATCTATCTATCTATCTATCTATCTATCTATCTATCTATCTTTATCTATCTATCTATCTATCTATCTATCTATCTATCTATCTATCTATCTATCTATCTATCTATCTATCTATCTATAGCTATCTACTCTGTATATTTATATTCACATCTCTCCATCTCACAGGTCTTAAAGTTGCCAAGGTTGGGCACCCCTGTTCTAGCAGGAGCTGTGCATTTATCTATTTATTTATTTCTTAATTAAATGTACTGTGTTTCTCCAACAATACGGCCTCCATCAATAGGAAGGCCCAGCATGTTTTATCGGCATAAAATCAAATTAAGCCCCTCCCCCCAAATTAAGGCCTATATTAAACATGCAAAATGGGGGAGGAATGGCAGGGGGGGGGGCTTGCCATTATGGTGCTGCCTGCATTGACTTTGGCGTTGGTGGGGCAATTCGTATCGGGAGACCTTCCTCCATCATTGCTTTCTCTTCTCCCTTGCTGCCGCGACATTTAGAGCAACGCCGTGGTGTTTGGCGCAGCTACGCACAGCCAACCAGGGCTCCTCCCTGCAACCGGAGCCCAGCGGAGACATTCGCTTCAGACGCTCCTGTTGCCGCCTTCCCTTCGCCTTCAAAGGCAAAGCCAATTCTTTTAAAAATGACACCCTACTACCGGTACGACAAAGCCTCCCCTGCCTGAGAGGGCAGCCCAACCCCACGTGGGGATGCAAATCTCCCAGGGCCGCAGCGCAGGATCAGCCCACTCCAGAAGAAGCACCCAGCCACCATCCCTGCCTGGCGCCAGGCAGAGCGCGAAGAGCTTCGCCTGGGGCGTCCAGCGTACCTAACAGATGGGCCCTCCTGCCCGGCAGCAGAGCTCTCATCAAGGCAGCGAGCACCTCCCCACTGGACCCTCCACTCATCCCGCCAGGGCCATGCCAGAGCCATACGGGTTGGGCAGAGCCAGGAAAGCAAGCTGCGGGTGCGCGTCCACCTGCCAGGCAAAAGAGCTGGGCCAACCTGAGCTTGGCTTCCTTCCCAAATCCCTCCAGCGCGAACCCAAAGGGACCACCGGAAGAGGCTGCCCGAGGCAGTGATAGCGTCCACCCATCCATGGACAGGGAGGCAAGGCGATTCGTCCTCCTCCTCTGAGCTGAGCCCCACCGAGTCAGTGCCTCTGCCTGATGCCCGTTCCCCTGCAGCGTTTGGAGCTGCTGGTGCATTTGGAGATGCACGGGGATGGGATGGGCGAGGGGTGGAAAGGACAGGTGGCTCCAGGCTCTCTCCACCAGCCAGGGAAGCAGTGCTGCCATCAACTTGCCTCCCTGTACATGGAGTGGTGGGCGCTTATCACTGCCTCAGGCAGCCTCTCCCGGTGGTCCCTTCGGGTTTGCGCTGGAGGGACTTGGGAAGGAAGCCAAGCTCAGGTCGGGCCGGCTCTTTTGCTTGGCAGGCGGGCGCGCACCCGCGGCTCACTTTCATGGCTCTGCCCAGACCGTACAGCTCTGATATGGCCCTGGTGGGATGAGCAGAGGGTCTGGCAGGGAGGCACTCGCTGCCTTGATGAGAGCTCTGCCGCCGGGAAGGAGAGCTCACCTGTCAGCTGCGCTGGGCGCACCAGGCGAAGCTCTTCGCACTCTGCCCAACACCAGGCAGGGATGGCGGCTGGGCACTTCTCCCAGGGTGGGCTGATCCTATGCTGCCGCCCCGGGAGATTCGCCTCCCCACGTGGGGTTGGGCTGCCCTCTCGGGCAGGGGAGGCTTTGTTGTAGTAGGGCGTCGTTTTTAAAATAATTGGCTTTACCTTCGAAGGCAAAGGGAAGGCGGTGACAGGAGCGCCTGAAGCCGAGTGTCTCCGCCGGGCTCCGGTTGCAGGGAGGAGCCCTGGCTGGTCGCATGTGGCTGCGCCAAACGCCACGGCGGTTGCTTTAAACGCCGCGGCAGCAAGGGAGATGGGAAAGCAACGGTGGCGGAAGGTCTCCCGATACGAAGTGCTCCACCAATGCTGAAGTTAACATCCAAGCCATCACCGCCCACCCACCCGAGGTTGCAAGGGGGGGGGGAATTAAGTCACCCCCGAAAAGACAGCCTAGCTGTTTTTTGGGGGGTCAAAAAAAATAAGGCCCGGCCTTATTTTGTGAGAAACATGGTATATGCCACCCATGTCCCTGATTAAGATAAATCCAGAGGAAACCCCCCCCCCCCAAAAAAAAAAGACAGTTCTGCTCCTTCAAAAAGACTCATCTCATCCATTCAGGATGGAAGCAGAGAGGGGACTCAGGTGGACAAACTCCCACCTTATCCTTACATCTCTTCCGTAAACAATAGTCTAGCAGAGTCTAAGATCAATTGCATATTTTGGAGAGAAAAATGAAGCTCTTTAAGAGTGCAAGGGGGAAATCTGCTCCAGTTCTCCAATCCAGATAAATCTAATTATTCTTCTGCAACACCTGGCTAATGTACTGATTTAAGCACCAACTGCCGGTTTTTTATTTTTTATTTTTTTTGGCAAGCAATTAAGGGGGCCTCTGGAACTGAGTACAATTCATTCTCCTTTTGATATTTTTTTTTATTCAAACAACCCTTTAATATTCAGACTTTTTAGGACTTGAAGAAACAAATCCTCCAGTTTGCAAACGATGCTTACCAGGGAGCCAAGCCAACTAAAAACAAATGGAAATAATTTCCAAATAAGCTCACTAAAATAGGGATGGGGATTTTCAGCTGTCTTGTGAGATCCATAACCTTTTTTAAAAATTATTTTTATTATATCTACTTTACTAGAACTCTAGAACTTGCATGCAAACAACTTAGCGCTATTTTTTTGATCGTTCATTCTTCAAATAGACGATTTCATCCCAGAAAAGTGGCTTGTGGCTGCGGGCATTTAAATACATCTTTATATAACCATTATGCTGCAAATCATTAAAACAAAAACAACCTGACTGACTTTTTTTTTCTTCAAAAAACATTTTTCCTCAAGGAGAATTTGTCCAAAATTTCTCCCGCTAAACACAATGTGCTAGGTAAGTATCCCACCGAAGACAGATGGAGACATCGTATATTAATTGAAAAAACACATCTTATTTGTGTCTTTTAATTGAAATTCATCTCTTTTTTTTCTTCTACTGTGGGAAAAATGTAAGAGGAGGAAGAGATACAGGTAGATCCTCAGTTTATGACCATGATCGAGCTCAGAATTTATGTTGCTAAGTGAAACATTTGTTAAGTGAGCTTGGGGCCCACTTTATGACTTTTCTTGCTGCAGTCGTAAAGCGAATCACTGCAGTTGTTAAGTTACTAACATGGTTCTTAAGTGAATCTGGCTTCCCGCTTGACTTGACTTGTGATAAGGTCGCAAAAGGGGACCACGTGATCCTGAGGAACTGTCATAAATATGAGCCAGTTGCCAAGGGTCTGAATTTTGATTACGTGGCAATTGGGCTGCTGCAAATTGGGGTGCAAAGGGACACAGTGGCTCAGGGGCTAAGATGCTGAGCTTGCCGATCAGAAAGGTCGGCAGTTCGGAAGTTCGAGTACTCCAGCGCCACATAACGGAGTGAGCTCCTGTTTCTTGTCCCAGCTTCTGCCAACCTAGCAGTTCGAAAGAATGTAAAAAATGTAAGTAAGAAAATAGGGATCCCTTTGGTGGGAAGCGAACAGCGCTCCGTGCCTCTTCGGCATTGAGTCATGCCAGCCACATCACCAGAGAGATGTCTTCGGACAGCGCTGGCTCTTTGGCTTTGTAACGGAGATGAGCACTGCCCTCTAGAGCCGGAAATGACTGGCACTATTATGTGCGAGGGGAACCTTTACCTTTACTTTTAATATTGTTTAAGTGTGAAAAACGGTTGTTAAGTCACTTTTTTTCAATGTCGTAATGCCAAACAGTCACTAAATGAGCTGCTGTAAGTCAAGGACTACTTTTCTTTCACTGCAGGACCTGTTGCTGTGCTATTCTATTCCGGAATATAGATACGTGCCTATATAAGCAAAATTTATTTGGACACAGGAGTGTCTAATCCAAGAGGCAAATAAACCATCCAGGCCGTCACCCTGCATTGTTGGCAGAAGACGTATTTGATTATATTTAAAGATTTTCGGCTGTGATCCGATACCCGTATGGCTACAGTATCATTTAGGACAACTTTTGGATTTTTTTTTGCAACCCTCCAAATTGGGAGAGCCCCCAAAGTAATCAAGGATTTAAAGAGAGATGGATGGAATTAGGAGCACGCAGGTAGCACGCCAAGCATTACTATAAAGGAGAAAGACTCTCTTAAAACCCATTTTTTACCTTGGAATTCATGGACACGAAACCCTTTTTTGGTGATTTTCTAAAGGAAGGGTTGATTTCCGAGGGAAAATAATAAAAGTGCAGATAAGATTTGAATGTTTTGTTCATCGCTGATCAGGGCATTTTGCAAAGGGAAAAGATGGGGTCTACGCAGGTCAATTTGTTCTGGTGGTTGAGGTGAACTATAGTCTCTGTTTAGGTATGAATGCCAACTGGGTCAACCACCAGGAGACAGTGAGTTCTAATCCCACTTTAGCCATGAAAATGGACTGGATGACTTTGAGCCAATCACCAGAAGACAATGAGTTCTAGTCCTACATGAAAGCTGGCTTGGCAATTTTGAGCCAATTACCAGAAGATGGTGAGTTCTAGTCTCACCTTAGCCATGAAAGTCTTCTGGCTGACATTGGGCCAATCATCAGGCAACAGTGAGTTCTAGTCCTGGCCCGGTGACTTTGAGCCAATCACCAGGTGGCTATGAGTTCTAGTCCAACCCTAGCTATGAAAGTCACCTGGGTGACTTTGGGCCAATCACCAGGCGACAAGGAGTTCTAATCCTGCCTTAGCCATGAAACCCAGAATTGGCTTAATTCTCTTCAAGGGCCCACATCCTAAGTTTTAGGAATGAACATTAATTTCACGGATATTTTTCACTGCATTGCAAATGCTCATTACTGAACTTCATCTGCTATGCTTCTATGGTGTCTTCCTGCTTGGCTAGGCCTCAAAGAAGTAATTCAGTTTTATCCGACGTGGTTTCCCTCCAATTATTTCAAAAATCACAGACGACGACTCATTTTTCTGTTAAAATGATGAATGAGCTAAATGAGCTATGTAATAAAATACTGCAGGCTTGTAAACAAGGGAGGTTTTTTAAAAAAAAACTGAAAACATGCCACCTCATTTAGCATGCCTGCCCTGTGGCATTTTCTAGGCTGGCCATGTTTAAAACACAGGAAAGGAAGAAAACAAAAAAATGAAGGGAAAATCTGGGGAAAAAAATCAGTTGTAATTAGTTTTTGGAGAAAATCGGAAGCCTCGTTGGTGTCAAAGATCAGCCAGTGACAAACAGAGCTGCTTACAAAATTGTGATGTGCATCACAATAAATTCCCAATTTAACAGGCATCCATTTAGCGGACTTCAGATCGTCATCATTATCTCCTTTTAATGACCCCATAATCCCTTGTGAGGTGGAGTCTGGACAACTGAATGGAGCTGAGTGTTTTACTGGCCAGATGCCCTTCCTGTCACCAATATGGAGTTTTGTTCGGCGGATCTATTCTCATCATGCCGAGAGAGAGAAATATCTGCCTCTACCTAGGATTGAACTCACAGCCTCCTGATTGTGAGGCCAGAGTTCCATCCTCTAGGCCACCTCACCACTCGTGGATTTCAGACGCCACAGACAAAACTTGTGTAATCTTTCCCAGGCACAACTGTGGCAGCATGGGAGCATCGGATCTCAATATGGCTTCCAAAGTTGACAATTTGCTTTAGAAATACATGCAGTCCTTCCAACCATTCGTTTAGTGACCGTTCAGTGTTACAATGGCACTGAAAAAAATGGGACCTAGGACCGTGTTTCACAGTTACAATCTTTCCACATCCCAATAGTCATGGGATCCAAAACTCAGAGGGTTGGCAACTGCTTCCTCTTTATGACCATTGCTGGGTCTTCTGACAAGCCAAGCCAATGGGGAAGCCAGATTTATTTAACAACCGGGTGGCTAACTTATCAACGGCAGTGACTCGCTTAGCAAGGGAGACAAAGAAAGTCATAAAATGGGGCAAAATTCACTTCACAAACATCTTGTTTAGCAGCAGAAAGTTTGGGTTGTAAACCAAGGACTACATGTAACCAATTTTAAACGTGCATCTGGCACCAATGTTCAGAAATATATATTTTCATTGCCTCTCCAGTTAAGAAATGAGGTTTTAACACCAGTGGCAACTCAATAAATCGGTTTTTCTAAAACATTATGTCTTAAATCCAGCTGGTTTTCCCCAGTGCTGAAGCAAACGTACGAACAATAAACGCCAGGTCATTATAAGGAGATGGATATACAGCGGCTTTTTGTCTACCTCAGTTGTCCATAGATTTACATTTTAAATTCCAGATGCTCAGGCGGTTCAACCTGGCCCTCATAATTTGTCCGCTGATGGACTGTCAATAAGTTATTTATCGCCATGTCACCGCTATGAAAACTATTCCAGCGACTATAAATCTCAGCGGGTCCGAATGAAGTTTTTCCACAAGACACTTTTGATGAGAAAGATTAAAATAGAAGAGCTCCCTCCTAAAATTACTGTTTTAGGAGGTCCCAAGGAATGAGGAGGGAGTGGATTATTTCCTTTTAAACCTTCCCCTGCCCGTTTCATGTTCTATCTCAGGGGTATCAAACTCAAGGGCAGTGGGCCAGATTCAGCCCATAGAGTGTTTAGATCTGGCCTGCAGGGCTGGCCTGGAAACACAGATTCTCCCCCCCCCCAAAAAAAAACCTACCCTGAAAGGAAGTCCTAGCTTGATTTTTGCACACACGCCCAATATAAGCCCTACCCCCCCCCAAAATAAGCCCTGATTAAGATCCCTCCCACTCTAGAGTACATGGGTAAAAATTAAGCTAGGGTGGGGAAGGAGGGGGGGGTGGAGCTGCCCTACTACTTATCTTTGGACAGCTGTAGCCGGGCCTTGCACACCCCGACACCAGCCTTGCTGGCCCATTTCTTCTGCAGCTAACAAGGCTTTCCTGAAGGCTTCGGGAGCTGAGAACAAAGCTCTGGATCGATCCTGAAGGCTGCAGAGGCTTTCAGGAAAGCCTTGCCGGCCACAGAAGAAAAATTCCTGAAGGCCTTAGACAGAAGGAAAGAAGAAAGGGAGGGAGGGAGGAAGGGAGAGATTATGAGAGTGAGAGAGGGTCTCAAGGAAGTCCTGCATTAGCACTTGGCCACCACAGGTGCCCCCGACACAAGTCCCCTGTCATGGCCACCATGGCCATGCCTACCCCAGGTCATGTCCCCCTGGCCCTCCGAGGTCAAACGCAACCCTGATGCAGCCCTCAATGAAATCGAATTTGACACCCCTGTTCTATATTTTGAGTTGTAAGCTCAAGGATAGGGAATACCGTATTATTATTCTTTGACTTCCCACAACCCTCCGCCTGTCTTTCACAGGTTTGTAAATTCCAAAAGATGGAAGCTGCCCAGGCTACAATCTTACCCACATTTCCCTGAGGGTGTAAAAGCAAACGGAGTCCATTTTCGTTGGACACATGGGAGCCTGCTGCAGCTCCATTCATGGCCTGCGTTCTATCAACCAGCATCCCTTTCCTAACTTGAAAAGCTTGACATTATGCCAACAATACCACACTTTCAAAAGGAAAATTGCGACATTTCCTTTTAAGTGCCTCAAAGAACTTAAAAAATTAAATGCACGTTTCAGAACGTGGAAGTATCGGAGAAGGGAGAAAAAATAAAAAAAACCCACTAGGAAAAGCCTTTAAGCAAAATTTGCAGTTCTATTCCCCCCCAAAAAAGATATTTCATTATCTTTTAGTAAAATGCAGAGGTCATGTTACAGAAAAATATATATCTACTCAATTTGAATGTTAATGTCTTTAGTGTATCTCAACTGGCATTCTTAAATTATCTTTTCTTTTGGATTACAGGCAATCCTTGACTTGCAACCACAAATTTGAAAACCAGAATGTTGGCTACTAAACCTAAGCAGCTGTTAAGTGAGTCAGGCCCAACTTTACCAACTTTTTTTTGGCCATCATTGTTAAGTGAGTCACTGCAGTTAAGGGACTCGTGTGGCCATTAAATGAATCTGGCTTCCCTTATTAACTTTACTAGTCTCAAATGGAGATCATGCGACTCCATGCGACGTTGCAGCCGTCGTAAAGGCATGTGGCTTGGAGCCCTCCAAATTTTGATCACAGATTGTGGATATGCTGAGACCACCGTAAATGTGAGGAACGCTGGAAGGTCACTTTTTTCAGTGAATTGCTGCTGTTGTTAAGTGAGTCACATGGTTTTGAAGTGACTCCAGCTTCCCCGCTGATTGTCCAGAGATCGCAAAAGGACACCATCATAAATGTGAACCAGATGCCAAGTGTCTGAATTTTGAACACGTGACCGTGGGGAATGATTGATCAGTCTTAAATGTGAAAAATGGTCCAAAGTTGCTTTTTTTTCAGTGCGGTTGTAATTTTGAATGGCAGGTTGTAAATCAAGGACTGCCTGTATGGTCAACCGGATCATCTTAGGCAGGGGGTCTCCAACCTTGAGAACTTTTAAGACTTGTGGGTTTCAACTTCCCCAGTTGAAGTTCACAAGTCTTATCATTGCCAAGGTGATCTTAGGAAATTTTTTATAACCACATAATCTTGGGAGGAACCATACCACTTACCAGGAGCTGTGACTTCATGCGTTCGTCTTCGGCGGAAGCTCTCTCGCGCAGGATGGCCCTAGCCAAATGCTCGCTGGACATAGCCCTCTCCCGGTCAAGGGCTTTCGCCAATTCATCTTGGATGGATGATTGGTTTTGTTTTAATCTGCAAAAAGAGCCAAGTGTCAACTCATAAAACAGTTCTAGGGTCTTTTTAGAGTTGCCAACAGAAAGGGAGGTGGGAAAGAGGTTTGAAAGAGCAGTGTGGAAGCTTGGAAATTGAAAGTGCAATTTTTCAGAGATAGTAGCTAGGTGCCTGAAATTTCTGCCAAGCAAAATTCTAACTGGAGAGCATGATTGATGACTCTAGACTATGGATGTGTCCCATTGGAGAATATGAATTAAGACACACCCAGAGTGGTGGGGGTGGGAAAACCAGGGTCAAGGGAGACAATGAATGATGTGTTTCAGAGTCGGCTGCACCCAGGCAGTGCCGGACATGTTAACTTCCAATAAATCCTTTTGAAGTTTTGGAAGTTTGGCTCGAGACTCATGATTTATTTTTTTAATAAACTTTATTGAATTTTTATTATATTAAAAACATAAAAATATATCACTCAATAACAGCTATTTGTGGTGCTTATCGTATGACAATAATTTGTTCAGAGACTCATGATTTAATTGGCTGAAATCCTGACACCGAGACAGAAAAGTGAACGGTACGATCAAAATGGAATGTCTGCCTAAGGCAGGGCTCTCAAAGTCTAGGCCCAGGGCCCGAATCCAGCCGACAAGGTGCTTAGATCTGGCCGACGGTGCCTCTGCCAGCAAAAATGGGCTCCCGAGCTCCATGTTCAGTTGTGACGGCCTTCTGCAACTCTGCCAGCAAAAACCCTCTTCTATTGGAAGCCTGCGCTCATGTCACCCCTGGTCCTTCTTTTCTCTAGAATGGGCATGCCCAGTTTCTGCAAACTTCATATGTTTTAGCTTCTTTGAGAAAAAAAAAGGGGGGGAGAATAAAATAAGAGCTGGAGGGGCCTTGGAGGTCTTCTTGTCCAACCCCTGCTCAAGCAGGAGACCCTATAGGATTCCAGACAAATGGTTGTCCACATTTCTTCTTTAAATCCTCCAGTGATGGAGCATCCACAACTTCTGGAGGCAAGCAGTTCCACTGGCTAATTGTCCTCACTGTTAAGAAGTTTCTCCTTAATGCACTGTGCTGCACACCAGCACAACAAGACACAAGGACAGTTTTTTCCCCAAACGCCATCCCTCTGCTAAACAAATAATTCCCTCAACACTGTCCAACTATTTACAAAGTCTGCACTATTATTACTATTAATCTTCTCATCACTCCTTATCCCCTCCCACTTGTGACTATATGACTGTAACTTTGGAGCTTGTATTCTTATGATTTATATGGACTGTTTCCTAGCATAATTAGATTGATTATTGTACCCTATGACAATCATTAAGTGTTGTACCTGATGATTCTTGACTCTTGACAAATGTGTCTTTTATGTACACTGAGAGCATTTGCACCCAAATTCCTTGTGTGTCCAATCACACTTGGCCAATAAAGAATTCTATATCTTCTATATCTAATTCCAGGTTGCTTTTCTCCTTGATTAGTTTCCATCCGTTGCTTCTTGTCCTGCCTGCTTTGGAAAATAAGTTGACTCCCTTCTCTTTGTGGCAGCCCCTCAAATATTGGAAGGCCGCTATCATGTCCTCCCTCGTCCTTCTTTTCTCTAGACTAGCCATACCCAATTCCTGCAACTGTTGTGTTTCGTGTGTTTTAGCCTCCAGGCCTTTCATCATCTTGCTCTTCTCTGCACTTTTTCTGAAGTCTTGTTCCAAATTTCAATGGAACCAGCATCCTGAGACATGGAAGAACATTCAGCACAACTTGCGTCTACTGATAAGGACATAATGTGCCCAGGAGCTGCAGTAGAGACATGTAATTGATGCTTTTTAACAGGCAAGAGCACTTCTAAGCATGAATGCCAGCCTTTATTATATGCATAAAGCTTCAAGTCTAGCAAGTAATGTGATTTCAACTTATCAGCACAGCACGCAGATATAATATCATTATTATTATAAAAATCCTATTTCCCAGCAAGATTAAATGCATTATTAATATTTCTTGAGTAGTGCGTAGTGTGTAATCTAAGCATAGCCATCCTTATTCTGGGCCACTCTTCTTTAAAATAAAGTGATTTATCTGTCATATTTACCATCAAAGGTTTTACGTAACTCACACATAACTTTATGCAAGAGTTACTACTACTCAGGTGATGATATCGGAAGTCTCTCCTGACGGACACACAAAGGAGACAGGAATGGAAACTGGCCGATCCAAAAGGCTGGGTATCGATCAATCGATGCCAAAATTCCACCTCCTGCAATATTTATTTATTTATTTTTAATTTCTATGCCTCATTTTAATGAACAACTCAAGGAGGTGAATCAGAGGTGGGATTCAGCAGGTTCTGACCAGTTCTGGAGAACCGGTAGTGGAAATTTTGAGCAGTTTGGAGAACCAGCAAATCCCACCTCTGACTGGAGATCTTGCAGTATCTTTCCCCTGCCACGCCCACTAAACCATGCTCACAGAACCGGTAGTAAAAAAAATTTGAATCCCACCACTGGGGTGAATGTATATAATCCGCCATCCTCATCCTCTTTTGTATACAATAACAACAATAAGGGAGGGAGGGAGGGAGGGAGGCAGGGAGGGAGGGAGGGAGGGAGGGAGAGCATGAGGCACAGACCAGGGAGGGAGAGAAAGGAAGGAAGGAAGGAAGGAAAGAAGGAAGGAAGGAAGAAGAGGATCAGGCACAGGCCAGGGAGGGAGGGAGGGAGAGAGAGAGAGAGAGAAAGAGAGAGACTCTTTGGCTTCATGCAAGGAAAGCAGCAGAAGCAGCAAAAGTCTTTCTTTCTCTCCCCCAAACTCCACCAGAAATGAGTTTTTGGGACCCTGAAAGGCCTCCTGCTCAAAGAGGTTGTGCTGTCGCGAAAAGTCTCACAAAGAGTCATTTCTGGTGGAGTTTGGGGGAGAGAAAGAAAGACTTTTGCTGCAAGGAGACTACTTCTTCCAAAAACAGAAGCAGCAGAGACTGGGAAAATCCCCCCAAAAGTTTGCAGGAAAATTCCCCACCCTGTTTTCCTCCCGATCGATTGTTCGTTATTTGGGATCGCAGAATAAAGTGTCTGTCTGTCTGTCTGTCTGTCTCTCTCCTCCTGAGAACGGAGCTGAAAAGCAGGTTGGTGAAGGAATATGGCTGCCTTGGGGGGGGGGGTGAAGGTGTGTGAGGGATGTGTGTGTGTGTGTGTATGTAAGAGAGAGAGAGAGAGAGAGAGAGAGACAGAGACAGAGACAGAGACAGAGAGAAAGAAAAAGAGAAAGAGAAAGAGAAAGAGAGAGAGAGAGAGAGAGAGAGAGAGAGAGAGAGAGAGAGAGAGA
>BLBF01000055.1:3082055-3122679 GCA_015471245.1 Laticauda colubrina | reverse complement strand
AGAGAGAGAGAGAGAGAGAGAGAGAGAGAGAGAGAGAGAGAGAGAGAACATCACCGCCAGCCCTCCAAGGTTAGATTGGATCTCTCTCTCTCTCTCTCTCTCTCCTCTCCCAGCGGCAGTGGTGGAGCTTCCAAAAGGACCCCAGGGAGAAAATACCCCCCCCACTGTGGTGCAGGAGACTGACCATGCCCACCATGGCCATGCCCACCCAGCAACCCAGCAGAAAACCGGTTGCTAAATTTTGTGAAGCCCACCCGTGCCTCAGGGAGGTGCTTCTGCTGAGCCTCCTTTTCGGTCAGATCCAAGTTTGGACTGAGCCAGCTGTTTTGCCAACTCTTTTTCATGGGGCTGCTTAGCATTAACCACTGCTTCCTGTTGGGGCCTTAAGGAGCCCGGGAGGGCAGACTGGGAGGGGAGGGGTGAGTAGAGGCCGGCAAGGCATCCCTGGACGTGAGTGACATCGAATTGGCCATGCCCACCCAGTCACATGACCACCTCGCCACACCCACCCGTCATTAGGTGGATCGTATTTGTCGTCCGCGGGATTTAAAATGATGAATATAGGGGTCTCTGAGGTCCACTAAAGGTTGGTGACCCCCGATCTAGAGAATATCTGTATCACCATCTCTGCTTTATATTCTTTAATTCGCAAAAGGTGGAATGTTGGGCTCTTATACGTGATCTGAAAAACTGCCAACAGAAACAAAATCCTCCTTTTAAAAAATAAAAACCCTATGGTTGGAAAAAATGATTAAACAACATATAGATTTGAAACCTGAAATATTCCTATTAGGAATGGTACCAGAAGGTTATAGTAAAGAAAAGATTTACTTAATTATACATGTCTTAACAGCGTCTAGGACTGTATTTGCCCCAAACTGGAAGAATGATAAAATACCGATAGAGGGAAAAAAATAATTGAAAAAATATTTGAATGTGCAGAAATGAATAGATTGACACTAGAAATTAAAGAAAAAGAAGAAACTAAATATTACATGGTATGGAATATGTTTTATCAATGCATGGAGAACAGAACAACCTAAAAAAGATCTGATGTATTTCTAGAGTAATTAGAGAAATTTAAGCAAAGTTATAATGTGATCACAATTAATAATAATATCAATTATTATGTATATGGGAATATATATGGGAACATTGATGTGTTGTTAGATTCAATAAGAAGAATATCATTAATAATGTTTAAATAATTGAAATATGTACCCAAGTCGACGCACGATTGAAATGGAATGATTTGTTGCATATAAAAAACAATTTTAAAAAAATATTTTTTCAAAAAACCCTGCCCCTCGTTTTTGCACAAGGAGGGGAAAAAAATAACGTATTAAATAATAAAATATGTTGGCTTTATGTATGTTCTCACACTGAGCGCAAAGTCAACATCTGAGAAGACGCCCGCCAGTAAAAGACGATCAAATAGACCTCTTCAAACAAGGGCTGGAAACTGCAGCAGAGATTAAGGTCTCGTGACTTGTGTACATGGCCAAGGTATTTTTTGGAGAAAATCCTTACAGCCGGGGTCACTTTGCAAATATTCCTCTCCCCCAGGACCCCCCTTCTATTACAGATGATTTGTCTTCATCCCTAAGGAAATGGCTAAGGGGAAGGAAGGCTGGCAGTAAGAAGTGATCAAATGGGCTCAATCGATCTGAAGAGAGCCAGAAGGCACCCCAGAGGTCTTCTAATCCAACCCCTTGTTCAAGCAGGAGACCCTGTCCCAATTCAGAGAAATCAGTAATGCAAACAGAATAGAGCTGGAAGGGACCTCAGAGATCTTCTAGTCCAACCATCTGCCCAAGCATTTTTGACAGGTCTTTTCTTTTCATCATCTCCAGTGATGAAGCACCCGCAACCTCTGGTGGCAAGCTGTTCCATTGGTTAATTGTCCTCACTATTAGGAAGTTTCTCCTCAGTTCCAGGGTGCTTGTTCAGTAGTTCAATGGATTCAACATGAGATTCATTCAATGGATTCAATATTGTTGAATCCAACAATGGATTCAACAACCTGGATTCCAGGTTGCTTGTTCAATGGATTCAACAATCCATTGTTTCTTGTCTTGCCTTCTGGTGCTTTGGGAAATAACTCTTCTTTTTGGTAGCCCTTCAAATACTGGAATACTCATCTCATGTCACCTGTAGTCCTTCTCTTCATTAAAATAAACATACCCAATTCCCTCAACCATTCGTCCATCATATAGGTTTGGGGTTTTTTTTGTCTCCAGGCCTTGAATCATCTTAGTTGCTCTTCTCTGCACTTTTTCCAAAATCTCAACCTCTATTTTTATTTTTTTGTAATGTCACATTCCAGGTGTGGCCTTACTAAGGCTTTCTAAAGCAGTATTTTAATACTTCACGTGGAAGGAAGCTTCGAGGCTCCGTAGACCTTCCGGGATACAAACCAAAGGGGAGTTTTTAACCTTAATAAACGAGTTTATTAAGCAGCATTTTCAATTACTCGAGCAGAAAGCTTAAATTATGCAGGCACGGACTAAATTGCATGGCAAGACCGTCCCCAGATCCTGCAGATTATTCCCAACAAATCCCATTGGCCACCCAGTCGATGGTGTAGAAAGAGAAGAGGCCAAATAGGCGCGCACACACACGCACACACACACACACACAGAGTTCTTCTTGCAGAAGATGGGAATAATCCCAAACCGAGGTTGCGATATGGCAGATAGTTGACGAAGACGAAGCAGCATCTGCTGGCTTCAGCCCAGCCATTACCGGAAAAGGTGGGTCATTTCTTTTTTTTAAGAGGAAGGCTTCAGCCCCAAAGGGCAGGCAGTGCTGGTGAAACGTTTGAGCCTTACAGGGCAATTCTGAAACAGGCCAAGACAGAGCAGAGGAAAAGGTGTACTAAACATGTGTACAAATTTAAAAGTGTACAAAAGGGGAGTCAGAGCAAAGACGATTCTGCATTTTTATGAGGATGGGTTTTTGATCAATGTCCAGCTCAGAACGAAAACCTTCTTCTACTTGCCCAGAGCTACTTATCCTTCTCAAAGCCTCAAAATTCCCCTTACTAGGCTTCCTTTCCTTCCTTCCTTTCCTTTCCTTCCTCCTTCCTTCATTCCACTTCTTTTCCTTCCTTCCTTCCTTCCTTCCTTCCTTCCTTCTAACCTCCCTCCTACCATTAGTCTCTGGGTGTTATGTAAATTTTGTTGTATGTGTATACTGTGCGTATACGTACAATGACAATAAAGTATTCTTGTTCTTTCCTTCCTCCCTCCTTCCCACATCCTCTCCTTCCTTCCTTCCACTTTTCTTCCTTCATTCCTCCCTCCCCATTCCTTCCTTTCTTCCCCTTCCTTCTAGCTTCCTCTCTCCTTCCTTCTTTCCTTCCTCCGTCCCTTCCTCACAACTCTCCTTCTTTACTCCCTCCCCTCCTTCCTTACTCTCTCCTTCCACCTCTCCTTCCTTCCTTCCATTTCTTTTCCTTCCTTCCTTCCATTCTCCCTCCCTCCTCTTTCCTTCCTCCCTCCCTCTTCCTTCCTTCCTTCTTCTGTCCCCCTCCTTCCTCCTGCTTCCCTCTTTCTTCCTTCCTTCTTCCGTCCCAGCCACCCTCCTCCCCTCCTTTCTTATTCCCTCCCCCTCCTTCCTTCCTTCCTTCCATTTCTTTTTTTTCCATCCTCCCTCCCTCCCATCCATCCATCCATCCACCCAACCACCCATCCACCATCCATCCACCCAGACACCCATCCATCTTTATGGAGGACCTAGCTCAGGATGCCATATGCTAAAATAAATAAACCTCACTCAGGGGTTTCACACAGAGGTAAAACAGGTACCCAGAGCGAGACTTCTCACCACCATTGGAAAAGCAATGCAGAACACAGTTCTGCACAGAAATGGAAAAGCAGAAGGAAAGATGATTTAGAATAACTTTATTGTCACCTTAAATGTACACTAATCGGAACACATTAAAATGAAATTTTGTTGCATACAGCTCTCAAAAGCTCACCACCTCCAAAATATACAACAAGAACATGACAAAATAAATAACAAATAAATACAACATTATGCATAGGCCCACATATATTATATGACACAGAGAAACAACACAGTCTAGTCCAGATGTATACATGTACATGGCGAGAGAAACAAATCTTGCAAGTTTATCCGACAGGTAGCCTAGGGAACAAAGCTGTTACAGAATTGGGCAGTCCTGCTAGAAATACTTTGAAACCCCCTCCTAGAGGGGAAGCAACAGACTGTGAAGTGGGTGTGTGATGTCTAACAATGCTTCGAGCTCTAAGCACATAGCGCTTATAAGCAGCATCCTGAATGATGGGAAGCGAGCTTCCTATACTCTTCTCCACTGTCCTCACCACTCTCTGTAGGGACTTTCTATCTGAAGCGCTGCTACCACCACACCAAACAGGGATGAGGTTTGTTAAAATTATCTCCATCGTGCCTCTGTAAAAAGTGGGCAGCACAGCAGAAGAAAGAGGTGCTCTCCTCATCCAATGCAGAAAATGCAGATGCTGGTTAGTTATCTGCACCCCCAGATACTTAGTACTGACGAATGTCCCTGCAAATTGACATCACAAGCTCAGGCTCCTTATCCTCGAACCAGAACAAAGAGATCCGAAAGGCTTATTTGAAAAAGAGCTTCATTCAAGATTTCATTCATAGCATTTCTTTTTTTTTTTTTTCTTTCTATCAGCTCCCAGCAAGGAATCGTTTTCAAGCTGAATCGGACATTGTCTCTCGCTTCGGAAATTGGACTGGCCCATGTGTGGGACGACGCCAGGAGAATTTGGTTGACTGAAAGGGAAGGGTTGTGCGCCAAAAACGACAAATGCACTCTCAACTCCCTGGAGCTTTGGTGCAAAGCAGGGCCCGTGCCAAAGACAGACTTAGCTTATTTGCATTGTGTAATTGTAGGGTTTGCGGGAGTTTAATGAAACTAACACAAGTCAACACTGCCCCGGGATCGCAAACACCTCTGTGCATCAACTGAGAGCCGCATTCTCTGCCAGAACATTTGATTGACATTTAGTATGCACCACTAGAAAAGCCTACAATGTCTAAATCTCCAGAAAGGAACTTTACTGAACGCGTTAATGCCCAAAAAATAAATAGCCACACAAATCCACAACCAGCTTTTTTATTTCAATGTAATATCTCAATTGGGATTCAAATGCATACCCAAACACAAAGACACACACACACACCAACACACAGAAGTGATTGATATTATGCCTCTATAGGTTGTCCTCAACTTACAACAGCAATGGATTTATGTTGCTAAATGAGAGATTTGTTAATTACAAATGTGCAATTCAAAGTACAATTCAAGGTGCGCTGGTTATCCCCTTTAAAGCCCTTCATGGCTTGGGAGCAGGTATCTGAGGGAACATCTCTTGCCAGTCACATCTACCCGACCCATCAGACCGGGGAGGCAGGGAATACTGCAGGTATTCCCATCCCTGAGGGAGATACCTGCCACAAGACTTAAAGCCACCAAGGTTGAAAAACACAGATGCTCAAGAAGAAAGAAGAGAACAAACAAACAGGCCTCACCCCAGGAGTGTCCAACTGTGGCAACTTTTAAGACTTCTGGACTTCAACTCCCAGAACTCCCATGCTGGCTGGGGAATTCTGGGAGTTGAGGTTGAATCCTGGGAGTTGAAGTCCACCAGTCTTAAAGTGGCCAACTTTGGAGACCTCTGATCTAGAGCAACCCTTCCACCCCTGGGCCCTACTGCCTCCCAGGGCTGAGAATCTAAATGCAGGGTCAGTCCGGTAAATATCACCAACGGAGATGTACAAAGTCCCCATCCAATTTAGAAAAATGTTTCGCTTGGCTTATGAACATATTTTTTTCTTCTCCCAAGATGGAAAGCCTCTATTTTTCCCCCTCCCCTTCCTCAAGTCAAACAGCTTGAAGCAAGGCACTACCTGCTGGTATTATTATTATTGTGAAATCCATCTATCTGCGCTACGCCACTGTATATAAACACCGCTATGTAGGGCAATTTTCAATTTCCAGGCCCTTCAACCTCAGCTGGCATTCAAAGGCTCACCGGCAGGATTTCGCCTCCCCGGGGCAAGCAGCCAACTGCACAATCACAAAGACACACACACACACACACTTGACGACGCCAGCAAATATCCACACAAAAGGCATGGTCATTCACAGCAAAAGAGGGGGAGGGGGGAAACCCCACCAAGTGCAGAAAGGTCTCCTGCACAGCATGTGTGAGTTCAGTGTATTGTTGTTTCTATAACCCACAACGCCACTTTGGCATCAAACGTCGAGACCAAATGGGCTGGCAGAAATGGCTGAGAGACATCAGCTTTTTTTGATGCTTGAAGGCCTGATGATAAACAGAGATGTTGGCTGGTGTGTGTGTGTGTGTGTGTGTGTGTGTCTGTGTCTGTGTCTGTGTCTGTCTATCTAGGACAGGAGTGTCAAAATTCAATTTCATTGAGGGCTGCATCAGGGCTGAGGGCAACCTTGTGAGGTTGGCCGGGCATGGCTGACTGGGTGGGTGTGGCCAGCTTGATGCCACTCCCCAAACTGCTGGCATGTTTCCTCTTTGCATTGGGTAAACCGAGCCGAAGCGATGTAGGACCCTTACATTCTCCAGGGTGGAGAGTTTGACACCCCTGGTCAAGGACAACTTGCCATGGCCAACTCGCCATGGGACAAGAGTCACACTAATATCGAAGAAATGGTGAAATGGAATCATTAAAGCAAGGAAGCCCGAGGAGGGACAAAAAGAAATGAGAATGGCCAAAATTAAAATAAATTTTAATTACTTTAAATACTAATTAAACTTAATTGCTGAAAGGTCCTGCGGCGAGTGGGCCACAGCGGATTGTCCCATTCCAAGCTGGGGAGTTTGGGAGATGCAGGAGTACCATATCTTTCAGAGAATAAGAGGCACTTTCCATCCCCCCCAAAAAGTGGGTTGAAATCTCTGTGTGTCTTCTACAGCGAATTTTGGCGAAACCCCATCCCTCAGCCTCTGCCTCCCAGAAATTTGCTTCCTTGCAGCAAATAGCAAACATCCTGTTTCAGCTTCAGCCCAGCCTGATTAGCACAAGCAGCTGATGGTTGGTTGGATCGGCTTCCCGATGATCAGCTGTTCCAAACTGCAGGGATCGCCTATTGCCACCTCTGTGTGTCCGATTTTCAGCCTCCGCACACCCTTTTGGCCCGTTCCAGCAGTGGGGATCGGAATGTGCAGAAAATGGGGCATGCAGAGGCCAAAAATGGAGTGCAGAGGCTGAAAATGGGGGGCATGGAGACGGCAATAGGCAATGGCAATCCCTGCATCCTGAAACAGCTGATCATCAGGAGACCGATCCTACCGGCAATCAGCTGCTTGTGCTAATCAGGCTGTGCTGAAGCTGATACAAGCTGTTTGCTGCAAGGAGGCAAATTGCTGGGAGGGCCGAGGCAGATACCAAAAAAAAAAAAATCTTGTTTTCCACCCCAAAAGCTAGGTACGCCTTATACTTTAGAGAGTCTTATACTCTGCAAAATACGGTAATTTGAAGACCATCCCAAAACCTAGATATATATATAGGGCCACCTGCTCCCAATCTCTCTCACTCTGTGTGTGTGTGAGTGTGTATGTGTTTTCGTATATTTTCATGGGTACAGGTATGCAGATCTTGGCGTGTTCAGGTCTTTCCCCATGTAAGATTGAGAGTATCTTGGCAACATTTCAATGAGGTCCCACTCACTATCTTCAGGCTGGTGCTTTCAGCTTCATGCTTGTGCGAGCAAAGCTCAGTCATCCAAGAACCCTGCATCCAGTTTTGGTCACCACACTTTGCTCACACAAGCATGAAGCCAAAAGCACCAGCCTGAAAATGGCGAGTGGGACTTCATCGAAATGTTGCCAAGATATTCACAATCTTACACGGGAAAAAACCCGAACAGCCAAGACCTGCACATATATATTTGTGTATACACACACACACACACACACACACACACATATGCATACAATCAAGTATCTTGTCAACTAATGGTTAGCACTAAAATTGGTGCTCGGTTAAATATCAATTCATTCAAATGTGGGAACATAACAGCTTTAGGATGATGACTTGCTTAACTCCACCGGTCTTGTCATCAATGATGCTTAACCAACAAACTTAAAGGAAATGATATGGCTTGTGCCCAATCCATTTGGAGAATGCTTTATAGGGGATGAGAGGGAGGGGGAAACTACGGTAACAGGTTGATTTTTCATTCACTCTAAAACAATTACTATGCTAATGTTAACTTTAAAGTACAGGACAAAATGTTCACTATTCCTTTGGGCAGGATTTACCATCTTATCCATATATTTGCTAGGCTCCATTTCCACATTGGACCGTTAATGACGGTATAACTGATTTATCACAGGAAACTATTCTGCACAGCAAGAAGTGTCATGGCATGGATCCCATCCGTCAACGGTAATACTTAGCCAAATCTGTTGGTTTTCCAATATTCAATACTGCAGCTAAAGGTTCAGGAAAGCTAATAAAAATCAGTCTTCAAATGGCAGGGAAGGCCAAAGATACAATCTAAGGTGTTGTGTTACAGCCTTTATGAATGGGGCTGTCAATGCATCAGTTTAGGTGATAAGCTTTTAGTTGTTAGGTTGATATCTCACCATTTCTTCAGGAGTGAATGAGGAAATACAATTTATAAATGAAATAATTGTTTTCCCTGGCGTAGGAGAGACATTTCCCCCCACCTCCCAATTTGCAAATTTTGCTGCTTCTAGTGGCACTTTTACTCAGTCATCCAGGAATCCTGCATCCAGGTTTGGTCACCACACTATAAAATAGATGTTGAGACTCTAGAAAAAGTGCAGAGACTACCAACCAGGATGATTAGGGGACTGGAGGCTAAGACATATGAAGAACGATTGCAGGAACTAGGCCTGGCTAGTCTAGTGAAGAGAAGGACATGGGGAGACATGAGAGCAGTCTCCCAATATTTGAGGGGCTGCCTCAGAGAGGAGGAAGGGGGTCAAGCTATTTTCCAAGGCACCTGAAGGCCAGACAAGGAAGAATTGATGGAAACTGAATAAGGAGAGATTCAATCTGGAAATAAGGAGAAATTTTCTGACACCACGAACAGTCAACCCAAGGAACAGAAGTTACCTTCGGAAGTTGTGCGAGCTTCATCCCTGGAAGCTTTCAAGAAGAGACTGGACTGCCCTCCGTCAGAAATAGTGCAGGGTCTCCTGCTTGGGCGGAGGGTTGGGCTAGATGACCTACAAAGTCCCTTCCAACTCTGGTGATCTGTTTAAGTGAAGGTCGCAAAAGGGGGATGGATCGCGTGAGTGTTCTATTCTGAATTCTGGGAGCTGAAGAGTCCAGGGTTCTTAAAAGTTGCCAAGGTTGGACACCCGACTTAGTGAATCAAAATGTAAAATTGCCTTGAATACAGGTAATCCTTCATCCCTACGACCACAATCGAGCCCAAAATTTATGTTGTTAGATGAGGCAAGGGTTATCGGAGCCCAATTTTGAGGTCTGTGGTAACTTTGAAGAGTCACTATGCATGATTTGGACGTTGTGTGTGGGCCCTGATGTATCTGTTCAATATGGGATCACCTGCAAATTACTGAGTTTACAATTGTTTATGGTTTACAATTCCTTTGGAAAAGGCATACAGGGAGTTCACGACTTATGACCGGTTTCTTAGCAAAAGTTCAAATTTACAACGAATTCCCCCAAAATGGTATTCATGACCGGTTTCCAGAGTTCCACAGCAACACACACACACACACACACACACGAGTTACTTGTAAAAGTAATAAAAAGCAGGATGCAAATAAACATAAAACGGCTAACCCTCAAATTACAATCACAACTGAGCCCAAAAAAGTTATGTTGCTAAGTAAGAAATCTGTTAAGTGAGCTTTGCCCCCTTTTACAACCTTCCTGGCCACTATTGTTGAGTGAGTCACTGCAATTACTAAGTGAGTCACAGGGTTAAGTGAACCTGGCTCCCTTGTTTATTTTGCTTGTCAGAAGGTTGCCAAATGGGATCGCAGGACCCCGGGACACTGCCATCATCATAAATGTGAAGCGGTTGCTCAACTTACAGCCACAATTGAGCCCAAAATTTAGAGGGCTCTGTGAGCACCGCCTCATTTTATGACCTTTCTTGCCATAATGGTTAAGAGAACTACGGCAGTCATTAATTGAGTAACCCAGCTGTTACGCAAATCTACTTTCCCCATTGACTTTGCTTGCTGCAACCGTCGTAAATACGAACCAGTTGCCAAGTGGTCTGAATTTTGATCCCGTGACTACAGGGATGCTGCAAATGGTTGCTAAGTCGGAAAAACGGTCCTAAGCCAACCTTTTTCAGCGCCGTTGGAATTTGAGGAGGTCCATAAAAAGAACAGTTGTAACTCGAGGACTCTCAATAAATGCGACAAAGAAGCTAATAAATGTGAACCTATGACATGCGTGCCACAGGGGCCACGTAGAGCCATTTGTGCAGACATGCGAGCCCCAGCCAAACTTACATGCAGTGCGCATGCACGTGCCTCCCAGCTGATTTTCGGCCAGTTTGAGGCCGTTTTCGCCCTCCCTGAAGCTCGATAGAAGCCTCTGCAGCCTCGGAAGGTCAAAAAGTGGGCCTTCTGGAAATACCAAAAATACGTTTTCAGTCTCCAGAGGCGCCAGAGGCTTCCCTTGAGCCTCCAGGAGGGCGAAAATGACCTCCCCCGGATTCCAGAGCCTCTCTGGAGGCTGAAAACGGGCACTTCTGATATTTCTGGAAGGCCTGTTTTTCGGTCTCGCAAGGCTGCAGAGGCTTCTCTCAAACCTCCAGAAGCATGAAAAACGGCCTCAAACGGGCTGAAAATCAGCTGGGAGGCACGCTCATATGCAGTGCAAATAAGAGGGCAGTGTATATGTTGCACGTGCATGTGCAGGGGGGCGCACTGCATTGTGTCAGCATGCTGTTGCATGCATGCGTGCTTTCGGCACACCACAACAAAAAGGTTTGACATCACTGGGCTAGGAAGACCCCTCGGTCAGTTCAACACAAGGCATCTCACATTCTCATTCGTGCAATGGGTCAACGCAACAGCATCCCCGAGCCACGACATCATTAACCAGTCCAGTCATTACTCAAAGAGTTATTTACTATTGCAATATGTTCACCGCGTGAAGCAAACATGGATTTCACATAGATCTACCTGTCTGAGAAGCAAGAACCTACCAGGGAGAGGGAAACATGTTCCAGAAGGGTTATAGATTAAAATTTTGTCGACGTGAAATTGCAGCTCTTGGTGATATAAGGGGGGATCTCTGGGGGCCATGCAAAAGATTAGTATCCTATTGAGCTTTCATGTTAAAAAGGTAGGAAACACCGTGTGATTAAGTGGGAGATCAAACTCCCTTTATGTGTGGCAATGATGCACAGCAGATGTATCAATGTTCGTGAATACCCACCCCATCTGGCCTGCCATTGTCTTTTGAAAGGGCTTCCGGTGGAGCGCTGTGGCAAGAGTCGCTCTCGTTGAAGAGCACGGGTTTCGCACTTCAAACGGGGCCCAACCATTGCAGGAATCGTTTGTCGTAAAAGCAACAAAGAGGATTGGGGGGGGGAGAGAGGTTGGAGACTAAAATATAGGAAGAACGATTGCAGGGACTGTGTATGTCTAGTTTAATGACGAGAAGGACCAGGGGGGACATGATAGCAGTGTCCCAATATCTCAGGGGCTGCCCCAAAGAAGAGGGAGTCAAGCTGTTCTCCAAAGCACCTGAAGGCAAGACTAGAAGCAATGGATGGAAATTAATCCAGGAGAGAAGCAACCCGGAATTAAGGAGGAATTTCCTGACAGTGAGAACAATTAATCAGTGGAACTGCTTTCCACCAGAAGTCGTGGGTGCTCCATCACTGGAGGTTTTTAGGAAGAGATTGGATAATCATTTGCCCATACTTGCATAGTGTCTCCTGCTTCAGCAGAGGCTTGGATTGGAAGACCTAGTAATGCTGGGAGGGATCATTGATTAAATAGGAGCCAGCCGCGTGCTGCGGCTGCCAAAAAATGCAGTCCTAGGCTGCATCAACAGAGGGATAGAATCAAGATCACGTGAAGTGCTAATAATACCACTTTATAATGCCTTGATAAAGCCATACTTGGAATTCTGCATCCAGATTTGGTCTCTGTGATGTAAAAAAGATGTTGGAGACTCTAGAAAGTGCTGAGAAGAGCAACAAAAGATGATTAGGGGACTGAAGGTGAAAACATATGAAGAACAGTAGCAAGAACTGGGTAGGTGTAGTTTAATTAAAATCAAGACTAAGTTGATATGATAGCATTTCCCAATATTTGGGGGGCTGCCCCCAAAAAGGGGGTCAAGCTAGTCTCCAAAGCCCCAGAAGGCAGGACAAGAAGCAACGGATGGAAACTCACCATGAAGAGAAGCAACTTAGAACTAAAGAGAAATTTCCTGACAATTAGAACAATTAATCAGTGGAACTGCTTGCCTCAAGAAGCAGTGAATGCTCCAACACTGGAAGCTTTAAAGAAGAGACTGAACAGCCATTTGTTCACAATTGTGCAGTCTCCTGCATGAGCAGAAGCTTGGACTGGAAGACCTCTTAAGGTCCCTTTCCAGCTGAAGAATTATGGATATTCTTGTCCAAATATACAGGAAAGACACCAAGTTGTGGATGGTTGAACTAAGAAGCCAACTCACCCACCCATTTTTTCAAAACGTTAACAAAAGAACCGTTATCAACACAGAATTGTTTGTATAATGAGCGTGCAAATCACAGAATCCTCAATCCTCCATGACTTTCTGCTAATACCGTGTATGTAAACAGCTTCGCACTTGCAGTCTCGTTTTATCTGTGTTTGTTTTAAAGGCTTTTGGAAATTGTTGTGATTTAATTTACACGAGATAATATTTTACTAATTGCTTCATTACTAATCATAGCAAAACGGCTTCTAATAACTTGCGCCGCTTCTCGAATAGAGCACAGATTTTTATCAAGAGAAACCAAAACCCCACTTCCCAAAGGCTTATGATTAGGCTTCCAGTGGGTGGAAATTCTACAGTCCTACATTAAGGTTTGATTTAGTTAACTGTGGTATATTGACTAAACCATAATTGCCTGAGTTTATATACATTCGATGTGAAACGACAGCTAAAGAAATATTACGGCTTAATGCAAAGCGGAAGCCTACTCCTTGACTGAGAATTGCCTACTTTTAAAGTCTTAGCAACATTTGGAAAAATTGAAGGGCTACATATAGGTAGTACTTGGCTTACAAGCACAATTGAGCACCAAATTTATATTGTTAAATGAGACATTTGATAAGAGAGTTTTGCCCCATTTTAGGGTCTTTCTTGTCAAAGAGTTTTTAAGTGAATCCCCGCAGCTGCTTAGTAACATGGTTGTTAAGTGAATATGTCTTTCTGTTTGTGGCCTGTCGGCCACCAGCCCCTCCGACAGCCAAATCGACGGAGGAGGCATGAGAGTCAGGGTCAGCATCAAAGCAACCTGGGAGCTCTGAGGGGGAAGAAGGAATGGAGCTGCCAGAGGGAGGGAGGGAGGGAGGGAGAGAGAGAGATAAAAGAGGCGGAGCCTGGGCCATCCGTCAGCCCTCAGATGGATAATCAACAGCCCCCAGGTCTGGAGGTGGCTGATGAGGAAGAGGAGGAACAGCTGGGTACAGTGCCTGACATGTACATACACAGAAGGAAGAGGAGAGGAGAGCAGTGGAAATCTATGGGCTGGTCCTTGGGATGGAAGAGCCACCATTGCTAGCAAGGCCCCATTCTAGCTCTGGGGAGAAAAGGCAGGGGGTGGAGATGAATAGGTGTGATAAGACAACTATTCATCTCCCGGACAGACAGACTTGTTAGTCTGCGTTGAGAGAGAAACTTTTTGCTGGAGCTGCCGGAGCTCCTAATAAAAGAATCATTGCTTCAACTACAGAGGGTTTGTCATGTTTGGGGAGCTGGGTCAGAACACACCTTGGGACACAGCAACAGTTGTAAGTATGAACCAGTTATCAAGCATTTGAATTTTGATTGCATGATCCTGAGGATACTGCAAAGGTCATTAACTGTGAACATCAAGCCCCTTTTTCAGTGCCATTAAGTGTGAACAGTCACTAAATGAACTTTCATAAATCAAGGACCCATTAATAAATCACAATAAAACCTTCATCATCTCACTATGTTCTGAAATGAACAAAACAGTATAAAGGGTAAAAGGAGGATAGTCTTTTTTCCATACGATTTTTGGATAAGGCCAAAATATTTTCTTGTGACATGGCGCGCGCGCACACACACACACAAAGAGAGAGAGAGAGAGAGACAGACAGACAGACAGACAGACAGACAGACAGACAGAAAAAAACCACAAAGGAAAATAAATTTATAATTTCCATTGGATGCCCTTTTACTAAGAGCAGTCGCCAGATGTTGCCAAGATGCATTTTTTAACACAGATTGAGTGTTTTACGGGAATTTTCCTCCCCAAATGGGTGTGGACTTCAGAAAAAAACAGAAAAGACAGGGGTTAAAATATATTATTCAGCAAAAGATGGATGAAATGTTCAGAAGATACAGAGGCCAGACTCCTTCCAGACAAGCTTATTATTTGGAGCTGTTCTGAAGGCAGGATAAATAAATCCATTTCCTGGAAGCAGCTGAGCCATATTTCTGGAAGAGGGTGCCTTCCCAAACGGAGGACTGAAAAGCGAAGAGAGTGCCCTCTTGCCAAGTGGATGCCATCTGTTTGGAACCAAAGGATGGAAGGAGATGGGGTGAGGGAGGGAGGGAGAGACGCCAAAACTGGGATCCTTGCCGGAAAAGGCACCAAAGTCAGGAAGACGTGCGAGGCGTGTTTATTGTTTCATGTTCAACCACTTTTATTCATTCATTCATTCATTCATTCAATTTCTCTGCCGCCTCTCTCCCCTACAAGTGGACTATGGGAAGCTATTCCCTCCTGCTGCCTTGGAAGGGATGCAAATGGCAAATGGTAAAATAATGTCAGTTACAATAGAAAATAATGTGAATTACAATGGAAATCAGTTGGGGAAGTCCATCTTCAACAACTCTATTTATCCATCTATCTATCTACTCCTATCCCTCCATCTATCCACCAATCCATCCATTCATTCATTCTCTCTCTCTCTCTCTCTCTCTCTCTCCTATCCCTCCATCCAGGTGGGGGTGGGCTGCTAAGAGTTCACAGGGATTTGGGCGAACCCTTAGCTCCAGCAATCGGTTGGCCCTGCCCACCGGCCCCTGCCTTAGTCCGTCCTTTATTTCTGCAGTATTGAACCTCAGCTGAGGCGTGGGACAATGGATAACCACACCTCAGCTGTTTCATTCCCAGTTTTACTCACAATTTTAGCTGTTTTACTCATAGTGGAAAGTGGAAAGCTGTAAAATGGTGGTTTTGTAATGTTCTGCGCGCATGTGCGCAAAGCGCGTGCTCACCAAAACGGTTGTCAAACCATTAGAAGTCCACCCAGCCTCTATCTATCTATCCATCGATTCATCTTGTATCCCTCCATCTATCAATCCATTCATTCACCCATGTCTCTTTCTCTCTCTCTCATCCCTATCCCTCCATCTATCTATCCACCTATCGATCCGTTCATCCATCCTTTATCCATCCTATCTATCTATTTTTCCATCCATCCATCCATCCTATCTATCTACCTACCTACCTACCTTCTAATCCAATCTAATCTATCAACTTTGAACAACTGCCAATCTCTCCAGAAGCAGCTATGAGGAGAACACAACTATCTGATGAAAACCACAATAATCGAAACAACAGATATAAAAATATAAAAGCCTACATCAAGAAATAACCACAAAATACCAATAAACAAACTGCAGGCAAAGACAGGACAAGAAAGGCCACCTCCATGATGGAACCCATTTAAGCCTATCAATTCCTTGGGTACAATCCCAAAATATCTGGAGTGCTACTTGAACACCATCAACATGGACAATTGCAAAAGGTGGCTTTACCTGGAATAGCTGACACTCTGTGATGAGACCTTGGACTCCATCAAAGAACATCAGCCAATCTGAAGTCCTCGGAAGGACTCAACAGGTAGACCAAAACACCAAACCAAAACACAGTCTGAACACCTGGCTTACTGTGCAACCAGCCATGATAAATTTGTACTCCTTATAGGAATCCCCCATTCTTTCACATCAACTTTCAGACTATCAGTAATAGAAAGAAACTAGCTTGATACCCGTGCTTTACTACGAAACTATGTGGTTGGGCTTAGTTTTGGGGGAGGAAAATAAGGGGGGAGGAATTCTGCCTCTGCCTACCAGCATCTATCGGTATTCATCTGGCTAGCGTCCTGTCAGTGTGTAAGAGAGTTGAGGGCTGTTTGGAAACGGAAGCAGTATTTGCTGTGTGAGCAAGGAGACAGCAAGGAGCCTGGACATAGCTTAGCTCAACTGTTCTGTACTACAGCTGGTTGCTGCTGTGAAAGTAAAACTGAAACTCCTCTTCCCTGCTTGTCTTTTGCATTTGGAACAGATTTCTTTTCAGGTGGGGAGGAGGAGTCGAACTCCTTAGCATCAGAGCGTGTTAATAATAATAATATAGGAAATACTTTCAATGATCTGGTGGGCATTTAGAAAAATCCTTTCTTAGTGAGCACCTAGAAGCCAAGAGGAACAAACATGGCAAATTTCAAGTTTGTAGGCTTTACGGTTCTGGAGATTTTGTGATGATGTTTGAGTGGTATTTCGCTGTTATATATATATATAGATATATAGATTAATGTCAAGTATTAACATCTTTGGGAAATAGGCCCCCTAAGATTATAAAACCCTATAAATTATGGGGCATATCCAAAAACATGTGGCATGCACATAAAATTTATAACACAGTAAAAAGTATTACTTAAAAGTCCAACTGCATCTGCCAAAATTAAAGTTGCACGGAGGAGGGGGGAAATTAACCACTCAGAAAAGATTGCTTCATGGATTTTTCTTTTGCTCCCAACGCGTGATCCTCATTCAAGAATCTTTGGTACACATTTCAGCTCTGGAAATCCAATATTCTACTGAGGCTGACAGCCGAGACCTCAGTAGTGAGTTCATCAATATCATAGTCACTATAATAAAACTGATGAATTATCTTCCCCCTTTTGATTTCCCAGCCCATCCCAATCTTCTCCACCTGCCATTTAAACAGTGAACTTGTAAATTCACAGAAGAAATTGGACCACCAGTTTCGCAAACTGCCCATCTTAAGCGTGAAGTTCGGCTGCCCACGATTAACGGGGTTACAGACACCCGATTCGGTCGTTTCTCCAAGCTGGCATGCTCTGGGTGTGTTGGGGGTATAAATCCCAGGAGTTTTGGGCTTCCTGAGGATGGTATGAATGAACAGAATGGACAGAAAGAAGCAATGGCTGTTCTGACCGAGCCTTCCCAAAATCACAAAGCAGACTCCTGATCATGACAAAGCCTCTTTTATTTAGGCTAAACTGAATTCCTCTCATTCACATCCAGGCAAACAGTCTCTCATGAGATTTCACAACTACAGACCTTTATCAAACTTGGAGAGTTGCCAGGCCGATATCTTCCAAATACCATGCTGTAGCAGCAATGACTTGGCAAGAAGTCAGGAACAGATCTTCATCTTAATGAACTGAATTCATTGTCTCCTGCAAACACCACTCTCCTTTCGCTCCTCTTTATTCCTTATGGGCCATTCACTGTCCACCTGTGGCTTTGTTCCCAAGTCAACCCTTGTTCCTTAACTGTTCCCTTCCCCTGACAGCTCTGTGCATGCGCACATTGGGAACAGGCTCCAGCTGTTCTTTTGCCTCACTGATGTCTGATTCTAAAGGCAGCTGATAACCATCAGCCGGCCCTGGCCCCATCTCTGCCTCCGACGCCCTCCTCAGAACCTTCTGGCCCATGTTCCTCCCCAACCTCCTCACTGCCTCAGTCTTCCACCAGCTCCGCTGGCAGGTCACAACACTGACAGCCAGAGATTGGGCACACCAGCCCCATCATAAAGATTGAAAGAAACTTGGAATTTCTTCCTTCTTCAGAAGTACTTTAATGAAGCCCCCTGTAATTTTTGCCACACAAAATACGTTGCTAGCCCTAGAGCAAAGCAAGAAATCGATTCTTTTTTCTTTTAAAGAACATTTTTTTAAAAAAATCAGGCTTAAAGCCCTGTCCCACTGCACTAACGGATGCAAAGAGGATGTAAAACGTTAAAAAAAGCTTGCCATCCGTTGGAAAACGCTATGCATCCGTTGTGTACTCACTGCATACGTGTTTCATACGCTCTATCTGTTGAGCATCCGTCCACTGCGATTTCATCCGTGCAAGAAGTTTTGAGCTGCATAAAACTTTGTGAACGGATGAACTTTCCGCCGTGTACAATGTAAATCCGCGACATACGAGCAACAAACATTCTATGTCCATTTATCATCCGTTAAACGTCCGCTGTATCCTCTCTGTATCCTCTGGGCATCCCCTCAACTCACATCCGCTGCAGCTGAAAACGGAAAGAGGGAGGAAACAAAAGGTACACGGAACGTCTACACAGCGTTAGTAGCACGGAAATAGAAAGGATGCACAGTGAACGGTTTGCGTCCGATATATATCGCGTGGCATCCCCTTTGTTTCCTTTAGGCGTATGTGATGCATCCGCTTCATCCGCTATGCATCCGCTTCAAAATTCTCCCCCGGAACCCCTTCGGAGGTGTCATCCGCTTTTATCCACTTTCATCCGCTAGGCTTCCTATGAACATCCGTTTAACATCCACGCTACATACTACCCACGTCCGTTCTTTTCCGTTCTTTTCCGTTCTGTTTATGCAAATTTTCAGCACTTTTTGGAGTGGATGACAACGGATGGAGCCACCCCCAAAATTTTGCTCGTCCGCTGTGTCCTTTATACATACGTTTTGCGTCCGTCGGCCAGTGGGACCCGGCCTTTACACAGAACACTTTTAAAAAAAAAAAAATCACTTTTACACATAACTGGCTCATATTTATGATGGTCACAGTATCACGTGATTCCCCTTTTACAACCTTCCAACAAACAAAATCAATCGGGAAGCTAGATTCATTTAACCACCGTGTTACTAACTTAACAACCGCAGGGAAGAACTGTGGCCAGAAAGGTCATAAAATGAGGCAAAAACTCACTTAACCAATGTTTCATTTAGCAACACAACTTTTGGGCTGAATTGCAGTCGTAAGTCGAGGACTGCCTGTAAAGGGGTTCATAAACTACTTTAGGGAAAGGAAGAATCTCTAGAAGGACAAGTTTTATTACACTGGTTTTCCTCTAGCCCTCAGGGAAAGAAGATTTATTTCAGTTTAAACTTAAAGGAATTTTTTTTTTAATTTGGAAATGAGCAGCAAAAGGGCAATTAGAATGTTGATCTAGCAATGGTTTTAAATGGATTAAGGGGGCCAGATGGCTTGGAAGGAGGACTTTGTAAAAAAAAGTTATAAGAATAATTCTTGTTGTTTGTTAAAAAAAAGAAAAAATCCTATTAAAATATGTATGAAGGTCTGAGTTTAAGTGTAAGAAATTCTCCTTCAGGGAAATGTTCTGGATAGGCAGGGAGAGGAAACTCAATAAGAGGAGTTCTTGAAGGGCGGTTATTAGAGGCAACCAGAAAGAATTAAATATTATTTCTTAATTTTATTAATATTTTATATTTCTAAACTGCGCATCTCCCTCAGAGAGCGGCTTATAATTAAAAGGAGAATTCCCACTAATACAGAATGGAGAGGGGGAAAAACATTTTCACTCTGGAAGAATTTAAGGAGGTGCCCAACGCTTATTTCTTAGACCCTGGATGGCAGGCTTATGGCACGTGTGCTACAGGTGGTATGCAGAGCCATTTGTGCGGGCATGCAAGCCCCAGGCAAACTTACCTCACTGTGCATGCGCGCATCTCCCAGCTGATTTTCAACCTGTTTGAGGCCTTTTTTGGTCTGCCAGAGGCTTGAGGGAAGTCTCTGCAGCCTTTGCAGGCCGAAAAATAGGCCCGTTTTGTCACTTCCAGTATTTCCAGAAATATAGGAAGTGACAAAATGGGCCTATTTTTCAACCTGCAAAGGCTGCAGAGACTTCCCTCAAGCCTCTGGCAGGCCGAAATGGGGCAAAAATAAGTTGAGAGGCCAATGCAGGTAAGGAGGCACCAAGGAGATCACATGCATATGCAGGGGGGGGGGGCTGCATGCATTGCCTACTGGGTGCTGACGTGTAAGCGTGCACGCGCCAGCACACACACAATTTTTGGCACAGCAGCCCAAAAAGGTTAGCCACGACTGCCTTAGACCAAGGGTCTTCAAACTTGACAGCTTTAAGACTTGTGGACTTCAACTCCCAGAATTCCTGAGCTAACATGACTGAAGGAGGAATTCTGGGAGTTGAAGTTCATAGGCTATCAAGTTTGAAGAGCCCTGCCTTAGACCTTCAAATTCATTAAAAATGGACTTTAAGAGAAGAGAGGATGCAGCTGAAAAATCAGGCTGTTTTGAGATATGGATTTAAAACAGAGAAAATACAGGCAGTCCTCAAGTTATGACCACAATGGAGCCCAACATTTGCTCAGCAAGATAGTTGTTAAGTGAGTTTTGCTCCATTTAGGACCTTTCTTGCCACCGTTAATTTGAATCACTGTAGTTAAGTCAGCAACTTGTTTAAGTGAATCTGTCTTCCCTTGTGGTCAGAAGGTCCTAAAATTCAGGACAGGGCGAACATCATAAATACATACATGCCCAAATTTTCATCATGCGACTGTCTGGTTGTTGCAATGGGTTTTGGTTTTTTTTTCCACTATCCAATCTGGGTCAGTCCCCAGGACCAGAGGTTTCGGTCTTCTGAGTTTTAGGACTTGTGCCCATCCTTGGGGAACTTCTCTTCGAGTGTGTGCTATTGTGTGTGTGTGGTATTTATACTCCCTATTGCAAGTGGCTCAGAAGATGAAATCCCTGGTCCCGGGGACCGACCCAGATTGGATCCTGCAACATTATCCTGGGACACGTATATTCGCCTTCAAAGCACTTCTAGGTTGAAAGGATTATCCGGTGACATCACCGTTGCGATGGGAGAGTGGGACGGTGGCCTAGAGGTGGAGCTCTCACCTCACAATCAGGAGGCTGTGAATTTGATTCTAGGAAGAGGCAGATATTTCTCTCTGTATTCACAATGAGAATATATCTGCTGAACAAAACTTCGCATTGGCAACAGGAAGGGCATCCAGCCAGTAAATAAATACACAGCTAGCTCTATTCAGTTGCCCAGATTCCACCCCATAAGAGATTATGGGGTTGTTAAATGGAGATGATGATCACTTTTGCGATGGGGATGCGCAGATGGGGGCTCCTTCCATGTCCCCAGCAACAGCTGGAGCGAAGGATGGGAGCTCAACCTTGCCCCACGGCAGTTCTCAGATCTCGAATGCAGGATTGCTAACCTCCAGCTCAGCGTTCCAACCACTCGAGCCCCCATACACTTCGCTGCAACAGTCATAAATGTGAAAACTGATCACTTTTTCCACTGCTATTGTAACTTCAAACAGTCACTAAACAAACAGCTGTAACTTGAGGGCTACCTGTAGTTAAAAGGCACACACAAATCATAATAAACCAGAAGTTACGTGAATCTTAACCCAGAAAAATGATCTGAAGAATTTTCTTACTTTAGATTTACCAAAAAGGTATGTTAAATCCGTGAAGGAATCCCTGACAAAAGCAAAAACAAGGAAGAAATCGGATTTTGGGATGGTTATCTCTAATGAATAATCAAGACCCCTAAAACTAAGGCATACAAAGTGGGTTCATTTGATGAAGGTTAAACTCTATATGATCATCTCTTTTGTCACAGCTTTTAATGTGTTTTTTTAAGTAGGAAGCTTTAAAGATTTGTTCATGGATAAGATATGGAAACAAGAGAGTTTTGTTATTATTTCAGAAAAAAAAGGACAAGCTACGATGTTGTAATTGAGAGGAGATGAAGAGAAGATATTAAATTAATTTGTGGGAGATCATTTGAAGGGATTAATATTTTCCATTTGTTGTTTCTACAAGCTCTTCTGGAATTTTTTCCTGATTAAGTCTGAATGAGGAGGGTTTAAAGATTGTTTCATAGATGTGAGATAAGCCATGGGAAGAAGAGTTTTAGAGAAAATGATAAGCTTTTGTGTTATGTGCAGGAAAGAATTAGGAAACAGATTTAATTGTTTAAAGTTAGAATATATCTTGTTATTTCTGGCAGCTCTAAATGGGCTTTTGCTGATTAAGATTAAAAGATGAATTTTTATTATTTGACAATAGATAAATATAGGATGAAAAGAGGGTTGACTGAAATATTAAAGAAAGTGAATGAGAAATTGAAAATGTTTCTACTTGCTTTGATGAAAAGGGAAGTTATTTTTATTATTTTTCTTTTCATTTTCCTTCCGTATTCCCCCCCTTTTTTTTGTACTTTTAAATTTTCTTTCTTTCTTGTTTATATTTTCCTTAGTTTGCATTCATTTTTTAATCCCTGTAAATTATAAAGCCCCTGTCACACTGCACCAACGGATGGAAAGAGGATGTAAAACGGAGAAAAACACTTGCCATCCGTTGGTTAACACGATGCTTCCGTTCTGTACTCACTGCATTCGTTTTGCTTCCTCTCTATCCGTCCAGCATCCGTCGACTGAGATTCCATCCGCTCAGAAGGTTTTGAGCTGCTCAAAACATTTGAGCGGAAAATGTATCCAATGTGTCTGTTCTGCATCCGCTACGCATACGGGAGACATCCGTTCTGCATCCGTTACGCATCCACTATATCCGCTAGGCATCCGCTGCGCATCCGTGCAACTCAAATCCGCTCGGACGCAGGGAGGAAGCGGAATTGATGCGGAACGGACACGCAGCGTTATTAGCACGGACGGAGAAAGGATGAAAGTGGATGCAGCACGCAAAGAAAGCATTTAAAATGGAAAAAACGTTCGCAGAGGGGACCTATCTCAGATATTAAGGATGTCTAGAGGATGCCTAGAGGATGCAAAGGGACACATAGTAGAAAACCTATATTGCCTATAAAAAGGGGGAGCAACTCACCTGGATCTCACTTTCAGACCAGCAGCCCAGCTGTGCAGACCTCTGCAGCCTTCATCTGCCTCTTGCTCTTCCACAGCATCCAGTCATGTCCACCATGGATCGTAACAAACTCCTTTTGGTAGCCACCATTGTTCTGCAACAGTGTGAAGCCATCTACAGGCTCTGTGAACTCTACTACGGGAAGAAAAGGAGGCGGCCAAGAAGCGTCAGGGTCCGAAGATGGATCGGGAGAAGAGCAGAGTACGGACTGTACAACAAGCTGATGGTGGAGCTCAGGAACGAAGACCCTCGTGCATTCCAGAACTTCATGAGGATGCCGCCAGCCATGTTTGACGAAGTTGTGCAGCGGCTGACACCCAGGTTGACCAAGGCAAACACCAACTTCTGGCCCAGCCTGGACCCTGGGCTCAAGGTGGCACTCACTCTGCGCGACCTGGCCTCAGGGACCACCTACAGGAGCATGGAGTACGGCTGGAGGGTGCCACACAACACCATCAGCAATGTGGTCAGAGAAGTGGTACAGGCCATCATCGAAGAATACCTGGAGGAGCTCCTCCAGTGCCCCACCACTGAACAAAGCTGGAAGAAAGTTGCAGAGCAGTGGTATCAGAGGTGGAACTTCCCCCACATCGTTGGAGCCATAGATGGGAAGCACGTGGCCTGCAAAGCACCAGCCAAGTCGAGGTCCACTTATTTCAACTACAAGGGCTTCTTCAGCATCGTCCTCTTTGCCATGGTCGATGCTGACTACAAGTTCATGTACATCGATGCTTCAGGCAACGGCTCATGTTCAGATGCCCAGGTATACAACTCCAGTGACCTCAAGGAGGGGCTGGAATGCAACCTCATCATGGGCTTCCCAGATCCAGACCCCCTGCCCAACGACACGTGCCCTACTTCATCGTGGGGGGTGACGCCTTCTCCCTCAGAACCTACCTCATGAAGCCCTACAGTTCCAGACTCCTCACCCGTGAAGAGAGGATCTTCAAATACAGGCTGTCCAGGGCAAGGCGGGTGGTGGAGAACGCCTTTGGCATCCTGGCCAACAGGTTCCAGGTACTTCTTACCACCATGCAGCATCGCCCACAGACCGTGAGGAGGATCGTGGAAGTTTGCTGCATCCTGCACAATCTAATGCGCACCCGCTACCCAGTGTTGCAGAACAGGCTCGTGGACCTCCAACAAA
This sequence comes from Laticauda colubrina, assembly GCA_015471245.1. NCBI lineage: Eukaryota > Metazoa > Chordata > Lepidosauria > Squamata > Elapidae > Laticauda > Laticauda colubrina. Next base: position 3,098,390 of record BLBF01000055.1, on the reverse strand, counting down.
GGAATGGGGACATGGAGCCTGGGGAATGGAGGCAAGAGTGAAACCTGATCGACACTGAGGATGTGCAAGGCCCCAACAGAGCCTCATGTGAAGGGAAGAAGCAGCGCAACCTCCTGAAACACTGGTGCAACTTCCCAGCTGGAGCAGTGGAGTGGCAAGACAGGATGGTAGATGATAAATGGATGCTTCCTTCAGCTGTCTCATCACACTGATGAGATTGTGCCATGTATGTTGAATGGGCCTTCAATGAACAGGGCATTTAATAAAGAGTTGTGTTTATGTTATCATGTGTGGATGAATGATTACATTATTATTGATAATAAAGGGCCATAGGTGTGGCACCTGGGAGGGTGGACCATACAGTCCCACTATGTTTGCACTGGAGGTTTATCTATCCCACAGCTATTACCCATCCCAAAGGTATCCCTGCTCATCCCACAGATATTACCCATCCCAAAGGTATCCCTGCCCACCCCACTGTTATCCTTACCCATCCCAAAGGTATCCCTGCCCATCCCACTGCTATCCTTACCCATCCCACAAGCGTGCAAAGGCTAAACCATTTTTAAAAGTTTCCAAAAAGACTTTATTAAAAATAATAAATGAAGCAAGTGTGTGAAGCAAAGATAAACTTTATTAATAACAAGCTGTAAAAGAAAAATGACCCAAATCAAGTGTCCAAATAAAGTCTACAGGAAGCCACCCAGTCTCTGGCACTCTTCTTGGTCACTCGAAGGTGTGCCCAGTCTCAGGGGTGAAGGGTCCAGGTGCTGTGGAGGTGGCTGGTGCTGGAGTGCTGGTCTGAAGCCCCACTGGAATGTCTGGCACTGAGAGGACAACAGGTGACGGTGTGTTGAGGAAGCTCTCGGACAGCTGGCTCAGCCCCGTGATGTTGAGAGCTCCTTCCTGCATGCCATGGGGTGTCAGCCCCAGTACCGATGACAGATGTACTGAGGCCGGGCTTGGCTGTGGGGTGGAAGAAAGAGCAGTGTAGTGGGGCTGTCTGGTCTGCAGCTGGGTGAGGACTGGCGTGGGTGGCATCGGTGGCATCAGTGGAACCGGTGGCAACGGTGTCATCCGATGACTCTGTGCCTGGACTGGGAAGGGCTGCCTGTGCTGCTGGACCTCCTGGTAGCTGTAGCCCTGGTAGGTGAGGGCCTGTGGAAAGCCTTGGAATGGGAGTGACATCACCTGGAGTGGAGGAGCAGACCTGGACTGGGTGGGAGCAGGTTCCTCTGGGTCTGGAGGGTTGTGAAGCAGCTCGGTGATCCGGTCCTTCACCACCTGGTACTGGGGTTCCGCCATGTCCATGAGGGTCTGGTTCACATAGGTGAGGAAGGGCTTGCGGTTGGAGGATGAGGAGTCGGTGTGGACCAGCTGAGAGAGGAGATCTATGCTGCTCTGGATGGTGTCCCTGATCTCCAGCAGGACAGTGTGGCTCTGCCCCTCCTGCTGTCTGGCTCTATGCCTTTCTGTGGAGGTGGAGCTGGGGTGGATGCAGGTAGGGCTGTGGTGGACGTGCCGTCTCCTTTCTCCCACTGCACCAGGGAGTCCTCCACACGCTCCACCATGGTTAAAACAGCTGTCCACAGGTTCTCCGCCGTGGGACGCTCCACAGAAACCTGCCTGGAGACAGGAGCTGACTCTCTCAGCAGGCTGCCGCAGAGAGAGGGTCGTGAGAGGGGCTGCTGCTGCTCCTCGGTCGCGGATCTCACCCTCCAGGAAGCTGCACCTGGCCATCACGTAGGTCTCTCTCTCTGTCAGCTTAACCGTGGCCTGGCCAAATTTCTTCAGGTGCAGCTTCCCATACCAGGTGTGCATGTGCTTCTACCAGCCAAGGAGCACATCCGATGTGTAGCCCAGACTCTCCGTCTTCTCTCTCCAAGCAGCCTGCTTCCTTTTGGTGTCCCTGTAGAGCCGGTGTCCCTTCCACCACAGATAGTCATTCTCTCTCAGTCACTCCAGCATCTCATCCTCGTGTTTCTCCTCAATGGAGTATTGCCTCCTCTCCCTTTCACGTGTCTGCCTCTTCCTCCCCCTGGTAAAGCCATATGGGCCCTCATCAGAGGGACTTCGAGGTTGTAGGGGCTGCTCCTCCACACCACCAGCAGCAGCAGCACCAGCAGGATCATCATCAGCAGCAGCAGCAGCAGGATCATAATCATCATCATCATCATCATCAGCAGCAGCAGCAGCAGCAGCACCAGCAGGACCAGGATCTGCAGCAGCACAGTAAGCACCAGGAGCCCCAGCAGGACCAGGAGCACGAGCAGGACCAGGAGCAACAGCAGGACCAGCAGGACAAGCAGGACGAGCAAGACCAGGAGCACGAACAGTACCAGCAGGACGAGCAAGTCCAGGAGCACAAGCAGGACGAGTAGGACCAGCAGGACGAGGAGCAGCTTCAGCAGAGTAAGCACCAGCAGAAGCACCACCGCCAGGAGCAGCATCAGCAGAGTAAGCACCAGCAGAAGCACCACTGCCAGAAGCAGCCTCAGCAGAGTAAGCACCAGCAGAAGCACCACCGCCAGAAGCAGCAGCATCAGCTCCTCCAGAAGCAGAAGCAGCAGAAGCCCCAGCCGCAGAAGAGCGAGCCCGTGCTACAGAAGCCCCAGCAGAAGCAGAGTGAGGGCCAGGGGGCGGGAGGGTGGCCCTGTCCCTCTTGCCAGGGCTGGCAGCAGATGGCTGAGGCTTTCTCTTCTTCCCCATGGTTGTGGGGTTGCTGGCTGGCAGGGAGGCTGGCAGGGAGGTAGGCAGGCAGGCTGGCAGGGAGGCTGGCAGGCAGGCACCAAGGCTTGCAGGCAGGCTGGCAGGCAGGCACCAAGGCTGGCAGGCAGGCAGGCACCAAGGCTGGCAGGCAGGCAGGCACCAAGGCTGGCAGGCAGGCAGGCACCAAGGCTGGCAGGCAGCAAGGCTGGCAGGCAGCAAGGCTGGCAGGGAGGCTGGCAGGCAGGCAGACAGCAAGGCTGGCAGGCAGGCAGGCAAGGCACTCGATGTGTCTGGATGCAGGTCTTTCCTCTGAATGGTGACCTGCTTCCGAGCTGCTTCCCTTTATATCCACGGGGCTGACGCAATACATCCCCCCCGCATGCGCAGTGAACGCTCTGCATCCGCTAGGCTTCCGCTCTGCATCCGCTAGGCTTCCGCTCTGCATCCGCTTCATCCGCTGTGCATCTGCTTCATCCGCTCGGCGTCCACTCTGCATCCGCTCTTTCTGTTCCACGTCCGCTTTGCTGAAGTCCCCCGGAAGCCTAGTGGGTGTGCCATCCGCTCCCATCTGCTTCCATCCACTAGGCTTCCGTGGAGCATCCGCTTTCCATCCGCCCTGCGTCCTCCCCCCGTCCGTTCCTTTCTGTGTTATCCGCTCTGGTTATGCAAATTTTTGCCCCTTTTGAGAGCGGATAACAATGGACGGAACATTTTTCTCGTCCACTGTGTCTTTTTTACAAACGTTTTGCATCTGTTGGGCAGTGTGACAGGGCCTTAAGTTCAAAAATATATTTGGCCAGTCTGTTGGCCAAAATTCTAACTTCTTTCAATCTTCCCAGGGTGAAGAGAAACTTATCTTTAGGCAAATGGATTAAGGGGCCAGATCTGAAAAAAATTATAAGGATAATATTATTATAATAGGAACAGGTCTTTCTGAATTTCCCCCATCCAAATGAGTTTACCCTTGTCATTTAGAGGAGACTGAAATTAAAACCCACGTACAGGTAGATATTCTGCAACTCACAACTGAGCCTAAAATTTCCATCGCAAAATGACACAGTTGTTAAGTGAATTTTGCCCCATTTTATGACCTTTCTTGTCACTATTAAGTGAATTATCTCAGTTATTAAGTTAGTTACACGACTGTTCAGTGAATATGGCTTCCCCGTTGACTGTGCTTGACCCCAGGACATTACAACTGTCGTAAATATGAGTAAGTCGCAAAACATCTGAATTTTTTATTATTGTTATTCTTATGATACAATTTTCTTTATTATATATAAAATTTCCATATCTACAATGGCGTGTACTGTCTAGCTACGCTCTCTTTTAAATATATCCTCATTTCCCATTAGTTAATTAAATGTTCTATTCATCTTTATCTATAATTGGTTAATAATATCAAACATTATAAACATCATATGAACATCACATTTATAACCAGGGTGTTGTGGTCCGCCTGCAGTGCAGCCTGCGAATATGGCAGCAGAGTTGGACAGCGAGGAAGAACAAGGCCCAGTCTGAGAGTCTGGGGAGGACTCGGACGATGATCCCGCGTCCGATGCAGAGATGGGGCCAGGACCACCTGGGAGTTATGTGCTGACTCCGGAGCCTCCAGAATCTGGCAGCAGCGAGGCAGAGGAACAGGGGGAGCCTGTTCCAAGTGCGCATGTGTGCAGAGCTGCCAGAAGGCAAGAGCAATTAAGACAAAAGGAGCAACTTGAGAATAAGGCTTGGAGGTGATTGGCTTTCTCATAAGAAAGTGCATAAAGGAAGTGCAAAGGGGCAGGAAGCAATGTTGTTCGCTCTGGTCAATTGGGAACCTGAAAGCTCTGTAGTGAATTTGTGCTCTGTTTGGTTTAGAAAGACTAATTGGGACTTTAGTCGTTGGCAGCACTTCAAGAAAGATAAAGGTGCATTTTTATCGGACTTCTTCCGAAGGATTTTGTCAGACTTCCATGGGACTATTTATAACTGGTTGAAACTCATAATGGGCTGTGAATGATGATAATTCACAGATGTTGAACTAAAATATAGGGTTTTTGATTGAATGTGTGTTTGTTGGTGTCTCAGGAAGTCTTGGTCAGGGCCTGAATTTTGATCAGCTGACCATGGGGAAGCTGCAACAGGCCCAAGTGTGAAAAAGAGTCAACTTTTCTGGTGCCGTTGTAACTTTGGCCACTAAACTAACTGTTGTAAATCAAGGACGACCTGTCCTGCTGAACCCATGTTTATGGAGAGACAAAATTCTTTCATGTCTCCTCTGCAGGGACATTATCTAAGATGAACCGAGCATCGTCCCTTAAAGCTTCCCAATTCCATTATTGGTATGGTGTCTGAATACTGAGCTGTGGCCATTTTAAAACGCATCGTCTAATCCTCCATCCCTGATTATGATGTTTTTATATGTTTTTACGTGGATCATTGACTATAATGATAATAAAGGAAGTTCTTATTACATTCTGGTTCTTTAGTGCCGTTAAATGAAACAAGCAGATATCCTTATTTTATGGTTCTGCTTTTACGAGCCTTCGCACTCAGGAACAAGAAGCAGATGTCTCGATGTCAATGGGTGAATTTATCTTTGAAACTGCTTTCACAAGGTGGTGAATGTTTGTCACCTCCGTACCAACCTTGTCTATATCAATGCCTCCCATTTTAGAGTTACCAGGGAGGAAGGTTCCAGACACTGCCAGGCTCCAAAAATCAAGAAAGACATGCTGTGATCCTTCCAAGATCTCTTTCTTGTCGCTCACCTAAAGACGGAATCTTGCCAAACTAAAGCATGCTAACCTTACCATTAAGAATATGGGCAATCCCTCGACTTGCAACCATTCATTTCAGTGGCCATGAAAAAAGTGCCATATGACTGTTTTTTCACTCTTACAATCATTGCAGCATCCCCGTGGCCATGTGATCAAAATTTGAACACTTGGCAACAGGCATGTATTTATGACAGTTGAAGTCCCGGGGTCACCAGATCACCTTTTGCGACCTGACAAGCAATATCAATGGGGAAGCCAGATTCACTTAACCATCATGCTACTGATTTAACGACCGCAGCGATTTGCTTAATAACTGTGGAAAGAAAGGTCGTAAAATGGGGCAAAATCCACTGAACTGTCTCATTTAGCAATGGAAATCTGGGACTCTACTTTGCAGGAAAGTGGAGGGCTACCTGTACTCTGGGAACTGTTAGGGAGGTGCCGTCCTCACCCTCTTTCTCTCACACAAACTATCTGGACTGTGTTGTCTCTTGCTCCTTTGGAATGCAGCCCCTCCCTGCTGGGAATCCAGACTACATTTCATCACATATACCAGTGGTGGCTAACCTTTTTGTGCTCCTGTGCCAAAAATTGTGTGTGGGCTTGCACTCACATGCTCACATGCCAGCACCCAGAAGGCAATGCATGCACCCATGCCCCTTTGCATGTGTGCGCAATCCCCCGCCCCCTTATTTGCCTTGCATCTCCCAGCTGATTTTTGGCCTGTTTGAGGCCTATTTTGGCCTCCCAGGCTTGAGGAAAGCCTCTGCAGCCTGATAAATAGGCCTGTTTCGTCACTTCCGGTATTTCTGGAAATACAGGAAATGATGAAATGGGCCTATTTTTCAGGCTGCAGAGGCTTTCCTCAAGCCTGGGAGACTGAAAAAGGCCTCAAACCAGCCAAAAATCAACTGTGAGGCACACGCATATGCAGTGCAGTAAGTTTGCCTGCGGCTCGCGTGCCAGCACAAATGGCTCTGCATGCCACCTGTGGCACGCATGCCATAGGTTCACCATCACGGACATATACATTGTGTGCATCGGAAAAACCTAGGAATTTTGTGGACAACCCACCAACCCGCGAGTTGCACTGAGATAACTTGTTCCTATCGCACTGTGGACGCAACATGCAGTCACAGTTTCAGACAATGTCTGTACACCGCACTATGGAAAGAGCATCTTTCTTCCCATCCACTCCCCAATTCATCTCTTGTGAAATGCGCATTCTGTTAAATATTCACAAGAATCAGGAGTAACATTTACCAACTGTCGAAAGAATCTCACAATGCCAAATACACAGTGCTGTCGTGGATAACACAACAAATAAGCTTATCCAAGTAATTTAGAAATTCCAAGTTTACATAGAAAAGAAAAAGGCTAGTATTGCTCAAGACTAACGTAGTACATATTGCAAAAGAAATTGAAAATAATTTCTGTGCACAGCAATTCAAAATAAAAAGAGGGAGGGAACCAAGTAATTTATACGGTAACTTATCTAGTGGACAGCACGAATGGACTGATGGAGCTTCTTCTGACAGCAATTTCTGAACAAAATCACAAAGAAATAGACTATTAAGAATCAGGTATTCAGTATACGATGAGGCTAAAGAAAACACTGAAAAATTGATAACTATCCCAAGCAAATTTACTCAAAGGAAGCTAATTCTCTCAAAGAAATTAGGATGTGAAGAAGCACAAAGTTTTATCTTCCTTTTCAAGTCCTGAATAAGAGAGTGACACAAATGACAATTGTCACATCATGTGTTAGATTCTTCTGACAACTTGGAAGAAACTGCCTGTTGTTGTTTTTTAATTACTGCTCATAAATAAAGCAAGTAATTCAAATTTCTTCTACCCAAGCTGTTTTTAAAATGCAGGAAGGTTAAGTTGGCACAACCTATTTTGAATGAACTCTGTTTAATTTTGTCACGTTATTCCTGTCTATAAGGTTTGCAAATCGATTAATTGATCCTCTTTTAAAGAATTTGTCCAGCTGTGGACATCAAACAGGTTGTTCTGCAGCTTCTCCTGGGTCCACTTTCCCTCCCTTTTTTGAAAAAAGATTCGAATATTAGTTCTTCTCCAACCTTATGGCACTCACCCATGTATTCCAGAGATACTCAAAGATTACACCCAGATGTTTAGATATTACATCTGTTGATCCCTTTAGAACTCTAGGATTTAATCCATCCAGGCCTAGTGATAAATTTATTCAAAGCATCCAGGTATTCATTCACCACTTCCTTGCCTATTTTGACCCACACAGGTAATCCTCAGCTTACAACCACTCATTTAGTGACTGTTCCAAGGTTACAATGGCACTAAAAAAAAGTGACTTAAGACCGTTTTTCACTTATAACCATTGCAGCACACAGACACATCTATGGTCAACCTCTGTAGTTGTTAAGTTAGTAACATGGTTGTTAAGGGAATCCAGCTTCCCTGTTGACTTTGCTTGTCAGAAGGTCGCAAAAAGGGACACCGCGACTGTCGTAAATAGGAGCCAGGTGATAAGCGGCTGAATTTTGATCATGACACCATAGGGATGCTGCAATGGTCATTAAGTGTGAAAAATGGACATAAATCTCTCTTTTTAGTGCCGTCGTAACTTTAAACAATCACTAAATGGATGGCTGTAAGTCAAGGATTACTTGTGCAGTTAATTGAGTCAGATTTGCACCCAGAAATGATTAAAAATTGGTTTTGCATGGCGTAGTCCAGCGGTCGCCAACCAGTGGTCCACAAGAAAATTTTGGTGGAGAAATGTCCCCCCCAAAGCAATTAATCCTGGTTGCGCGGGAACACAAGACTGCGCTGGCCATATGGCCTGCCCACCCGCTGGCCCCCGCAAACCTTATCTTGAGTAGAGCCACACGAGCTGGAACTGGAAGGTAAGACCAATGGAGGGGGAGGGAAATCCACCCCGGGGTGGCTTGCTGACATGGGTGGGAAAGTCAGTCCCGTATTCCAGAGCTGCAGTAGTCACAGGACTGGCCCCTGGGTCATTCTGGAGCAACTTCTGCAGTCCATGGCAGGCCGGTGCACCTCAATAGAGGAGCAGCTGCTCCAGGATGACCAAAGGGCCAGCCCTGTGACTACTGCAGCTCTAGAATACGGGACTGACTTTCCCACCAACGGCAGCAAGCCACCGTCAGACTGCCCGTCTTCATTTTCCTTCTCTCAGGTTGACCATTGTTTTGTAATAATTAGACTAACTTTAATAATTTCGTTACAATTAACAACCTTTAAAGATTTTGTTACAACTAAATAAGCATTTATAATTTTGTTATATTAAATAGGTGCATTTCATATTAATAAAATGGAAGTTCTCTGATCATTATTTTACAAAACAAATCATATTCGTGGTCCGCGGGAATTAAAATTATGAGTTTGGTGGTCCCTGAGGCCCAAAAGGTTGGCGACCCCTGGCATAGTCTATTTTTACTTTCAGAGAATAAAACTTCGTTTAACTTCCTATTCCTCAGATAAACATTTGATCAGGTATGTTAGTTGCCATGGAAAACTTTTTCTTCTAACGGCTCCTGTCACTTCCTCTTTAGCAAACTAAATTCTCCACAGAAGACAACATTAGTTCCATAAGGCAATCACATCCCATATATTTTTGACAGAAATACTACACGCAGAAAGCCACTGTTCTTTTCCATTATGTTTTTGTGCCACACATGCAACTGAGAGATAATAGGCCTTTAAGAGCAAAATACACTAAGAACATCAGTACAGGATATAAATCCAAATGCAACAGCATTATAAATAAATAACAGCTCATATTACGCCTTCACAAGCCCAGGAAAAGAGCATTTATTTATAATATCCTTAAACTGCCCCAATCAGAAAAACCCTGGGTGGTACACAAAAACAGACACCACTAATAAAATGACAAAATAAGAACAATAAATCATCACTGAGACTCCACCAATACTAAAACAGCAGGGGGATCTCTAATCATCATGTTGAGCCAAAGCCTTGCTGAAATGAGATGCTTTTGAGGGTCTTCTAGAATACAAGGGATATTATCTAGCAAATATTATCTATGCAAGAATACAACTGAACAGTCAGACAGAGAGACCCGAACTCATTGGTAGCCTCATACTGCAATGAACGAGGACGTGCATTCAATTTTTCAGCTACTAAGATTGTTGGACAAGCAGGAACAAAAACAGCCAGATGTCTGCTAAGTGTTGGAAATGTAATCAGACATGGGTTCGTACTATTCACATGTGTGGACATGCCCAAAGGCAAAAAAAAAATTTTTTTTTATCCACATATTTTGTCCATGTATGGACAAAAATACACACATGGTTAGGAAAAAAAATAGGAAAGCAACACATAGATCTAAACAAAATATTTTTGTTGGAATTAAACAAAAATTCCAAAAAACAAAAAACTACCAGAAAAATAGAATAAAGCGAATACATATTTAATTTTACATGTGTTAACTGCGGCTAGAATTGTGTTTGTACAACAATGGAAAAACGAAGAGATCCCTACAGATGAAAATGTTATTTAAAAAAAATTAGAACAGACAGTAATGGGTAGAATGAAGAAACTGAACACTTTTCAACATGGAATTTGTTTTATCAATGGCTAACTAGCAGAAACAGAAGTTGGAAGCTTAAAAGCATAAGGAAATGATTAACTATATAATTAAAATGGATAAGTAAATATTATTATGAGATTATCATCAATGTTATGTTATCATTAATGTTTATCATTAATGTCATGAATATTATTATTAACACTATTTCTCAAAAACACACTGTTCATATACGGACATAGAATTTTTATGTTTCATGTTTTTTAAAAAATTATAAATAAAAAAACAGCCATATTTGCCACCAGTTTATCAAGTACTTAAGGGCTTGACAACCCAAATAAACAACAAGCAACAACCTAATAGCCAGCCACCAACACCCCAATCAACATCTAAAAATCCATATACAACAAACACCATATCAATACAACACCATACACAGAATAGGGCAAAGATCTTCAAATTTGGCAAGTTTAAGATTTGTGGGCTTCAACTCCCAGAATTCCTGAGCTAACATCACTGATGGGAGTTGAAGTTCACAAGTCTTAAACTTGCCAAGTTTGAAGACCCTTGGAATAGGACAAAGGACACCCTCTGCTAGGAAGAAGTTCCCTGAAGATGGGCTCCACTCCAAAAGCTTGGAAGACAAAATTATCCTGGGCCATATATATTCACCTTCGTTCATGAATATTATCTAAATCAGGGCTCTCCAACCTTGGCCACTTTATGACTTGTGGACTCCCAGAATTCCTCAGCCAGCTACCCCACCTTTAAAAAAACCTGTGGCAACAGACCCTAGCCACGGATCACCCAGACCTAACTCAAGATTTAAATCATCGTGATAAACCTCAACAGAGTCTACAAACCACCGGTTGAGAACCATTGATCTAGAACACAGGGAATCTTTCAGGAGCGATATCTTTCACAAAATGGGAAGCGCTGCCCAAAAAAACCCATTACCCCACCGCCTTCTAGCCGGTGCCTCACTTACCCACCCTAAAGGGGAGATTTTTTAAAAAAAAATGTTTTTAATTTGGACCAGATGGACTGTTACAAAGACTGTCTCTTGTCTTCCTTAGAAAGAAAACAGAAATGCACAGCAGAAATCATTGCCGACGGGCATTGATTGATTGTACTTCTATCCTGCCACAAATTAAAAAGAAAGAAACCTTGGCAACTTACGTAGAATAAATAATACGATTTAAAACATACACGATGCCATCTGAAAAGCGACTGGTCATAAATAAGAACATTAAAACAATCTTAAAAGAAAAAGAAAATTTCTAATTCAGAGTGATTAACAGGGTTATTCTTGAACTGCAGACGCCGATATATTCGTGTTTCGAACACAGAATCATCCAGTTATATTAAGCTTGTTCTGTTCCTTGATCCCTTAGAACTGAGGTCTCCAACCTCCTATTTTCCCCACAACAAGAACCTTGTGAGGTGGTTTGGGCAGAGAAAGAAGGGCTGGCCCAAAATCACGCAGCTGGCTTCCATGCCTAAGGCAAGACTAGAACTCACCATCTCCTGGTGATTGGCCCAAAATCACGCAGCTGGCTTTCATGCCAAAGGTGGGACTAGAACTCACCATCACCTAGATGATTGACCCAAAGTCATCTATGCATCTTTCATGTCTAAGGCAGGATTGGAACTCACCATCTCCTGGTGATTGGTTCAAAGTTTCCAAGTCAGATTTCATGCTTAAGGTTGGACTAGAACTCCTCGTCTCCTGGTGATTGCAAAATCACCCAGCCAGCTTTCATGACTAAGGCAGGACTTGAACTCAGGGCGTCTACTTTCTAGCCTGGTATCTTAACCGCTAGACCAAACTGGCTCTCTCGTATAGTTTTGGAATCCTCTCCTTGTATTTTTATGCCTGGAAATGTCACAGCCAGTTAACGGAGACAAAAGGCAGCACAAAAAAGCCAGATAACCCCAAATTAGTTTAGTCCGATTCAGACTCATTATGTTTAAATAATTGGGACTTCAAAATACAGAGAAGGAAAAAAAATCAAGTTACCCAACTCCCTTTTTATCCTGACCTCGTAAATCAGAAATCTTCTCCCATTGAAGTTGCAAGGTATCCCACCGACGGTTAAAATATTGTGTATACATGCAGGTGGGTGATTCCATGTGGCCAGGTAGTTATTTTTCTTTTCATTCTGATCTCCCGCTATAAATCACAGTCAAAAGATGATGAGACTAGAGGGGATGCTGTTTAACCCAGATTCAATCTCTTCTTTAAAACTACAACTCTGTGCTCAGACATGTTGGAAAGCATCTTTAAGCTTGACAGCGATGTCACTAAGAAAGGGGTGGGCTTTTTTTTTTCTTTTCCCCCCCCCCTTCTCTTTGGGATATAAAAGGAATAAAAACACAGCGAGGTAATACGTGTCATTGCTTTTCTCTCCTGTGTGTGTGCGTGTGTTTTAAAACAAAGCATTAAAAATCTTGGGGAGGCTTTTCAGTAAGTCATAAACGTGCAAGAGATGTTGAATGTCACCTAAAGTACTTTGGTAAAGAAGAAGAGCTAACAACTGCAAAGGAGGGGAATTAAACTGCTAACATTCGACATTCAAAAAAAAATAAAAATCAAAACCACGGGTATTTTACAGCTACCAGCACCTTTTTTACTACATTTTTTAATGTTGTAAAGCTGTTTGAGTGAACTCTGGAGCAAAAAAAAAAAAAAAAGCAAGAATTTGTGCTGGATTGCTTCGTTGCAGACGTTTCATGATCCAACTAGGTAATATCATCAGGGCTAGAAATATGGGGGGGGGGGTGCGATGTTTGTCACAAAATGGAGAAGGGGAAACAGGAGGAGGAGGAGGACTGTGGGTCCTTGGTGCTCTCTGCGCTTGGTGGTTTTCTTGCAGGCATTTCATGACCCAACTGGGGAACATCATCAGTGCTAGAAGGTAAGGGGGTTTGGGCGAAGGAAGAAGAAGAAGAAGAAGAAGAGGAAGAAGAGAAGGAAGAGGACTGTCGGGTCCTTGGTGCTCTCTGCACTTGGTTGCTTGGTTGCAGATGTGAGGGGTCATTGGTGCTCTCTGAGGTTGGTTGTTTTCTTGCAGACCTTTCATGACCCAGGAAAACGCCCAAGGTTGGAAAACAGTGCTCTAGCAGGTAGTGCTTTCAGATATACCTTGTAAAATCCCGGCAAAGGTGTTACGAAAAGTGTACCTACTGAATTTTGCAGCCTCACCCACACCCACACTGCACTACTGTAACAAAACACCAAACAAAATGCGAGCATTTATTAAATGCAAAGCTGTATTCCACCATCAAATCATGAAAAGGCAAAGCCGTTGGTTTCCACAGAAGCAGACAAGTTTCACGAACCAACAGAATTTCTTACAAAGCTTATGGAAGGAGAAAGAGGGGGAGAGGGAAAGGGGGGGGGGGAGAAAAAGAGAGACAGAGAAAAGAGAGACAGAGAGAGGGAGGGAGAGGGAATGGGGGAGAGAAAGAGAGAGAGAGGGAGAGGGGAGGAGGGAGAGAGAAAAAGAGAGAGAGAGAGGAGAGAGGGAGGAGGGTTGGAGGGAGAGATAGAGGGGGGAGAAAAAAAGAGATAGTTGAGAAAGACAGAGAGAGGGAGAGGGGGAGGAGAAAAAGAGGGAAAGAGAGAGCTAGAAGAGAGGGGGGGGAATGGGGAGGAGGGAGAGATGGGGGAGAGAAAAAGAAAGAGACAGACAGAAAGGAACAGAGAGACAGACAGACACACTCTCTCTCTCTCTCTCTCTCTCTCTCTCACACACACACACACACACACACACACACACACACACACACACAGATGTATACTATAATTCCAAATTTTATGGATACCACCCACAGAAGCTTTTGCTGAAATGCACAAACCCAGCAAGCAGAAAAAACAACCCTTAAAAAAGAGAGAAGAGCGACTGAATAATCTACTGTGGAAAAGAGAATTAGATCCATACAAAGCCTTTATAAAATGTCTGTCAAGAAAAAGAGAGAAGTGGGGGGGGGGGACCTCTGGTTAAACTCTGCAAAGTGCAAAATGGAGATAATCCCTGCAAATCTATTTTCCATGTCTGGGGTTTCCCCCCCCCCCCCCCGCCCCACTTTTCTCTATTTCACAGTACAAAAGGTTCCCTTTGAAATCCGTCTTTCGGAATCAAGCTGTTTAAACCCGAAAGCCTGTGTAAATTTCTCTACTCGCTGAACATTATTATAAGGATGCCAATGCCGGCACAGCATGGCTGTGCCAAGTTTCAATTCCTTCACCCAAATATCATCCTATAAAGCACTGCTAATACTGAACAAAGAGGGATGTTCATGCAAATATTTATTTCTCCGCTGAATATCAGCCTCTTTATAGAGAGCTTCAAAATATATCGTAGGCCCTGAATAATTACGGTCCAACTACAAGGAACTATGTTTTAGAAAAGAAAGTTGGAAGGGACCTTGGAGGTCTTCTAGTCCAACCACTTGCTCAGGCAGGAAACCCGATGCCATTTCAGACAAACGGATGTTCAATCTCTTCTTAAAAAACTTCCAGTGTTGAGGCATTCACAACTTCTGAAGGAAAATTGTGCCAATGATTAATGTACCATGCTGTAGCTCTTTCTTTAAGACACAGGAGTCCAACCTTGGCAATATTGAGGACTTGTAGACTTCAGCTCCCAGAATTACCCAGCCAGCCATGCATACTGGGTAATTCTGGGAACTGAAGTCCACAAGTCTTCAAGTTGAATTCACAAGTCTTCAAAACAGCTGGGGAATTCAAACATGGCTGGCTGGGGAACTCTTGAAAGTTGAAGTCCACAAGTCTTCAAGTTGAAGTCCACAAGTGTTCAAATTGGCTGGGGAATTCAAACATGGCTGGCTGGGGAATTCTGGGAGTTGAAGTCCATAAGTCTTCACATTGAAGTCCACATGTCTTCAAGTTGGTCCATACATCTTCGAGTTGACTGGGGAATTCAAACATGGCTGGCTGGGGAATTCTGGGACTTCTGGATTGCACTTCCCTAAAGAGAATGGATCCCAACAGATGTGAATTCCATGGGGTCCTTGGTGCTCTTTGAGCTTGCAGATGTTTCATGACCCAACTAGGTAACATCATCAGTGCTAGAATGAGGATGGGTGTGAATGCGAGTTCGCAGGGAAAAGGAATCCTGGATAATCCTGGCAGCACATCAGGAAGGAGAAGATTAAGAAGCCCACCTAACTCAGGGTTTCATATAATGGAGGTTTGCAGTGTGCATTAAATAGAATAAAACCTGAAAAAGAAAGCTACCACCAACAGGCACCGCTTAATATTATTGGTACAGGAGGAATAATCAAAGTGCATAATAAATTGTTCCATTTTAAACTGCTAACATTAATTACATTAACACGAACACAGAAAGAGTAAGCACATTTCCTCGTAAGAACCAAAAATCAATTAAGACCAGCCATAATATTTCAAAGAGCTGTAATTTCAGCATAACACATAAATTTGTTTTACTCCTCAAAGAGGCATATTTTAGTCTGGATAAAGGGCTTTTGGTTGTGTTTATGTTCAATTTGGTATGACATTAGCTTAATTTGGATGGAAATCCTATAAACATTTCTGGGTATACATTCCTTTGAAGTCTACTGGGATAATTTGTTTAAACCTCTGTGGTTAATTCCATCATAAAGCAGTGTTAAAAGAGAGAGACAGAGAAGCAATATTCACACACGTCAATTACAAGGTTCTTTAATAAATACAAAATAATGAGCTTGCAAAACACGTCTCGATGAAAGTCAAATAACAATGTCTTATTGATTGTAAGATGGCAAAAATGTTTCAGAAATCCAGATCACAGCAGTACGGGCAAGTTAAAAATGGACTTCACTAGTTCTCAGGTGAGCACAGAAGGTAAGGTAACAAATATCATGCTTTCAAAAAGTATGCAGGGAATTTTACCGATTCGACGCAATTTGATGTTGCGTCACATCAGTAAAATTCTGAAGAATAGAACAGAATAGAGAATAAGAAAATAGAAGAATAGAATAGAATAGAATAGAATAGAATAGAATAGAATAGAATAGAATAGAAATAATTAGAATGGAATGGAATAAAACAGGAATAAAACAATAAGAATAGAATAGAATATGAATAAAACAATAAGAATACGATAGGAATAAAACAGGAATAAAACAATAAGAATAGAATAGAATATGAATAAAACAATAAGAATACGATAGGAATAAAACAGGAATAAAACAGTAAGGATAGGATAGGATAGGATAGGATAGGATAGGATAGGATAGGATAGGATAGGATAGGATAGGATAGGATAGGATAGGATAGGA
>BLBF01000055.1:3069153-3080831 GCA_015471245.1 Laticauda colubrina | reverse complement strand
GAAGGAAGGAAGGAAGGAAGGAAGGAAGGAAGGAAGGAAGGAAGGAAAAAAGAAAGATCTTTGCTGTGGATTAGGCCCCTAGTAAACTGAATCAGGTCCCTGACTGCTATTATGGACATGAACTCCAAAGTTATATCTCTAAATCCACTACTTTGAGAGACACCTTGCTTTCCATATTTCAGCATTGGATTCCACTTAAAAATCTGATCTACTGCAAGAATGTAGTAGGGACGAGGAGTGGCAAAACCTGGGGGTGAAGTTAAAAGGGGATCAGCCTAGCATCCCTATGAAGCCACAAGTGGACTAAATCCAAACCCATTGATTGCCCTTAGCCTTTATCTACTCCAGTTAGTTGAGAAGATCCTTACACATAAGTTTTAGCAATAAATTAGTTTAATTGGGCCTTCATAAGTGGATGTGATCTTTCCAAAATATCTGAAAATCATTATGGTAAAGAAAGTTTGTTCATAGGTATTCTCAAATTTTGACTTAAAATGCTGGGCTGACTCTACTGAGGTGTGGCTCCAGTTGGCTGTGGAGGAAATTGGGGAAGGGCAAAGGCCGGCTGGGCAGAACAGGGGAGAGGTAGAGCAAGGGAGAGGGAGTTCAAAGGAAGACCCAGGCCCACCCCCTCTTCATCCTTGGGCACACAGGGAGGAAGGGAGAAGAGAGCAACATAGGTTGCATGGCTTACAGGGGAGGAAAGGGCCCTGATTCCCTTCATTAGCCACAGCTGGAAAGAGAGTTTCAAGGTGATGCATACTAAGTGCAGCGTCTGCTGGGAACAAATGTGAGTTTATCTTGTATTGTCGTGACTTATCTGCATTCCTGGCATCCTCCTAACTGGGTTGAATTACTTCCGTTCCTTCACATCTGGAATTCTTGCTCCTGCCCTGCTGGAGTAATTACCACATTTTGCCTTGATTGGACTTACAGTTTTTGTTGACCACATTTTGGACTTGATTCTCTGCAGCCAAAGGCTGTTCCTGGGAGAAATTTTCTCCAGCCAGAAGGTAACCAGGACATCGGGGACAAGTTGTAGCTAATAAAGAGACTCCTACTGATTTTCTGACTATGTTGTTTTTGTGCCACGCCCCAGTCATGACAGGAGCTTTCTTCCATCTGACCTTTGTTGATTTTTTCCAGAGATGCCCTCATACCTCTCTGATCCAATATTTGAGGGCCTGCCATAAAGAAGAAGGGGTCAATTAATTTTCCAAAGCATCAGAGGGCAGGACAAGAACACAATGGATGGAAACTCATCAAGGAGAGAGGCAACCTAGAATTAAGGAGAAACTTCCTAACCGTGGGAACAATTAGCCCGTGGAACTGCTTGCCTCTGGAAATTGCAGGCACTCCATCATTGGAGGTTTTGAAGAAGAGATTGGACAGCCACTTGTCTGAAATGGTATCAGATCTCCTGTTTGAGCAAGGGGCTGGACTAGAAGACCTCCAAGGTCCCTTCCAGCTCTATTTTGATTGGTCTATAAAATCTCCACAAACAGCCCCCCTGGGAAGACAGCAAAACAATCTATCCTGCAATTGACCATTAGATTAATTTCACCTCTGGAGAGGTATTTTAACTCTTTCAAGATTCAGATCTGGCACCTGACCATAGGCATACAATGCCTAACAATTAAGGTGCCTGCCGATCTATGCATCGGGGCGGGGGAGGTTTATGGGGCCTTGGTGTATGTATGGATAGGAAAAAAAAAGGCTAATGGCCCATTGAAACAACCTCAGAAGCACAATAAATACAACCTGGCTATAAAGACACGGCACATTTGACCTTAGCAATCAATTGGGTTACGTATCGATCACCCAGACCCTAATAGGGAATAAAAGCGAGGATGTAGATTGTTAAATAGAAATTCTATTACCCTAGATATATAGGATTGTTGTTCCCAAACGAGACAGCCAAGAAAACTAAGTAAGGCCTTAATCTTAGGTAAAGAACCCGAGGATGAGATATAACTCCAGCAATTTTATTTATCCGGCCATGTTCTTGCCAAAAAAAAACACACAAAAAAACCCACCACAAATCATTTGACTCAAATTGATGGGCTGAGTGTCTAAGCAGGCAATTCCTATTTGGCTGAGGCAGATGAATCATTTACAAATAAACCCGTAGGAAGTCAAACCAAGCACTTCTTGAGGTCAGCCATGTAAGCGTGCCTGATGAGCAGAAAACCTGATTTTTCTAATGACAGATTCTGAGCCGGTAACTGGGCGCTCTCCTCTGTCAGGTGGGGTTTGAGACATTGGAGGTGAAACTGTGGTGAAAAAACATTTCTGCGTTGTAGGATGCCCAGATTAATGCTGACCTGAACTAAATGCCCATTTGCTTAGGTCAGGGGTTGTCAAAATCAAAGCCCACGGGACCATCCTGGAACTATCAAGGGATCGGCCTGCGGTGCCTCTGGAGGCTAAAATGGGCCACATGTGTGTGGAGGGGCTCATTTTCACCTTCCATGGCCTCCTGCAACACTCTGTGGGCTGAAAATGGGCCGAAAAACAGGCCAAAAATGGGCCAAAAGGGCCAAAAATGAACCCAAAACAGGCCAAAAATGGACCAAAAGGGCCAAAAAACAAGCCCAAAGAGCCAAAAACAGGCCAAAAAGCAGGCCACAAATGGGCCAAAAGAAGGGGCAAAAATGAGCCAAAAGGAGGGCCAAAACCACCTGTTTTCAGCCTAGCAGAGTTCTGCAGGAGGCATCTGTCCTAAAATGATGATTTGGCCGTCGAAGAAATCCAGTTTGACACCCCTGGCTTATATCATCCTCACTAGGAACCATAGACTGGACAATCATCAGAATCAAAGCTATCCTGTGGTATCTGAAATGGAACAGAATGACATAATCACAGTTGGAAGGGACCTTGGAGGTCTTCTAGGCCAACCCCCTGCCGAAACAGGAAACCTGAAACCATTTCAGACAAAGGAACAATGGACAGGGACAAGAGAGGGACGTCAAAATCCCCATCTCCACGTGAGGCTCTTTTTCTGCCGTTTACCTAATTATATACATTTGTCATAGGTTTCAGAACAATGACGGGTTCAGGCAGGAGATGGGAAAATCCCTATAATCAAGGTTTTTTACTAGACCACGAGTCTCAAAATCAAGGTGTGCATGACCTTATAACAGAGGAACAGAATAACAGAGTCAGAAGGGACCTTGGAGGTCTTCTAGTCCAACCCCCCCTGCTGAGGCAGGAGACCCTACACCATTACAAATGGCTGTCCAATCTCTTCTTTAAAAACTCCAGTGTTGGAGTATCCACAACTTCTGGAGACAAGTCGTTGTATTGATTGACTGTTCTGACAGAAAATTTCTCCTTAGTTCTATCCTAAAACTTGCGCTATCCTACTTATTATGCAGCGTTCTCTTTACTAAAGCATGTAGCCTCTGCTAGTGTGTCTCTCAACCTTAACAATTGAAGTCCAGGCATGTTAAAGTTACTAAGATAGAGAAGCACAGTTTTATACGATATGGGTAGTTCTCGAGATATGAATGGTCACTTAACAGCCATTCAAAGTTACGACGCATTCCCTCCAAAAGCTACATATGACCTTGTTTTAGAAATTACAACCACTGCAGCACCCCCTTGGTTATTTATTTGGTGCCGTGATGGCAAACCTATGACACGTATGCCGAAAGTGGCACGCAGAGCCATCTCTCCGGGCACGGAAGCCGTCGCCCATTACTCTTCTGGGTTCCGGTGTGCCTGTGGTCTTTGAGCGCACAGGAACGCTGGAAACCGGAAGACCAGGTGGCCGGTGCATCTGCGTGCGCCGGGAAGCTGAGCTTCCAGTTTCTAGCACGCATATGCGTGCCAGCCAGCTGTCTTCATCCATGCATGTACGCCAGAAACTGGAAGACCAGGTGGCTGGTGCGCATGTGCTCACTGGAAACCAGAAGCTCAGCTTCCCAGCATGCACATGTGTGCCAGGGAACTGCTCTTCCAGTTTTCGGCACTCAGTGCTAAAAAGATTCGCCAACACTGATTTAGTGTATGGCATACATGGATTTGCATTATATATTAACATTTTGCCTATGTTTTAAAAAATGCAATAAAATTGGAGTGTTAAAAGGATCTATATTCAGATACCAATGTCTAGATCACCAAACCACAGAAGCGCAGTATCATTTGGGGAGGGAGGGAGATCATGTACTGGACAGGTATACGCCCACAGGTGACAGCCAGTCATGATGTGATCTACAGATTGAATGACTCCCAAAGGTTCTTTTTTAAAAGGCAACTGGAGTTTCTGATTTTTTCTTTGAAGATATTTCACTTCTCATCCAAGAAGTTTCTTCAGCTCTGATGAATGGTGGGGAATGGAAGGATTTATATTCCTTGCAGACAGCTGGTCATTTGTGTCCTTTTGGAGAGTCCAGGAGGTTTCTCTGTGTCCTCAGGGTCACCTGAGTGGTGCAAATGTTTCCTGTAGTCTGCATTTTTTCCCCCTGGAAATCCATTCCTATTCCCACACCATTCAAAGGCTGTTCATCCCAATTTGTAAAGCTAAAAACCTGTAGAGATTCTCAGTCCTCCAGGTCATGGTTGTCCCAAAGGAACTTTTTTCAAAGAGGCAACTGGACTTTCTCATTTTTCTTTGAAGATGTTTCACTTCTCATCCGAGAAGCTTCTTCAGCTCTGGCTGGATGGTGGGGAATGGAAGGATTTATCTTCCTTTCAGACAGCTAGTCATTTGCATCCTTTTAGAGGGTCCTTAGGCCACTTGGAGGTTTATCTGTGTCCTCAGGGCCACCTGAGTGGTGCAAATGAGTGTGGAGCCTTCTTGGAACTATCGAAGGGACTGTGTTGTAGACTGGAGATAGATGTTAGAGACAGAATCTGCTGCTTCTTAGAACAAGCCTTTCTAGACATTTTAGTAAAAGTCTTTTTTTAGACTTTCTGAAACAAACGTCCACCACGCCACTCCAGAATTCTGCAATTCAGAATTACAGGCAAAAGCGTTCAAACCAAGCAACGTGACTCAATATATTGAAGACAAGTTGGTTGGAATAACACGTTCTGCCCCAGTTCGGTCTTAACAGAGGAGGCAAATTTACTGTTAACGGTGCTGGTTAATTTGCCCATTTCAATTACGGGCAAAAGGCACGGGGATTCTGATTTCACACAACTGGAGAGCTTTATTGCAGTCTGAAGTCATTTGGGAAAGAAAAGCTCATTAAAATACTAGAGCTACTACAGACCTAGAATCGTTTATCACCTCTAGGGCATAATAAGTCTTCGGGGCTATGAACAAAAAAAAAAAAAAAGGGGGGGGGGGAGAAAGGAAGAAATGTGTTAAAAAAAATAACAACAACAAACCAGAAAATACTTCAGATAATGCAACTTTAGTCCTGGAGTAAAAAAGCAGAGTGGAAACCTCCAAGAACTTTTGGAGAGGGAGAGAGAGAGAGAGAATGAGGGGGGAGGGAAGGAGGGGGAGAGGGAGAGAGGGGGAAGAAGAGAGGTAGAGAGAGAATGAGAGGGGAAGAGGGAGGGAGAGGGAGAGAGGGAGAGGAAAAGAGAAAGGGAGAGCAAGGGAGAGAGGGAGGGGGAGAGGGAGTAAGAGGAAGAGAGGGATAGAGGGAGGGGGAGAGGAAGGGAGAGGGAGAGAATGAAGGGGAGAGGGAGAGGGGAGAAAGAGAGGGAGAGGAAGAGAGAATGAGGGGGGAGAGGGAGAAAGGGTGAGAGGAGAGAGGGAGGGGGAGGGGGAGAGGGAGAGGGGGAGATGGAGTAAGAGGAAGAGAGGGATAGAGGGAGGGGGAGAGGAAGGAAGAGAGAGGGAGGGAGAGAGGGAGAGAGAATATGGGGGAGAGAAAGAGAGAATGAGGGGGGAGAGGGAGAAAGGGGGAGAGGAGGGGGGGGAGAGGGAGAGGGGGAGATGGAGTAAGAGGAAGAGAGGGATAGAGGGAGGGGGAGAGGAAGGAAGAGAGAGGGAGGGAGAGAGGGAGAGAGAATATGGGGGAGAGAAAGAGAGAATGAGGGGGGAGAGGGAGAAAGGGTGAGAGGAGAGAGGGAGGGGGAGAGGGGGAGAGGGATAGAGGGAGGATGCCTAGCGGATATAGCGGATGCGTAACGGATGCGTAACGGATGCCTAGCGGATGCCTCGCAGATGCAAAATGGACGCATTGGATACATTTTCCGCGCAAAAGTTTTGAGCAGCTCAAAAACCTCTGAGCGGATGAAACGTCAATAGACGGACGCTGGACGGATAGAGAGGAAGCAAAACGTATGCAGTGAGTACAAAACGGAAGCATCGTGTTAACCAACGGATGGCAAGCTTTTTTGTCCATTTTACATCCTCTTTCCATCCGTTGGTGCAGTGTGACAGGGGCTTTACAAAATAAATACAAAATAAATAAATTGGACTGCCATTTGTCAGAAATGGTGTGGGGTCTCCTGCTTAGGCAGGGGGTTGGGCTAAATGACCTACATGGTCCCTTCCAACTCTGATTATCTGTATCTGTAAATGGAAGAGGCCCCAAATGTTGGAGTTCTCCATTCAGTTGACCGTTTGACCATTCATACCTGTGGCTCCAAACCACTGCCTGAATCTAACCCTGGTGCCCAAGCCAACAAACTTGCTTCAATTTCAAGTTCTTCGACCTTTCAATGAAATGTCCTACTACAGGAAGTCCTCGACTTACAACAGTTTCCTGAATGACCGTTCAAAGTGACAGCAGCACTGAAAAAATGTGACTTAGGAACGTTTTTCATACTTACGACCATTGCAGCATCCCCATCATCATAGGATTTACATTCGGACACTTGGCCACTGACTCATATTTATGACGGTCGCAATATCCTGGGGGTCACATGATCCCCCTTTTGCAACCTTCTGAGAAACAAGGTCAGTGGGGAAACCAGATTCACTTAACAACCTTGTGACTATCAACTGCAATGATTCACTTAACAACCGTGGCAAGAAAAGTCATAACATTGGGCAAACCTCACTTAACACGTTTCTCCCTTAGCAACATAAATTTTGGGGCGAAATGTGGTCGTACATTGAGAACTTCCTGTATCAAATACTGATTTCTCGAAACTGCACTTGCTACAAACTGAGTGTCAGGATTCTGGCAGTTACTCCAATTAAATCATGAGCCTCGAGCCACACTCCCAAAACTAAAGAGGATTTATTTGAAGTCAATCTTCAACTGCCGGCACTAATCTGGGCGTAGCCAACTCTGAGATACGTAATTCACTGTCACCCTTGATCCTGCTTTTCCCCCCATCTCTCTAGGTGTATCATCCAACAAAACATGTCCATAGTCAAGAGTCATTAATCATGCTCTCCAATTAGATTTTTGCGCAACAGAAGCTTCAGCCATCTAATCAGTCTTTGAAGAAAATACGAATGGAATGTACTTTTGATTACACACTGCTGCCTGCTCTTTAAAACTCCCCACCCCTTCTTTCTGTTGTCAACTATAAAACGTGTATTCAAAATGTTTTATGAGTTGACACTGAGCCTTAAAAAAAATGATAGTTCATCCAAATTTGTGAAATATATCGCTGGGGGGAGGGGAGAGGGCTTCAGCTCATTAAATGCATGTTTATGTACCGTTTCCCCAAAAATATGACTCACTTTGAAAGTAAGTCCTAGCTTGATTTTTACACATGCACCCAATGTAAGCCTTACCCCCAAAATAAGCCTTAATTAATGTCCTGTCCACACCAGACTGGACTGGTAAAAATTAAGCTAGGGTGAGGATGAGGGGGGTGGAGCTGAACTCGATCCGGAGCTCTGTTATTGGCTGCAGAGGCCTTCAGGAAAGCCGTGGTGTAAACCTGAAATTGACATATGCATAGCCATTTTATTTAGCCTTATTATATATTCCTTTTCTTTCTTTCTCTTTGCCGGTTATGGAGGGACGGGTTTCGGGTTTGCCATAGTCCTACGGTGGGAGGAATGAGATATATAGAATTGTTTAGGCTAGGTGGTTCTTCTTCCCGTGGGAACCCCTACTGAGACCTGGAGGTGGAGATTGATGACACCAGGAAATGCTGATTTACTTCTATTGGGAAATGTGACTTTTGGAGGGCTGTCAACAGATTTTGCCAATTTGATGCTTTCCTAAATAAAAGAAATTGTTTTGAAAGATGGACTTTGCTCTTTTCTTTTTAAATAGATTTCATCACTTGGAAACCTGACAGTCAGCCACAGAAGAAGTTCCTGAAGGCCTCTAAACAGGGGTGAGATTCAAAATTTTTAATTTTTAAAATTTTTAACAAACGATTCTGTGGGCGTGGCTTAGTTGGTGGGCATGGCTTGTTGGTGGGCAAGTGACCGGGTGGATGTTGCTTGGTGGTCATGTTATTGCCTGGGTGTGGACAACTCAATATCACTCACATGAGACATGCATCTCCTCGCCTGGCCTCTCATGACTGTGGGGATGCTGCAACAGTCGTAAGTGTGAAAAATGGCCATAAGTCACTTTTTTCAGTGCCGTTGTAACTTTGAATGGTCACTCCATACAAGCAAAGTACCAGCAAAGGAAGGGAAAAAAACTCCAAAGACGTTCCTGAGACAGGAAGTCTAGTCCTGCCAAGAATGTAATAAGGGTTAACAGAGAGGCAGTTTCTGTAAGCAACACCAGAATGTTTCCTTCCTGCCTTCCATACAGGATTAGGCCAGTAATTTCAACTAGTTGAAACAACTAGTTCTTCAAACTGCCTATAATGTTAACAACTGGTTCTAGCAAATAGATGCAAACTGGTAGAATCCCACCCCTGCCTGACAGTGAAAAGGAAGCAGGGGCCGATGCACACAAGTGAGGTTAGTCACTGGATGACAGCCCCCCAAAATTAGATCTGGTGCCTTTTTTGGTGGCAAAAAAATATAAGACAGGGTCTTATTTTGGGGGAAACACGGTAACAGGACAGCAAGTATGAAACATTCAGCAATTTACAGGAGAAAAAAAACCAGAAGCAAACACCATCTCATTGCTACATTAAATTGTTATTTAAAACAAGTATCTTTATTTTTAGACAAGAAATCCACTTGCTAATTAATAAAGAAACCCTCTTTGTAGCATTCCCTGGGCTTCAAGATTAACAAGCTCTCTCTTTTGTTCCCGTCAGAAAGATTGAAATAAAACTCAGGGTTTTTTTTTTAAGAGCCAGACGGTTTTTCATCTTTCTCAGAAAAAAGGAATCCCTCAGCAGTGTTTGGAAAAAACCTAACAGGTTTTTTTTTTTTTTTTTTTGTATACAGAGATAAAAATGTTGGGGATAAAATAGTCCGCCGGGAAAGCAGACTTGAGACACTCTGGAGAGTGACCCTGTTACACGCTTTCTGAATTTCTGAATTTTTGAGCAACGGGTCAGCCCGCTTGAGGACGGCTGTCAAAAATATTGCTCCTAACACCGATTCTGTTCAAAGCCAGGAAAAAAAGATATATATATGTTTCTTCACATTCGTGCAAGCGGTATTGCAAGTTAAGGGGGATGGGAAATAAAGAGAACTAAGATAATATTTGCATAGGGTTTAGGAGAAGGAAGAGAAGAAATCTCCAAATTGCAAGAAGCCTCAAAAGCACCCAATTTCTGGAGGCACAACTCCGTTGTCCGTTGTGAGATGCCTATAGGTGTGTGTACACACACACATTCACACAAAAAAAAATACACAAACACCATCCTTCACTGTGGCTGGTGTCCCAGGAATAGTACTGTGCTCCTTGCATTATAGCCATAATGGAGTCCTCCCATCACGGCTGTAATCTGTAACTGTCATAAACCAGTTCACCCAAGCGACTGATTCAATTTTACTGCCCTTTTTTGATACTGGAGTTCTGATTAATATCTTGAAAAAGACATTCAGATGTCACGATGTGTCTATGCCTATGAATATCAGGGTTGTGAGAACCAAAGACTCCACAGTCCTCCTTCTCTTCCTCTTCATCCTTGTCCTGGCAAACCCCACTGCCCACGAACACTGATGAAGTTACCTAGTTGGGTCATGAAATGTCTGCAAGAGAACCTCCAAGCTCAGAGAGCACCAAAGACCCCACAGTCCTCCTCCTCCTCATTTTTGCAAACCCCACTCCCTGCCAGCACTGGTGAAGTTACCTAGCTGGGTCATGAAACATCTGCAAGAGAGCCTCCAAGCACCAAGGATGTCACAGTCATCCTCCTCCTTCCCCCCTCCTCCTTTTTTGCAAACCCTGCTAACATTGATGATGTTACCTAGTTGGGTCATGAAACATCTGCAGGAAAAGGACCCCTTCAGAGCAACCTACTTATCCAACTTCCATTTAATACTGCTGTGGTTAGAAAGAGAAGCTTGTCGTGGAAGGACTATCCGATGAACAGCAAGCTAAGCCCTCATGCATGATTAAACCAGCTAAAGGCTCATGCGCACGGTGGGAGAGCTGATTCCAAAAGATTTTCTCACCATCTTTTTATGTCCCCTTCCCAGCCATTGGCACCATGAGTTTTTTTTCCCTCCTTCTCTCGAGCAAGCAATTCCCCTTAGTGTATATATAAACCTACGCCTCATTGTGCATCTAGATAGCTCTTCCTAAGGTTTTTAGCAAAATAGGCTGCAGCCTCAGAATTTTAAAATGCCCCATCTTAAATAACGACACAGCAATGACCTGAGGAGATGATAGTGATGGTTTAGAGATAGTAATGGATAGTAATGCAAGGTAATTTCCCCCTCCCCACCCAAAAAAAGGAAAGAAATATTTTCTTTTCAAAAGAAAATCCGACCTTAGAAGCCTATTTCGTCTGACAATAGGAAGAATTGACTGGGAGCCATTTTATTCACCCGTCTGCCTCACCGAAATTATTCCTAACATCGAGCAAGTGGAGAAACTGAGACCTGGAGACCTTAATATTTACTTTCAATTACTCATTACATGCAATTCTATTGCCCAAATAAGATACTGAGAAGAATATTTTCAACAAAGCACGTTATACGGGGCTGTTAAAACAGCCGGCTATTAAGACATTTGTAGCAGCGTGAGGTAAAATGAACGCCACAAAATTTGGTGAGACTTAAATTCCTAAGTCAGCCCTCCTCATGGTTCAGGTCCCGAGTTCAAGAGCCTATTCGGTAAAACAAAGAGCCAATTCGGTAAAACAAAGAGCCAGTGATAGTTTCGTATGGGAAAATGAAGTAGGAGTGCTACTTTGAAAGTTGTGTATTCATTGTGCTGTTGTTGTTGTTCTTCAGTCACTAAGTCATGTCTGACTCTTTATGAGCCCCCGGACCACAGCATGCCAGGCCCCCTTTGTCCCCCAGGGTCCTTCCGGAATTTGCTCATTCACCTTCGTTGCACCAATGACCCTGTCTGACCAACTCATCTTCTGCCCATCCCCTTTTCCTTTTCCCTTCCATCTTTCTTAGCATCGTGGTCTTCTCCAAGGAGTTCTCAATGAATAGAATAGAATAGGAATAGGAACAGAATGGGAATGGAATAGGAATGGAGTGGGATGGGATGGGATGGGGATGGGGATGAGGATGGGGATGAGGATGGGGATAGGATAGGATAGGATAGGATAGGATAAGGGATAGAATAGAACAGAATAGAATAGAAAGGGAATAAAACAGAATGGGAATGGTAATGGAATAAGAATCGGGTGGGGTGGGATGGGGATAGGATAGGATAGGATAGGATAGGATAGGATAGGATAGGATAGGATAGGATAGGATAGGA
>BLBF01000055.1:3042680-3069143 GCA_015471245.1 Laticauda colubrina | reverse complement strand
GATAGGATAGGATAGGATAGGATAGGATAGGATAGGATAGGATAGGACAGGACAGAACAGAATAGAATACAATAAAATACAATACAATAAAATACAATACAATACAATAAAATACAATAGAATAGAATAGAATAGGAGAAAATATGGAATGGAATATAGTGAAGTGGAATAGGAATAGGAGTGGAATAGGATAGAACAGCACATAATAGAATAGAAGAACTTAAGGCCCTGTCACATTGGCCGACGGATGCAAAAAGTATGTAAAAAGGACACAGTGGATGAGAAAATGTTCCATCCGTTGTTATCCACTCTCAAAAGTGCCCCAATTTTGCATAAACAGAGCGGACAACAACGGAAAGGAACGGACAGGGAGAGGACGTAGCGAGGATGTTAAGCGGATGCTCAACAGAAGCCTAGCGGACGGAAGTGGATGGAAACGGATGGAAGCGGATGGCACGTCCGCAGGGCTTCCAGGGGAGCACAGCGAAGCGGACACAGCGGAAGGAGCGGATGCCGAGCGGATGCCGAGCGGATGACGCAGATGCATCACGGACACCTAGCGGATGCATAGCGGATGCCTAGCAGATGCAAAGTGTTCACTGAGCATGCGGGGAGGATGCATTGCGTCAGCCCCGTGGATATAAAAGGATGCAGCTCGCAAGCAGGTCACCATTCAGAGGAAAGATCTGCTGCCAGACACATCTCCAGCCAACAACCATGGGGAAGAAGAGGAAGCCTGTGCCTACTCCTGCCAGCCCTGGCAAGAAGGACAGGACCACCATCCCACCCCCTGATGCTGACTCTGCTTCTGCTGGGGCTTCTGCTGCTGGTGCTGACTCTGCTGGTGCTGGTGCTTCTCCTGGTGCTGGTGCTTCTGCTGGTGCTTACTCTGCTGGTGCTGCTCCTGGTCCTGCTGGTGATGCTGGTGCTCCTGGTCCTGCTGGTGCTGCTAGTCCTGCTGGTGCTGCTGGTGCTCCTGGTGCTGTTGCTGCTGCTGCTGGTGGTGGTGTGGTGGACCAGCCCCTAGAACCTCAAAGCCAGAAGGCCCTGCCAGAGGGAGGAAGAGGCAATCGCGTGATAGGGAGAGGAGACAGTACTCCATCGAAGAGGAACATGAGGATGCAGTGGTCGAGTGGCTGAGGGAAAATGAGTACCTCTGGCGGAAGGGACACAGGCTCTATCAAGACACCAAGCGGAAGCAGGTGGCTTGGAGAGAGAAGGCGGAGAGCCTGGGCTACACTTCGGAGGTTCTCCTCGGGTGGTGGAAGCACATGCACACCTGGTACGGGAAGCTGCACTTGAAGAAGTCTGGCCAGATTGCGGTCAAGCTCAACGACCATGAGACCTACGTGATAGCCAAGTGCAGCTTCTTGGAGGGTGAGATCCGCCACCGAGGAGCAGCCCCTCTGTCTACCCTCATTCTCAGGCAGCCCACAGAGAGCTAGTCCTCTTCTGGCCAAGAGTCAGCTCCTGTGTCCAGGCAGGTATCTGTGGAGCACCCCACGATGGAGACCCCCCCGACAGCTGCACTCCCCATGGCGGAGTGCGTGGAGGACCCCCTGATGCATTGGAGCAAGGAGAGGCCACTGACACCAGAGACCAACCCACCCCCACCCCCAGCTCCACAGAAAGCAGGCAGAGAGCCAGACCGGAGGGACAGAGCCACACTGTCCTGCTGGAGATCAGGGACACCATCAAAAGCAGCATAGATCTCCTCTCTCAGCTGGTACAAACCGACATACCATCCTCAAACCGCAAGCCCTTCCTCACCTACGTCAACCAGACCCTCATGGACATGTCCGAATCCCAGTACCAGGTGATCAAGGAGAGGATTACAGGTCTTCTGCACAACCCTCCAGGCCCAGCTGAACCTGCTCCAACCCAGTCCAGGTCTGCTCCTCCACCCCAGGTGATGTCACAGCCCTTCCAAGGCTTTCCACAGGCCCTCACCTACCAAGGCTACGGCTACCACGAATTCCAGCAGCACAGGCAGCCCTTCCCAGTCCAGGCAAAGGTTCATCGCACGCCACAGGTGCCACCAATGCCAACGATGCCACAGATGCCAACGATGCCACAGATGCCACAGAGGCCACTGACACCTCACCTCGCCCAGCTGCAGACCAGACAGCCCCACTACACTCCTCCTTCCTACACCCCACAGCCAAGCCCGGCCTCAGAACATCTGTCATCGGTTTTGGGACTGACACCCCATGTCATGGAGGAAGGGCCTCTCAACATCACGGGACTGAGCCAGCTCTCTGAGAGCTTCCTCCACACACCATCCCCTGTTGTCCTCTCGGGGCCAGGCACCCCAATGGCGCCTAAGACCAGCACTCCAGACACTGTCACCTCCACAGCACCTGGACCCTTCATCCCTGAGACTATGGGCACGCCTCAGAATGACTGAGAAGAGTGTCAGAGACTGGGTTGCTACCTGTTGACTTTATTTTTGCTTGGGACGGTTTACTTGGGTCATTTTGCTTTTACAGTTTGTTATTAATAAAATTTATCTTTGCTTCATACACTTGGTTCAGTTCTTTTAGTCAATAAAGTCTTGGTGGAAACTTTTAGAAATGGTTTAAGCCTTTGCATGCTTGTGGGATGGGTAAGGATAGCAGTGGGATGGGCAGGGATACCTGTGGGATGGGTAATAGCTTTGGGATGGGTAAGGATAGCAGTGAGGTAGATAAACATCCGCAAGCATAGTGGGACTGTATGGTCCACCCTCCCAGGTGACACACCTTTGGCCCTTTATTATCAATAACAATGTAATCATTGATCCACACATTTCAACATAAACACAACTCTTTATTAAATGCCCTGTTCATTGTAGGGCCACTCAACATACATGGTACAATCTCATCAGTGTGATGAGACAGGCGGAAAGAAGCATCCATTAAGCATCTACCATCCTGTCTTGCCACTCCACTGCTCCGGCTGGGGAGTTGCACCAGTGTTTCAGGAGGTTGCACTGCTTCTTCCCTTCACGTGAAGCTCTGTTGGGGCCTTGCACATCCACAGTATCTATCAGGTTTCGCCCTTGCCTCCATTCACCAGGCTCCATGTCCCCATCGCCTTGTTGACGGTCCACAAGCCTGTTCTGCAAGACTGGGTAGCGGGTGCGCATGAGATTGTGCAGGATGCAGCAAGCTTCCACGATGTTTCTCACGGTCTCTGGGCGATGCTGCATGGTGGTGAGAAGTACCTGGAACCTGTTGGCCAGGATGCCAAAGACGTTCTCCACCACCCGTCTTGCCCTGGACAGCCTGTAGTTGAAGATCCTCTCTCTACAGGTGAGGCATCTGGAAGTGTAGGGCTTCATGAGGTAGGTTCTGAGGGAGAAGGCGTCATCCCCACGATGAAGTAGGGCACATCTTGTGTGTCATTGGGCAGGGGGTCTGGATCTGGGAAGCCCATGATGAGGTTGCGTTCCAGCCCCTCCTTGAGGTCACTGGCGTTGTATACCTAGGCATCTGAAGCTTACCCGTTGCCTGAAGCATCGATGTACATGAACTTGTAGTCAGCATCGACCATGGCGAAGAGGATGATGCTGAAGAAGCCCTTGTAGTTGTGATAGGTGGACCCTGAGTTGGCTGGAGCTTTGCAGGCCACGTGCTTCCCATCTATGGCTCCAACGGTGTGGGGAAAGTTCCACCTCTGATACCACTGCTCTGCAACTTTCTTCCAGCCTTCTTCAGTGGTGGGGCACTGGAGGAGCTCCTCCAGGTATTCTTCGATGATGGCCTGCACCACTTCTCTGACCACAATGCTGATGGTGTTGTGTGGCACCCTCCAGCCGTACTGCATGCTCCTGTACGTGGTCCTCAGTGCCACCTTGAGCCCAGGGTCCAGGCTGGGGCGGAAGTTGGTGCTCTGCTTGGTCAACCTGGGTGTCAGCCGCTGCACAACTTCGTGAAACATGGCTGGAGGCATCCTCATGAAGTTCTGGAATGCACGAGTGTCTTCGTTCCTCAGTTCCGCCATCAGCTTGTTATACAGTCCATACTCGGCTCTTCTCGCGATCCATCTTCGGACACAGACACTTCTTGGATGCCTCCTTTTCTTCCCGTAGAACAGGTGAAAGAGCCTGTAGAGGGCTTCGCACTGTTGTAGAACGATGGTGGCTAGCAAAGGAGTGTGTGACGATCCATGGTGGAGATGACTGGATGCTGTGGAAGAGCAAGAGCAAGATCAAGGCTGAAAAGGCCTGCACTCCAGGGCTGCTGGACTGAAAGTGAGATCCAGGTGATTTCTACCCCTTTTTATCGGAAATATAGGTTTTCCGCTTGGTGTCCTTCCGCATCCTCTAGACATCCTCCAGACATCCTAAATATCCGAGATACGTCCCTTATACGAATATTTTTTCTGTTTTAATGCTTTATATGCAAGCTGCATCCGCTTTCATCCTTTCTACGTCCGTGCTACTAACGCTGCGTGTCCGTTCCGCGTCCGTTCCGCTTCCTCCGTGTCTGTTTTCCGCTGGAGCGGATGTGAGTTGCGCGGATGCGCAGCGGCTGCCTACCGGATATAGCGGACGCATAACGGATGACGGACGTAGAATGGATGTTCCCCATATGCATAGCGGATGTAGAACGGACGCATTGGATACTTTATCTGCTCAAAAAGTTTTGAGCAGCTCAAAACTTTTTGAGCGGATGAAATCTCAGTCAACGGATGCTGGACGGATAGAGAGTATGAAAAACGGATGCAGCGAGTACAGAACGGAAGCATTGCATTAACCAACGGATGGCAAGTGTTTCTCTCTGTTTTACATCCTCTTTCCATCCGTTGGTGCTGTGTGAAATGGGCTTAAAGCAGAATAGAATTAGAAAGAATGGAATAGGAATGGAATGAAATGGAATGGAATAGGAATAGGAACAGAACAGAATAACAGAGTTGGAAGAGACCTTGGAGGTCTTCTAGTCCAACCCCCTGCTTAGGCAGGAAAGTCTACACCAATTCAGACAAATGGTTGTCCAACCTCTTCTTAAAAACGTCCAGTGTTGGAGCATTTACAACTTCTGGAGGCAAGTTGTTCCACTGGTTAATTCCTCTCACTGCCAGGTAATTCCTTCTTAGTTCTTAAGTTGCTTCTCTCCTTAATGAGTTTCCACCCATTGCTTCTTGTCCTGCCTGCATGGAGTTTGCAGAATAGCTTGACTCCCTCTTCTTTAGGGCAGCCCCTGAGATATTGGAGCACTGCTGTCATGTCTTCACTAAAGTAATCCTACTCAATTTCTACAACTGTTCTTCATATGTTTTAGCCTCCAGACACCTAATGTTCTTCTCCTCACTCTTTTCTACAGTCTCAGCATCTTTACATCACTCTTCTCCTCACTCTTTTCTACAGTCTCAGCATCTTTACATCATGACGAGCAAATCTGGATGCAGCATCCCAAGTGTGGCCTTACCAAAGCATTATAAAGTGGTATTATTAATACTTCACATGATCTTGATTCTATTCCTTTGTGGATGCAGTTTAGGATTGCATTGGTTCTTTTGGCAGCTGCCACACACGGCTGGCTCATACTTAAGCAATTGTCGACTAGGACTCCAAGATCCCTCTCACAGAACATCCTTCGGTCTTCTCACCATCAGCAATTCCAACTGGCCATAATATAATTGCAACATATACAAATTTGCCTCTGTGTTATTTTCTCAGTTCAGATTATGCCTGTCAAAATATTCCCTTTAATTCGGGTGGGGGCCCTTTCTGTTTTGACATGGACCTGGTTGAATTACTTCACAGGGCTGGCCAGATACCAGATTTGCCTTTTTTTTTTTTCATCATTTAAATCCTGCTGTACGAAGATGCGACTCTATTTCACTTTCTCTATTTCCAGGTTATTTACTTGGTAAGGTTCAGTATTAAAATCAATATTGAGTGGGTTATTAATTGGAGACATCATTAATCAAGTTCTTTGGGGGGAAGGGGAATATAAGTAGAAAACAGAGCCAAAGGGTAGCAGTAAACATGTTTTTTAATTTAAAATTTTAAAAATGTAATTTCAGTGGGATGTTGTTTTTAACGGCCAACAAATTGTGGAATTTCTTACATGTCAAGTCCAATTAAAGGAAGGCTTTCAAATGTTAATTGCTGTATGTGGAAAATGTTCCGCAAGATGCAATACAGATGGTCCTTGACTTACAACCATTCATTCAGTGACTGTTCATGGTTACGACGACACTGGAAAAAATGATTTACTATAGTTTCTCACACTTGCAGCATTCCCATGGTCATGTGATTGAAATTCAGACATTTGGCAACTGGCATGTACTTATGACTTTGCATTGCACCAGGGTCATGAGACTTGATGGTTTCTGACAAGCAAAGTAATATAACAGAGTAACAGAGCTAGAAGGGACCTTGGAGGTCCTCTAGTCCAGCCCATTGCTCAAGCAGGAAACCCTGTAACATTGCAGACAAGTGGTTGTCCCGTGTCTTCTTGAAAGCCTCCAGTGATGAAGCATCCACAACTTCTGGTGGCAAGCAGTTCCACTGATTAATTGTTCTCACTGTCATGAAATTTCACCTTAATTCTAGGTTGCTTCTCTCCTTGATTAGTTTCCACCCATTGCTTCCTCTCCTGCTTCTGGTACTTTGGAGAATAGATTGACCTCCTCTTCTTAGGGGCAGCCCTCAAGTACTGGAAGATTGGTATCATGTCACCAAGTCAATGAGGGAAGCCAGATTCGCTTAAAAACGGGATGATTCACTGGACAACTATTGCGTTCCCTTAACAACAGTGGCAGAAAAGATCAAAATTCAGATGCTTGGCATCATACTTAACAACGGTGGCAGTGTCCCCGGGGTCACGCAATCCCCTTTTGCAACCGCCTGACAAGCCAAGTCAATGGGGAAGCCAGATTCAATCAACAACCCTATTACTAACGTAACAACTGCAGTGATTCAGTTAACAAACTCTGGCAAGAAAAGTTGTAAAACGGGGCAAACTCCCTAAACAATTGTT
This sequence comes from Laticauda colubrina, assembly GCA_015471245.1. NCBI lineage: Eukaryota > Metazoa > Chordata > Lepidosauria > Squamata > Elapidae > Laticauda > Laticauda colubrina. Next base: position 3,062,172 of record BLBF01000055.1, on the reverse strand, counting down.
TCCCTTAGCAACATACATTTCGGGGCCCATTGTGGTTGTAACTCGGGGGCCACTGCACTATTTGGAAGACCAGAGTTTTATCTGTTGAATTAACATAAATATGAGTCAGTTGCCAAGTGCCTGAATTTTGATCACGTGACCGGGGATGCACAAAGGGGTCATAAGCCATTTTTTTGAGTGGCATAACTTTGAACAGTCACTAAACTCACCAAAAATTAGCTGTGAGATGCACTCATGCCCAGTGAGGTAAGTTTGCCTACAGCTCGTGTGCCAGCATAAATGGCTCTGCATACCACCTGTGGCATGCATGCCATAGGTTCGCCATCACAGTCTTAATCCAATAAAAATTCTGGCAGAATTTGGCAAACGGAAAACAGGCCCAAATATACAAATACTTACAAAATGATGTCCACTTTCAAAGTATTATAAACTGTGTTCTTTCAGTCTGTGTTATTTTATGCAAAAGCCCAAATTTTCCAGGCGCACATCTGCTCAAGCCCTCCTCACTGAAATTTTAGACCCACCCTAGGAAGAGGGAGTGAGCGAGCGAAGCAAGCGAGCAATCAGGCCCCCTTTCACTAGAAAACTGCAAAAAAAAAAAAATTACATCTTCAATCTGTTTTTAATTAATCCGTTAATCAGAGCAATTAATAGATGAATGCTTCGAACCCGGTGCTTGTAATTTGATAACTCAGCTGCTGCCTTTTCAAGTCACGGGAAGATCTTAGTAAATCGGGAGACTTTCAGAACAAAAAGAGTTTAATAATGCATCCGGAGTCGTTCGGGTGCAAATAACCGCCAAGTTATTAGCAGCATTTGTCTATTTCTTGCCTCTGGAGATGGGGGTGCAAATGAAGGGAGGGTGTTGCAAACTCTTTAGCTAAGGAAGGGGAGGGCAGCATGCAAACAGCCTCTTTAAGTGGAAATATCTTCTCCAGCTTTTTGCTCTAATTTGTCAGTGAAACAGAATAGCGGCCCCCAGAATACAGCTGAAATTATAAAATAAAACAGCACACACTCCTGGCTCCTGGTGGCTTTTAATGTCACATTAGAGAGAGGATAATTCTGCATTGCTGATAAGACACAAAAGCGCTTTTCTGCTTAGGGCAGTGATGACGAACCTTTTTGTTGTGGTGTGCCAAAAGTGTGCACGCACTTCCAGTATAAACAGGCCTGTTTTTCGGTCTCCAAAGGCTGCAGAGGCTTCCCTCAAGCCTCTGGGAGGCCGAAAAAGGCCCTAGACAGGCCAAAAATCAGCTGGAAGGTGCACATATGCGCAGTGCAGGTAGGTTTGGCTGGGACTCGCGTGCCCATACGAATGGCTCTGTGTGCCCCCTGTGGCACACATGCCATAGATTTGCCATCTGGGGCTTTAGAGTGTAGATTTGGGGTTCGGTGTGGGGGGAATCATCCTCATATCACGAGGAGCAGGGGGTGTCTCTTTCCTGTTTGCCGGATCTTGGGACGCAAGCAGACAATCGTTCCTATATTGCCAAAAGAGGTCAGACACACCCTGACTTAAAGGAGCCAAGAATCTCCATAGTTAGGGAATGTCCCATTTTGCGATCGCTCTTGCCACATGAAGTCTCCTCTCTCCATCTGAACTTTTGAAAATAATTTAACCTTGAGCTGAGTCAGTTCAGGCTCCTCTTTCAGCTGCTGTTTTTTATTAAATCAATCAGAATAGAGCCAGAAGGGACCTTGGAGGTCTTCTAGTCCAGCCCCCTGCTCAAGCAGGAGATCCTACACAATTTCAAACAAATGACAGTCCAGTCTCTTCTTAAAAATTTCCAGTGTTGAAGCACCCACAACTTCTGAAGGCAAGCAGTTCCACTGGTTAACCAGTTCCACTGGTTAATTTCACTGTCAGGAAATTTCACCTTAGTTCTAGGTTGCTCCTCTCCTGGATTAATTTCCATCCATTGCTTCTTGACTTGCCTTCTGGTGCTTTAGAAAATATCTTGACCCCCTCTTCTTTGGGGCAGCCCCTCAAATATTGAAACAGTGCTCTCGTGTCCCTTCTCCTCCTACTTTTCTCCAGACTAGCCATACCCAATTCCTGCAACTGTTCTTCATATGTTTCTGTCTGCAGGCCCTTAATCATCTTAGTTGCTCTTTTTTTTTCACTATTTCCAAAGTCTCAACTTCTTTTTTCTAATGTGGTGACCAAAACTGAATGCCATATTCCAGATGTGGCCTTAATAAGGCTTTATAAAATGGTACTAATACGTCACATGATTTTGATTCTGTGCATCTGTTTCCACAGCCAAGGATTGTATGAGCTTTTTTGGCTGCCGCTCCTGTTTATGTCATCGTCCCACTCGGACTCCCTCTCGCTGTTACTGATTTTAAGCCAGGTTTCGCTTCACCTGTACTTGTACCTTTGGTTCTCCCTGAAAATAAAGTTCCTTCATTAGTTTCCTGTTTTTCAAAAGCTGGCTGAGACAGCGGATTTTGTGACTTTTCTGACGAACAGGGATAAAACACTGCTGTTTTTTGCCTCATATTTAGCAACCAGCTCTATACCTGTGCTTCGCTACGAAACTATGTGATCGGGCTTAGTTTTTGGGGAGGAAAAAAAAAAAGGGGGGGGGAGAATTGTGCTTCTGCCTACCAGCATCCCATGGTATTCATCTGGGGAGCATCCTGTCAGTGTGTGAGAGAGTAGAGGGCTGTTTGGAAACTGAAACAGTATTTGCTGTGTGAGCAAGGAGACAGCAAGGAGCCCGGGCATGGCTTAGTTCAATTGTTCTGTATTGAAGCTGCTTGGGTGCTGTGAAAGTAAAACTAAAACTGAAACTCCTCTTCTCTGCTTATCTTTTGCATTTAGAACAGACTTCTTTTCAGGTGGGGAGGGGAAGTGAAATTCCTAAACATCAGAGCATGATAATAATAATAATAATAATATATGAAATACTAATGCTCTGATGGTCATCTCGAAGAATCCTTTCTTAGTGAGCACTAGAAGTCAAGAGGAACATACGTGCCAAATTTCAAGTTTGTAGGCTTTATGGTTCTGGAGATATTGTGATGATGCGTGAGTGGTATTTTCCTTTTATATAGATAGATTAGTATTTTAAAATGGCAAGAGTCTTTTTAACTCAGCCTTTCGAGTGCAGGATAGGGTTAAAATATATATATCTGCTTCTTCCACCAGCAAGTTGCCAGGACCAATAAGGTAATTAACCCGGAGTGTCTGAAGACACACACATTAAAACTACATATTACAAGGAAGTGTGGCAGGGTAACATTGCCTTCTAACCTTGTGTTCAAAGCTCTAACTAGCTATACAGTTCTTTTTTTTCCTCTCCCAAAGATTCTGCTCTTATTCCCCACAGCAACAGATTTTTTTTCTTTTTCTTTTTTATTTTTCCAGAAGAAAACCATTACTCTTTGGTTACTGAACATTACCCAGTCCTTCTCCAAGATCTTCGGAAAAAGAATGGCTCCCTGAGGCCCAACTAAGGGAGAAGTTGGTCCCCCAAGTACTCTTCAAAGGAAGAGCGGTAGTAAACCAAAATAATAAATAATAACTTTTTGGGGACTTCTGCAAGCTCGGGGGGGATTCTGAGCAAGCCGATATTTATTTTCTTGGGTTGCAAATGGACGGTTTTTGGATCCCAGCCTGCTGACATTCATTGTTGGAGCTGGCCATTAAAGAGAGCGAATGCTCCCCTATGGGTTCCGACACCGTGTCGTTTGCTTGCTTTCGGCTTGATGGAAGTGTGTAAACTCAAGTCATGGTTTGCAAGCCGTGATTTGCCTGAATGGATCGTTCTAGTTCATTCAAAAACCGTCGCTAAACAAAGCAAGATTTAGCATGAGGGACGAACCTGGCCACTCTAAATGTAGAGAAAACAAACGGTAGAATTTACATCTTGCCTTTCTGCTGGAAGGTAAAGGTTCCCCTCGCATATCCGTGCTAGACATTTCCACCTCTAGGAGGCAGTGCTCATCTCCGTTACAAAGCCAAAGAGCCAGCACTTTCCGAAGACGTCTCCGTGATCATGTGGCTGGCAGGATTAAACGCCAAAGGCACACAGAACGCTGTTCCCTTCCCACCAAAGGGGTCCCGATTTTCCTACTTGCATTTTTTACGTGCTTTCGAACTGCTAGGTTGGCAGAAGCTGGGACAAGTAACGGGAGCTCACTCCGTTACGCGGCGCTAGGGATTCAAACCACCGAACTGCCAACCTTTCTGATCGACAAGCTCAGTGTCTTCGCCACTGAGTCACCGTGTCCCTTTCTGCTTTAGACAAGCACTTGTGGGGGTCTCCCCAAATTTAAAAAGAAAGAAAGAAAAGATTATATACAAGGAGTATTCAACTCAGTCAATAATTAAAAGCCCTTGATAGGCCCTCTAAATCAGCGGTCCCCAACCTTTTTTGTACTAGGGACCAGTTTCATGCAGAAACACTTATTTAGCGGACCAGCAAAATCAATTCTTCCCCAATAGTAAAGGGCTTCTTAGCTTTAGCAATGCAGTCCGTGAAGTTAGGCGAGGGAGGAAGTGGTTGTCTTTGAAAATAAGACACCCGGAAGCAAAAAACATATTTTTATGTATATTTTAATCACAGTTATTCATTCTTTGCAGCCCGGTACAAAATGACCCACGGACTGGGACCGGTCCGCAGCCCCGTGGTTGGGGACCCCTGCTCTAAATGCTAAGAGCAGAGGCCAAGGGAGATCTTCCCTTCGCTTGGAAGCTGCCTAGATAAATGCTTCTTCCCTGGATTACACAGATGTGAGAGTGACTGAGAAGAAAGGGCTGTCTTCCTAAGAGATCTTAATCGATAGATTCCTAATGAGAAGTGGCATCTTAGATACTCAGGATCTAAGCTACTTCGTGCTTTTAAATGCCAGCAGCCCACCTCTTTCTCTCTCTCTCTTGCTCCATCCCTCCATCCAATCACTCCATCCACCCTTCCATATTTATCCATCCTACCCATCCCTCAATCCTATCTCTCCTTCAATCATATCTATATATCCTTCCTTCCTTCCTTCCCTATCCATCCATTATATCTATCCATCTCTTCTTCCATCCATGCAGCATATCCATCCATTTGTCCATTCTTCCCTCTTATCTATCCATCCATCCATCCATATCCATGTCTCTTACCATCATACCTACCCCTCCCTCCCCCCCCCTCCAGCATATCCATCTATTGATTCATATTGATCTACCTATTCATGGCTAAGGTGGTAAAAAAATTCACCATCTCCTGGTGATTGGCCCAAAGTCACCCAGCTAATTTTCATGCCTAGGGCGGGACTAGAACTCCCAGTCTCCTGGTGATTGGTCCAAAGTCACCCAGCTGATTTTCATAACTCAAACAGGACTAGAACTCACTATCTCCGGGTGACTGGCCCAAAGTCACCCAGCCGGCTTTCATACCGAAGGCAAAAACTCATCCAGTTTCCTGGATTCGAGGCTGCTGCCTTAACCACGAGATCATACTTTGCTCCAGCAACGCCTCAGGGAAATCAGCTAAATGTGCTTTCTAGCAGATTCCTAGATGGCTGTGATATTTTTTTTTAAAAAAATGTCCTTTGCTTCAAATCCAGATTCGGTCGAAATAATTTTACACATAGAAAAATGAACATCTACTTTGAATGCCCTTTGGCATTGAAATCTTTTATTTATTTTAATTGCACATGTAATCCAAAAGAGAGTGAGAGATGCACACAAGCCAGGGTGGGAAAAAAACACGGTACTAACATGACAAAAAAACCCAATACCTACGCTCATAAATGCATGCAAACATGCTTCCTTTTATCTGTCAGCTGCAAGGTAACAGGAGGAAAAAATTTATATCGTGTGCATTTGTGTTCAGAGAAAAAAATAACCAAAAGAAAGAATTTCCAAGAGAGGTCAGAGTGTGTGAAATTTAATTTTAAATAATCCACCCGAGACTGGGGGATGCTTATAATACGTTGTACCGAATTACTTATTTTACAAACAAAAATGGCGCTTCTAAGCAAACGTTGCCTCAAGAAGAAGACAGGCAGTCCTCGACTTATGACAGTTTGTTTAGTGAACATTCAAAATTACAACAGCACTTAAGGGACTGAAGGAAACGTTTTTCACACTTACGACTGCTGCAGTGTCCTCTTGGGGGGGTCACGTGATCAAAATTTGGATGCTTGGCAACTGGTTCACATTTATGATGGTCACTGTGTCCCTGGGGTCACGGGATTCCCTTTTGCGATCTTCTGACGAGGGAAGTCCATGGGGAAAGCCAGATTCCCTTAACAAACTGTGTTGCTAATTTAACAGCCTCGGTGATCCCCTTAACAAACGTGGCAAAGAAAGTGGTGAAATGGAGGCCAAGCAACCCTTAACAACTATCTCACTTACTAACATCAATCCCTGGGCTCAATTGTGGACGTAAGTCGAGGACTACGTGTAAGAGCAAGCAAAACTACCCAGCTATAACTGTAATCTGGATGTATAGCTACCGAGCTATAACACTGGAAGTTTTTAAGAAGAGATTGGATTAACCCTTTGTCTGAAGTGGTGTAGGGTTTCCTGCCTAAGCAGGGGGTTGGACTAGAAGATCTCCAAGTCCCTTCCAATTCTGTTATTCTATTCTATTCTATTCTATTCTATTCTATTCTATTCTATTTCTATTCTATTCTATTCTATTCTATTCTATTCTATTCTATTCCATTCCATTTTATTCTTGTTCTATTCTCCATTGCATATTCTATTCTATTTTCTATTTTCTGTTCTATATCCTATATTCCATTCCATATTCTATATTCTATTCCAGTGATGGTGAACCTTTTTGTTGTGCCGTGCCGAAAGCGTGCACGCTTGACGGCACCCACAATGCAATGCACCCCGCCCCCCCGAGCATGCGCACGCAACACCCTACTGCCACCGCCCCCTTACCTGCACTGCATGTGCCTCCCAGCTGATTTTCGGCCTATTTGAGGCCTTTTTGGCCTCCCAGAGGCTCAAGGGGAAGCCTCCAAATACCAGAAGTTACAAAACCGGAAGTACCGGAAATGATGAAACGGGCCTGTTTTTTGGCCTCCAAAGGCTGCAGAGACTTCCCTCAAGCCTCTGGGAGGCTGAAAACCAGCTGGGAGGCATGCACATGCGCACTGCAGGTAAGTTTGGCTGGGGCTCACATGTCTGGATAAATGGCTCAGCATGCTACCTGTGACATGCGTACCATAGGTTCACCGTCACAGTTCTACATTATATTCTATATTCTATATTCTATATTCTATATTCTATATTCTATATTCTATATTCTATATTCTATATTCTATATTCTATATTCTATATTCTATATTCTATTCTAATCAAGACATCAGTTAGAAAGGCTGTTCTCCATCACTCGTGTTGGACGTGTATTTCCTATCAAACGGTCTTCCCATCAATTTGAAATAGTCCCCCAGTATTCGTTTAGTGACCATTCAAAGTTACAGCCATTTGGGGGGGGAGGACCAAGGACCGTTTTTCACACCTAACAACCGTCACACCCATCATCACACGATGCAAGATGTTTTTACAAAAGGAGACGAACAAAAAACGCCGTGCCTCCAAGGGAGGAGGTTAAAAAAAATGTTTTTAATTTAAAAAAAAAAAAAAAACACAATGCATTTTCGGCGCGCCCATACCCTTTGTACCGATAAACCCCGTGCCAAGAAAAGACATCGAGGCGGAGAGGTGGTTTATTACATGATTATATGAAAACAATGTTTATTTTAATAATATGCTACTTCTCACCCATCCCGCCCCCTTAAATGAAAAACCAGCACTTTGAAACTATGGCAACTGAGAAGAGCCTGGCCTCCTTGAATATTAAAAGCCTTATTACAAGGAGACTAACCTGGAGATGCTGTAACTGTAAACGGTGCCACTAAGCTGGCGCTATTCAGATACGCTTGTCTGTATAGGTAAGTCCTCGACTTACAACTGTTCAACATTGCGATGGCGTTGACAAATGTGTGTTGCAGTTCACCGGCAGCCTGTGCAGATGGCAGCAGAATGGGACAGTGGGGAAGAACAGGGACCAGTCAGGGAGTCTGGGGAGGGTCTTATCCGATGCAGAGATTAGGCCAGGACCATCTGCGAGTGGGGTGCTGCCTCTGGAGCCTGGCAGCAGCAAGGCAGAGGAACAAGGGGAGACTGTTCCCAGTGCGCGGATGCACAGAGCTGCCAGAAGGCAAGATCAGCTGAAACAAAAGAGGTGACTCGGGAGTAAGGCTGCAAGGTGATTGCGCCTCCCATAAGGTATAAAGGAAATGCAAAGATAGAGAAATCTTTGCAGGAAGCAAAGTCGTTCGCTCTGTTCAGATTAATCCTTGAAGCTTTGTGTGGACTTTGTACTTTGGTTGGGTTTTTTACAGTTCATTTGGCACTTTTGTTGTTGTCAGAAATTCAAAAGAGAGAAAGGTGGGTGCTTATCTTGACAGAATGCTTGGGACTCTTTACCAGCTGAGAATGAACATAATTCCCAGCGTTGAAATAAAACAAGAGTTGTTTTAACTAAAGTGTGTGCTTAATTACGGTCTCAGGAAGTCTTGGTCAGAACAATGTGACGTGAGACCGGTTTTTGCCATGGCGACTGTTGCTACATCCCCCGCAGCCACAGGAACAAAAATTCAGAAAGCTTGGCAACTGGCATGTACTTACCATGGTGGCAATGTCCCAGGGTCACATGTTCCCCTTTTGCGATCTTCTGGACAAGCCAGATTCACATCACAACCAGGTTGCTAACTGAACAACTGCAGGGATTCCCTTAACGGTGGCAATAAAAGCCATTAAAAGAAAAGGCAAAGCTCACTTAAACAAATGTCTCGCTCAGCAACAGAAATTTTGGGCTCAATTGTGGCCGTAAGCCGAGGAGCTACCTACACTATGGAATAATAATAAAACAAACGAACAGCAATTTCAGCCATGGAGATTTTTGATAATACAGGTAGTCCTCAAGTTGCGACCACAGTTGAGCCCAAAATTTATGGTGCTAACATTTGTTAATGAGTTTTACCCCATTTACTACTCTTTTTTTTGCCAGATTTGTTGCGTATTTCCAACAACTGAACAGAACAGGGTCATGATGGCAAACCTAGGGCACACATACCACAGGTGGCACGCAGAGTTATTTGTGCTGGCACGCGAGCTTCAGGCAAACTTACTTTACTGCGCATATGCATGCGCTTCACAGCTGATTTTTGGGCGGTTTGAGGCCTTTTTAGGACTCCCAAAGGCTTGAGGAAGGCTTCTGCAGGCTTCTACAAGTTTTGTAGGCCAAAAACTAGCCCCATTTCATCACTTCCAGTATTTTCGGAAAAACAGGAAGTGATTAAATGGGGCTAGATTTCAGCCTCCAAAGCTGTAGAAGCCTACAGAAGCCTTCCTCAAGCCTTTGGGAGGCCAAAACAGGCCTCAAACCGGCCAAAAATCAGCTGTGAGGTGTGCAGTGCAAGTAAGGAGGCGGCGGCATGGGGTGGCAGTTCGTGCAAATGTGCAGGGGGCATGGGGGGGCGCGCCTACTGGGTGCTGGCATGGAAGCCCGCATGCGCAAGTACACATGCAATTTTCACCATGGGGGCCAAAAAAAGTTAGCCACCACTGGAATATAGAACATTAGAGTAGAATAAAATAGAAATTTAGAATAGAGTAGAGAAGAATAGAGTAGAATAGAGTACAGTAGAATTCATAAAATTGGGTCAGTCTTATGATCAACCCATTTTATGACCATTATGACATAATAGGCAGGCTCCATTATGGTCATATGTCAAGGACCACCTGTACAATTAAATCTCTCCCTGTCCTAATCTACCTGCTGGCATTTATTAGTGATTTCAGTTCATTTCTCTCTTCCTGAAGGAAGCTGAGTCTTTCTCAAATTGGCATGCCAAGTTTGTAAGCCGAAAAAAAGTCTGTAAGTGAAGCTTCCCACCAGACTGAACTGTGGGCAAGCAATATTCAGCTTATCTTCTTTTTCTGCTATCTAGGGTTCCTTCCCCTTCGCCTACTCTTCAAGAGACAAAAAAAAATTAATATGGCTTTTCATATCAGAAGGACTCCATTTCCTATCGCCCAGCAATAAACTCTGGGTGTTATTGACCAATAATCTCAGTATTGCGAGCTTTGTGTGGTTGTATTAAATCTTCATCTCAGATACAATCGTTGGGTAATTAAAACATCATAGCTAGGTGAAGTGTGGCAGTTACAATGCATCAGTGATAACAATTATATATTGTTAGTTTGGTTTTGCCGTCCTCGCTGTAATTCCTGAAGAAATCACTTCTTTTATCCTTTTCGGGACTAATTTTTAAATGGTGTGCCTATGATGACCTGAGGCATGGCACAGAGCCAACCCAGGCAAGCTGGCAGTTCAAACCGCCCCTTTATTGCTCCAAATTCCCTCCAAATACTCCCAGGTTTCTGGCAAGTCCCAGAGCCATGGGATGAGACATGCACACACACACATATCTCACAAAGCCTCTGGCTGCAAATAGTCCAGTCCAACACTGTAAACACCATGGCTGCAAGCAAGGAAATCCAGCAGGCAACTCGAAGAGTCCCGAAAGCCAATAATCCAAAAATCAAGAAGGAATCCAGGAAAGTTCAAACGTCGACACTCAACACTCCAGGAGTTCAGTCTTTGTTCCCGACAAATGCCTCTCCCTACAACGTCTCCTTAAGCCTCAGTCCCCAGGTGTACCTTAGAAAGAGGGGTGGGGTGCTCTCCTCCTGACTAGTCGGGTCAGCCTGCACAGTTCTCACCTTCTCTCCACTCTCCATGCTCAAGGATCAGGAGGGGGCAAATCCTTGCTTATCGCCTGAGCTCCATCTCTCATGTTCCCTGCTTAACCTCTTTTCAGCATCCTGCTCATTTTTCTCCCTGCCTACAGCCCATCCTAATCCTGAAAAGTCCCATCCTGACAGGACCTGCTCTTCCCCATTTTCCTCCGAAGCTGTCATGCCCCTGTTGGAATCTGACTCAGAGGGGAAAGCCGAACAGCTGACAGGGAGTGGGAGTGGCTGTGGAAGAAACTGGGGAAGGGCAAAGTCCAGCTGGGCAGAGCAAAGAGAGGCAGAACAAGGGAGAGGGAGTTCAGAGGAAGACCCGGGCCCACCCCCTCTTCCTCCTAGGGCACGTAGGGAGGAACGGAGAAGGGAGCAACGTGAGTTGCTTGGCTTACGGGGGAGGAAAGGGCCCTGATTCAATAGCTGCAGCTGGGAACACAGTGGATAAAAAAGGAAGTTGCGCGCAGCAGGCTGTTGGGAGTAAACATGACTTTATCTTGTATCGTCGTGGCTTATCTGCGTTCCTTGTGTCTTCTCAATTCTGTGAGTTTTGCCATGCTTTCAAGTCTGAAATTCCTTCTCTTGCCCTGTCAAGCTAATTACCTCAGCTTGATTTGTTTGGAATTTTAGTTACAGTCTGTATGTACCTTGTTTTGGACTGAATTTCCTCCACTTAAAGGCTGTTCCTGGGAGAGCTTTTCTCCAGCCACAAGGTAACCTGGACACTGGGGGCAAAGTTGGAGATAATAAAGGGACTCTTCTTGCTTATTTGACTGTGTTGCCTTTGTGCCATGTCCTGGGTCATCACAGAAGCCAATAAAGCCGCCTCTGAGATCTCTGTCAGTTCCAGCTCGTTCTCCCCCGCAGATGCAGGCTCCAACAGATGCATGACAGCCCCACTAGATATAGAAACAAGGTGGAACCCCCAAATTAGCTAGGCTGACCGACATTTCACATGACATGGTTAAGCTGTGGAAAACCAACAGAAGTGGTCCTCAACATCTGACCACAAATTTCTGTTTCTCAGCAAGGCAGCCTAGTGACTCAAGACAGCCAGTCATAGGCCAGTAGTAGTAGTTTTCAGATTGTTGTAACTAATCCCAGGTTAACCAAGTGTTTCACAGGTTGTACTCAACTTATGACCAACTTCCATTGCTAAACCAGAAAGTTGTTAGAAGTGCATTTTGCCCTGTTTTGCAAGCTTCTTGGCCCCAGTTGTTAAGTGAATCACCACGGTTGTTAAAATAGCAACATGGTTGTTAAGTGAACCTGGCTTCCCCGTTGCTTGTTGGAAGGCCGCAAAAGGGGAACATGTGACTCCGGGGACAGTGTAACCGTCATAAATATGAATCAGTTGCCAAGCATCCATATTTTGATTGGGGATGCTGCAATGGTTATAAAGTGTGAAAGTCAGTGATAAGTCACTTTTTTCAGTATCACTGTAGTTTCAGTCACTAAACAAATGGTTGTAAATCCGAGGACTACCTCTAGCTGAGATCATCAAGACAAAGAATTACAAAAAAAATAAACACACGCTGATCCAATCCAGAAACCGAGTAGAACATTTCAGAAATGATAACTTCGCTGGACATATTGCTCAATCTATAGCAAAGTCAGGAGGAAAAGTCATCCGGTTTTGACAAAGTGAGACCATAAGAGATTTTTTTGCACGAACCCTCTAAGAAAACAAGGTTAGTAAATTGAGAATTGCACTTGCACAATGTTAGAAAAAAGACACTATGCCAGTGGTAGCTAACCTTTTTGAGCTCCTGTGCCAAAAATTGTGCGCACACATGCATGTGCATGCTTGCATGCCAGCACCCAGAAGGCAATGCATGCCCTCCCCATGCCCCCTACGCATGTGTGTGAAATCCCCCCATGCTCCCTTACCTGTATTGCACCTCACAGCTGATTTTCAGCCAGTTTGAGGTCTTTTTCGGCCTCCCAGAGGCTTGCAAAAAGCCTCTGCAGGCTTTGCAGGACGAATAATAGGCCCATTTTGTCAATTCCGGTGTTTACAGGAAGTGATGAAACGGGCCTATTATTCAACCAGCAAAGCCTGCAGAGGCTTTTCTCAAGCCTCTGGGAGCCTGAAAAAGGCCTAAAACTGGCTGAAAATCAGCTGTGAGGCACGCATATGTACAGTGAGATAAGTTTGCCTGCAGCTTGCATGCTGGCACAAATGGCTCTGCATGCCATCTGTGGCACACATGCCATAGGTTCTCTATCACAACACTATGCCATCAGACTATCTAGTGATCCAAAAGATCTTAGATTGAGCAGAAATGGATAAACTCACCTTAGAGTTAAAGGACAAGGAAGACTCGGAATATTATACAGTTTGGGAAAATTGGTATCAATGGATGGACAATAGGAATAAGAAATGTACAGATGAGAAGAAGATATAGATATGTATATAAATAATTAGAAATGTACAAAAATGTGTTAATGTAACAAAGATATCTTAGTACTGTCAAAAATGATTGTGATTTGTAAAAAGCTATTTTTAAATATATTTGTATTTTAATGTTTCAAAACTTCAATAAAGGTTATAAAATTAAAAAAAAAGAAAAGTAAAAAGAAAACAAGGTTAGTAAAAATTAGTTTGTGGATCTAAAATGAAAAGAGCTATCATCTATATATATTTTTTCCTAGCCCTAGGAAAAGAACCAGTTACGTACTTCAAAGTTCTCATGCCAGTGAACGATTTCAATGTATTTTACGTTACTCCAAGAATTGGAAAGAAGTTTTGTGACTATACTTTCTGTGGCTCCAGATCAACAGGCCCGGCATAAGATGTGCCAGATCATTGTGGATCAGACCCAACGTCCTTCTTGAGAGCTGTGAAAAGTGTGCTCAGAACTTGCCAGGTCTTACTTTTGGAGGCCTGCAAAGAGAGCTTAAAAATATGTCTCACTGCTTTGTCTGGTGCCAGGGCTGCCCATCCCCACCTTCACTGAGAATGCAACAGATGCACCTGCCCATCAGGGCAAGGGTAGGAGAGGATGGCCTTGGGAGTCAGAAGGGACACCCACAGGTTGGATAAGCAGAGGGCAAACTTTCGCTATCTCCAGAAATAGGAAAAGCTTTCTGGAAAGGGTCGTAAGAGGGGAAGAAAAAAAAATACTTGCAAGATTTCGTTAATGTAACCCTTATAATAAAGACAAAGCTGGGATTCGTTGCTGGGTTTCTTACATGGACCGCCTTGTCAGTGAACCAAGCACCATTGGTCTTCCTCATTTGTCCATAATCCAAATGGACTCTTCATCTACCTATAGAGCTAAATTCCTTAAAAATGCTGAGACAGAGACTGGGGAGATGAATTAATGATGTGACAGGAGCGAGTCAATTAGCCCTGGACAAGACTGGCTAAATAACGGCTTGTTGACTCACGATCTATGGGGTTAACCCACAAAGGGATGGGTTTACACTACATTCTTGTCCCAATCCAAGCAGATTACCTAACTGCTTCATACAATGATTGAACATCTCAGAGTGTGTGTGTGAGAGAGAGAGACAGAGACACAAAGAGAAAGAGAGAGAGACCGACAGAGAGACAGCGAGAGAAAGAGACAGACACAGGCAGACAGAGACAGGGAGACAGACAGAAAGAGAAAGACAGAGAGAGAAAGAGACAGAGATGGATACAGAGACAAAGAGAAAAAGAGACAGACAGACAGAGACAAGAGGACAGAGAGACAAGGAGAGAGAGAGAGAGAGAGAGAGAGAGAGAGAGAGAGAGAGAGAGAGAGGCATAGACAAAGAAAGAGACACAGAGACAGAGAGAAAGACAGACAGACAAACAGACAGAGACAGAGAGAGAGAGAAATAGAGAATCAGTCATAGGCCAGGAGAAGTGGATCATTTTAAACAGAACCAAATGTTTCACAGGCAGTCCTCGACTTACAACCAAAATCACAAGCAAGAGAGTTGTGAAGTGAGTTTTGCCCCGTTTTACAGCCCTTCCAGTCGTGGCTGTTAAGTGAATCCCTGCGGTTGTTAAGTTAGCCACACGGTTGTGAAGCGGGTCTGACTTTCCCCATTGACTTTTACATGTCAGACAGTCATAAAAGGGGATCCAGTGACACTAGGGATTTTGCAACCATCGTAAACACGAGTCAGTTGCCGAGCGTCTCAATTTGGATCCCGTGGGGATATCTCCAACAGCCACGAGTGGGGAAAACAGCCCGAAGGGGGGGGGGGGGGTTTCAGCGCCATCACTTCAAATGGTCACTAAAGGGATGGTTGTAAATCAAGGACAACCTGTATTAATCCCTGGAACAAAAATTTCCGATTTACATGAAAAAAGGACCATCATCTTATCCTGGAAAAGAGAGACATACCTGCAGCTCCACCAATGGAGGTATTATTGCTAGATCCAAATTTCTTCTGAGATTTTCCGCCAGGAGAAGATGGCTCTTTCATCCGCTCGATGACATTTTCGGAGAGCTGAAAAATAACACACAAAAAGAGGTGGTTGTTGGTTTTCCAGTGGTATCCCTGGAACTGACTAAGGCTTCCCGAGACACCAACAAACACATATAAAATCCAAAACTCTTTTATTTTAGTTCAACGGCTGTGAATTATTGTCATTCACAGCCCGGAATGAGAATTAACCGGTTATAATTAGTCTCAGGGACGCCTGCCAAAATTCTATGGGAGAAGTCTGATAAGAATGCACCTTTATCTTTCTTGAAGTGCTGCCAACAACTAAAGTCCCAATTAGTCTTTCCAAAATAAAACAGAGAACTAATTCGCCACAGAGCTTTCAGAGTTCAAACCGGTCAGAGCAAACAATGTTGCTTCCTGCAAAGGTTTTCCTACCTTTGCACTTCCTTTATACCTTATTGGAGGGCCAATCACCTCCAAGCCTTACTCCCAAATTGCCTTTTTTGCCTTAGCTGCTCTTGCCTTCTGGCAGCTCTGTGCACATGCACACTGGAAACAGGCTCCCCTTGTTCCTCTGCTTTACTGCTGTCAAGACTCCAGAGGCTCCAGAGTCAGCACCCCACTCCCAGATGGTCCTGGCCCCATTTCTGCATCGGATGCAGGACTGTCATCTGAGTCCTCCCTAGACTCCCAGACTGGTCCCTGTTCCTCCCCACTATCCAATTCTACTGCTATTTGCACAGGCTGCCAGCGAACCACAACAGGAACATATATAATTCTCACGCTACATCTTGTATGAGGTTTGAGATACAAAGTCTTCTAGCATTTCATTTGAGCTCTTAAGCCCTAAAATTGCTTTTGTCCAAAAAAACATGCCTGGAGAGGGGTTTAAAAAAAAATCTTAGAATATATTTTTTAAGCCGCCGGCAGGTAAATGGAAACGGAAATATATTAAATGTGATTTTCCTCGGCTAAAACGCATTCTTCAACTTTGGCTAGCCTTTCCCCCTTTCAAATAAAATAGCATTTTTTAAAAAGGGGAACTCGGTAAGAAATTTTCTGAGTCTAAAATGGGACTTGGAATAGATGCTGGCAATCACTCGGCATCCAAAGGTCTTTTTTAAAAAATCCATCGTTCTTCTGCAGCCAACAACCACAGGACGTAGCCCAATAATGACAAGTATAAAATTTCTCTGGCCTTTTTCCCACGGAGAGGTAGGGGAGATTGGGCATTTTTCTTCCAAGAAACATAAAAATTTACTGTTTCCCCAAAAATAAGACCGTCTTATTTATTTTTTAGCCACCAAAAAAGGCACCAGGTCTTATTTTCACAGGAAGTCCTCCACTGACGAACCTCACTTGCACGGATCGCCCCCGGCCTTCGGGAATGTCTTCTTCTGAGGCCAGCAAGGCTTTCCTGAAGGCCTCTGCAGCCTTCAGGATTGATCCAAAGCTTTGTTATCAGCTCCAAAGGCCTTCAGGAAAGCCTTGCCAGCTGCAGAAGAAATGGGTCAGCAAGGTAGGTATCGAGGCCTGGCTACAACTGTCCAAAGATAAATAGTAGGGCAGCTCCACCATCCCCATCGTCACCCTAGCTTAATTTTACCAGTGCACTCTGGAATGGGTGGAATCTTAATTCGGGCTTATTTTGGGGGGTAGGGCTTATATTGGGCGCACATGTTAAAATCGAGCTAGGACTTACTTTCAGGGTAGGTTGTATTTTCGGGGAAACAGGTTAGAAAGAAATCCAAGGCTTAAAAGAGCCACTTATTTTCAGAAGCGTTGAAGAAGAAAAAAAAAATCATCCTTATTTTCTTTGGAGGGGGGATGCATTTTGCAAGCAATTTCCAACCACACAATCTTGGGAAAAAGACCCCCCAGGGCCAGCTACAAAAATGAAATACCACTAGAGAGGTGCATACATGGCCCACACAATACAGGTAGTCCTCGACTTACAACAGTTTGTTTGTAGACTGTTCAAAGTTGCAACAGCAATGAGAAAAGTGACTTATGGCTGTTTTTTTGCACTTATGACCACTGGGACAGCCCCACCATAGCTTGATCAAAATTTACATCAGCTTGGCAACTGATTCGCATTTATGATGGTTGCAGTGTCCTGAAATCCCTTTTTGCGATCTTCTCGCAAGCCAAATCAATGGGGGAAGCCAGGTTCATTTAACAACCGGGTTTCTAACTTATCAACTGCAATGGTTCACTTACCAACTGTGGCAAGGAAAGTTATCAAATGGGGCAAAACTCACTTAACAAATGTTTCAGTTAACAACAGGGGTCAATTGTGATCATAAGTTGAGGACTACCTGTAGGGGGCTGCAATCCTCCACATGCCCTTGATTGAAATACAGGACTCCAATCACAGCGTTAAAGCTGAAGTGCTACTGCTGAAAAATGGGGAAGCTTTCACTGGCTCCAGAGACAGCCAAGGTTTAACAGATAACAGATAATCAGAGTTGGAAAGGACTTTGTAGGTCATCTAGTCCAACCCCCTGCCCAAGCAAGAGATTCTACACCATTTCTGACAGATGGGAGTCCAATCTCTTCTTGAAAGCCTCGAAGTGATGAAGCTCCTACTCTCTAAAGACTAGCTAGAAAGCAAGAAGTTCCAACCATTTCCTGCTTCCTAGCTAATCTAAATCTCCTGGCATAGCAGAACAGATGATGGTCAGAAAAAGGAAAAATAGCAATTTACCAGGCAAGTTTACCAGGTAAGGAGTGAGTGGGCGGGGAGGGTTCCCTCGGGCCATGTGGCCTGAACAGCCTTGTATTTCTGCGCAGTCCGGATTAATTGCTTTGTGGGGGGTGCTCTGGGGGTGAGATTTCTCTGCAGCCCAGCAAAATTTTTCTCACGGCCCACCAGTGGGCTGCAGCCCACCAGTTGGCGACCACTGCCCTAATCATCCTGGTTGCTCTTCTCTGTTTATTTTATTGATTTGTATCCCAGCGTTATTTTTATAATAACATAATCAACAAACCTTCATCCTCCTATTTTCCCCATAACAACAACCCTGTAAAGTGGGTTGGGCTAAGAAGGAGATTGGCCCAAAGTCACCCAGCTGACTTTCATGCCTAAGGCAAAACTAGAACTCACTGTCTCCTGACAATTGGGACAAAGTCCACAAGCTGGCTTTAAATGCCTAGGGTGGAACTAGAACTCACTATCTCCCAGTAATTGGCGCAAAGTCACCCAACTGGTTTTCATGCCTAAGGCCAGACTAGAATTCAATGTCTCCTGGTAATTGGTCCAAGTCACCAAGCTGGCTTTCATACCTAAGGTGGAACTAGAACTCACTATCTCCCAGTCACCTAACTGGTTTTCATGCTTAAGGCAGGACTAGAACTCACTGTCTCCCGGTAACTGTCCCAAAGACATCGAGCTGGTTTGCATGCAGAAAAGACTAGAACTTCCTGTCTTCTGGTGATTGGTCCGAAGTCATGCAGCCAGCTAAGCAGGACTTGAATTCAGTCTCCCACTTTCTAGCCCGGTGCCTTAACCATAGGACCAATTTGGCTAAATATTAGCCAAGTTACTGCCTCTAGAGCAGAAATAATATTAATTCAAACACTGTTATGTGAGGGTTTCCAGACTACTTGGTTGAAAACTAACATTCAGCAGCAACAGGGAATCGGGTGCTCTAGAGTTTCAGCGACGTAAATTCTTGGTTACTAAGCTTCAGGGTGGGGAAAAAGGGGACTTCAAGGGAACTATGTCATGAGAACACAGGGATCTTTGTTGACAGGGGAGCTACCAAAGAGATGAGATAGAAGCAAGAAAGAGTTGGTGGAGTCTTAAGAGGGGGAAAAAAAAGAGAATGAAAGGAGCCCCAAAATCAGAAGAGGCAAAGGAGAAAAAAAGAGCCCTCCTCAAGTGTCACACCAACCCCTTTCAGTTTCATCCTCTGCTCTTTCATTTTTGTTTTGAAACCTCTCCATGCAGGCTTCAGATGTAGCAAATCCTGACATAGGGAGGCCTATAAGGAAGGAAGGGAAGGAAGAAAGGAAGGAAGGAAAAGTAGGAAAAATGGAGAGGTTCTGGGTAAGGCAAGGAGGTGCCATCGCCACGGGGGGTGGGGAGACAAGAGATGGCTCAGCCAACCTCATTCTAATTTCTCTCTTGTGGTTTTGGGTCAACCAAAGAAGTCTGCAAATTCCAAATTCTCTGAACACGTCAGACAAGCAAGGTGCTTGGTGGCTGTATAGGAGGGTAAGGAATTGTTTAAAACTGATAATAAATATGGAGAAGGGAGGTAGGTAGGTAGGTAGGTAGGGAAGGAAGGAAGGAAGGAAGGAAGGAAGGAAGGAAGGAAGGAAGGA